>MCGO01000024.1:0-558770 GCA_002104985.1 Rhizoclosmatium globosum
TGGCTTCTGGTGGAGCAAAAAAGATATGCCCGTTTGTTGATTCAGTTTTCTTTGAGTAGGTTGTGTGAGATGAACCTATTGTAGTCAGTCCAAAATCAGCAAGGACAGCCCGATTGTCACTTGGATCTACAAGAAAAGCTTTAGCCAAAGAGAGATGAGGTGCATCAAACTCAACGAATCAAGATATTGTCTGGTTTGAGATCACGATGAACAATAGGCGGTCTTTGCTGATGCAAATACTCAAGGGCATCAGCAGTTCCAAGCAACCACTTAGTTCGAAGCGTGTTAGAAGGGGGTGTAGATGCATGGAGAGCATCGAGTATGCTCATACCCAAACGCTCAAAGACCAGAACTGGATGTCCAGTGCTTGAATCAGTTCCTTTGCCGTAAAAGTTAATGATGTTTTGATGTCTGAACTTGGAGCTCATGATGGACTCTTTCTCAATGGCTTTGAGTATTTCTTCAGTAAGCTTGCCATTTGCCTTGAACGTCTTTACTGCTGCTTGAACGCCATTGTAGGTTCCTGAATACACTATGCTGAAGCTGCCTTCGCCAAACGTTTCTCTCCGGTTGATCTTCACAGATGCAAACATCCTTTTGTGAGTGAAAAACAGAAAATTGGAAATCTCTCCGCCATTTTTTCCGGAGTCCAAATCAGTAAATTAATCCTCACTGCCTCCTTGCCACTACCTTTTCTCCTGAACTGACCAAGCAAATCCTACTAAACTTGGCACACGTAGTATTAAGTCTATTTTATTTCGAAGCGCAAAGCTGCATCTTAATCGGATTGGCCAATCCTCTGTGAATGACCTCACTACCCAAAGATCCGTTCCCAAAACACATTCAAATCTTGTACCAGCATTCTCCATCCCATTTAATAGACTAATGTATTGTATCCAATGACAACAGACATGTGCTTTGCTCCAGGAGATCCTGTTGATTTGAGGGGAGAGAAAGTCCTTAACCAAAGCTTCAAGTTATGAATAAACTCGAATGATATAATGTTGGCTAATTGCTTCAAGTATCTTGAATGTAGGTAGAACACATTCCCATTGCTGATAGAAGCCACCATAGTTGCTGCTATGGAACCGTCCTTAGAAGTTTTAAGCAGTTCGAATAGTTTGATGTCATTGGCAATACATGATTGATGGGTTTTGGCTCAGCCTGATTTAGACAGGTCGCTTACTGAGGATTGGCCATTCCTATTGAGATGCCGCTTTGCAGTTCATAATAGAATATACTTACTCATACATGTTCTAAGTTCGCTGAGAATTGCTTGGGCTGTTCAGGAGGAAAGGTGGTGGGCGGGAGACAGTGAGGATGGATTAATGGATTAGCCTCTCATTGGGACAAAAATCAGAAGAGAGACTGGCACCGAGCCTAAATTTGATTTTGTTCTTTCAGAAAGTGCCCATACGACTTTGCCCGTCCAGATCTCTTTTTCATCAATTGAAAGTGCCGCTATCAAAACAACTCACAGACTCTCAACAATATACTTGATCTGTTTTTTGACAGAGAACCAGAAAAAACTCAAACGACAGGTTTGACGGAAAAGAGGGAGATTGTGGAGATTAGGGTCAATTGTCAATGTTTGGATTGGACAACAAATTGATTAAAATGTTGCACCATTTCCCAGAGTTTCCACCAGAAATCGAACCCCATGTGCTTTCTATTGTTCGGTTTTATTTGTTAAGTAACAGGGGAAGCAGTGGTAGATAAGAAATTAGCGGTTTTGGGTTCGTTGTATTTCCGAAAATTCCTCAAATCAGCTGACGCACTCATTGTCATATTCAAACCAATTTGAAAACATTGCTACCTTTTCAATTTCAACAAGAAAAGGTACATCTCCTACGGACTTGGCCTCCAATACACTGAGCAAGTATCCACGCACCCTTTCCCAACTATTTCCCAACTCATTCCGACCTGCCCATCTTTTTGGATTCAATGCAACTTCAACATTTTTAGCTCCAGCTCCAATGCCCCAAACTGTGTCCCTTGGACTTGCTTCACACAAACGCTTACCATTTGTTCTCAACAGCTCCTCCATTACTTCTTGATTCCACAAACACTTGATCAACAGTACAAGATCACTTATCCATCGACTTTCACGTTCCCATACGTCTGCCTGAAATCCTTTTACGAGCCTTCCAAGCCCTTTTGCATCTTTTGGTCCAATGCCAGGATCGCTCATCACCAGTTGGAACGTTTCAGTATCGTTAAAGAGTGCAGCTTTGCACGCTGCAAATACTACTGTTTCTGATGACTTGAAAACTGTGTTTCCCAACGGGATCGTACATTTCGACCAATTGCTCAGCGTAGATGACTTAGATCCCTGCACAGATGGTATTAGATCCATTGATCGAGATAACGGAATGAGTTGTCAGGCTAAGCGACTCTATGATGGCCCAACTCTTGACGATCTCACATACCTGAAATGCATACACAAAGTCATTGAAAGACGTCATTCCATCTGCTGAGATGCAATATCTTGTGCCAGCCTTTTTAGCAATTGGGTTCGTTTGAAACGTGAACGGTAATGTTGTGGTCCGAGCCTTGAAGCTCTCCAGCGCGAGTGCAATCTTGATTTCCATTGATTTTTTAACCGATTTGAATGAACTTTCTGCAGAATCGTTGAACATGATGTTTCAGTGTCTCTTTGTGGTCAAGTCAGTGCGTAAGTGCGACAGGCACAGTCACATTGTCAGTGAAGAAAAGATATCTATTTTTCTTTGTTTATTGCGACAGCTTTTTCTGTTTGATTCATCTAATCATCGATATTTACTCCATTATTCTTCACAAACAGACACAAGGGCGTACTCCATCATTTGACTGATTTGACACGGTAACACGGCTCTAGCAGCAGTCAAAGCAAAACCGGTTGCAAAGTTTATGTAGTATTTCAAGATATTTGGAGACGCCTTGACGCTTTGTTTTTGGTTAACTTTGTCTCCGCATTCGTGTTTGTCTGTAGAAGCAAAATGTTTACACACGCTTGGTAACAAAACTAAGAAATGCAAATAAAACAAGAGTACATACCTTTCCTTTCTCTCTTTTCTTTTAGACATTGCTTGATTTTCAAAGCTGCTTCACGTTTAATTTTTGAGTTATTTACTAACTCGAAAACTGCGTAATCAATCATATTATGAAATGGAAGTGGGGCATATTCCTTCGCCATAGCGAGTAAATCGGTGGTCATCATGTAATTTGGTATAAGATATTCTTTTGGCGGGTGATTCAAAGGTATGCCTTCTTGGGCGAAACTTGGTTCGTCATAATCTGGTAACTTTTCTGCGCATTTTCAGATAATGATTAGTTACCAAGAGTAATGTGTCACAAATCACCGTTTGTGTCTTCATCTAGTTTCATTTGGGGATTTCTACGTTTGCATTCATTCTGTCTGGCTTTCATAGCACGTCCTAGGTACGGAAAATGATCTATTGAAAAAATTAAATATTGCTAAATGCGTCATGTCAACATACCGTGTTTTACGGGTTTCTTTGTATTGACACTCTCAAAATTTCTGTGAGCTGAATTCTTTTCTTTACTGACATTCACGAGAGCATATGTCAGAATTTGTTGAACTTGTAACGGAAGTATAGCTTCCGCAGCAGAAGAAACTGTGTTAACTGCGACTTTGATGAAGGAGTTTTCTTTCCCAGCAACGGTCTTTAAAGATTCATATTGATGCTCTGCTGTTATTGGTCTTTCCGTTTGATTAGATAAACTATTTTCGATAATTGCAGAACAGGCAGGCTGAGTTGGCTCCGACTTAAAGTTCGAATTAACGTCCGTGAGTTCAGAATTCGATTGGGAATCATTCGCAATTTGATAACTAATTACATTAGCTTCTACGTCTATTTAGTGTTAAATACCTAATTTTCCACTTTATATTTCTTACCATGGCTGTGCTTGACCTCAGTAACGAATGGCTCGGTGTTTTCAACTTCAAGCTCGATTTGATGAATAGTTTGAGTAAAATCATTTTGTGAGTTTCGTCTCTCCCAGTCTTTCTTCCGAGCTTGCATAGCGCGTCCGATGTAAGTGTCATCTGAATCGAGTCAAAGATTTGGTGTTGCGAATCTCAACTGTTAAACTCACCATTTATTCTTGGCTTTCCTTTTTCAAGATTTTTGTACAGAGCTGCCATGAGTGTGTGATCCATAATTTGATAAATTGATGTCGGAATGACTGACTTTGCAGTGGAAATTGCAAGATTGGAGGCAAACTTTGTGTAACTTTCTTTGAAGGAGACATTACTTTGAACTGGTTCCTTTGACTGAAGGTCTTCTTGAAGAATGGTTTCAATTATATTTGGTTTGACATTGATTTTCAAAGTCCTGTTTATGTCGTCCTTTTCGTCCACCAAATTATGTTCCGTTTCAATCTCATGTACTGTGCAATAGAATTAGCTCATCAAATACGAATTTTGTGGCAAAGGACTGACATAACTCCTTGGACACAATTTTCTTAAGTAATAACCGATGTTCACTAAACTGCTCACTAGATTCGTCGATATATCCTAAAGAAGTTTTTTTGAATTCAGTATGATGATTTTTAGGTTATTGGGCCCACCATCGACTTCTTCACTCTCCAATAAGTTCATTTTCAAATCAGATTTCAATGCCGTAACAATCTGGCGACGATTCATTGATCCTATTTTATCCTTTGTCCTTGAATGGTCTCCTTGTAATTGTTGCATAGCAGACTGAAGCCCATCAACATCCCTTCTAACATCGATGAGCAGTTCCAGCGCCGTGTCCAGTTGTTCCACCTGGTGTACAAGGTATATCTGTAGGTTTTCTTTGACTTTTGCGTCAATATACGCAAGAAGTTCCGGGTCGTCCATTTTTGGTGAAATTCTGGTGGGAAGGGGTCGAGCTCGAGAAGTTCGGGCAATCTCAAAGAGATTTACAAGATGGAGACAAAGGGAGGCAATGTGAATATAAAATGGATACATATGGATTGCAGTCGACGTACTGACTATTTATAACACTAATAAAAATCACATTCAATTCCCCAGAATTATCACTTTCTACTACGGAACGATCGAGCAACAGCCAATGCCGCAAAACCCAACCCAAGCGCAATTCCACCAATGACCAACGGAGTCATCCAAGTGCCCTCGTTTTTGCCATCGTTATCTGATGGGACAACGGTATCCTTCTTAGCGGTTGTTCTCTTGACCACGGTTGGCTTTCCATTTTGTACACCTGATTTCTTTCCAACCAAGTCCTCCAAATCAGCAGTCTTACCGTCGCCGCAGTCCCCAGCCTTCTTCTTTTGCTGTCCCTTGACGACCAACTGTCCACAGGCACTGGCGATATCCTGTCCCAGTTCCTGTCTAATGAGCGTGTATACGCCGTAACTTCTGACCGTCTCCACAAACTGCTTAATAGTTTCTTGAGTTGGTTTCTCATAGCTCGCAATGACATCCGTTGGGTTATATGGAATAACGTTCACCATGATATCTTTCTGTGGAGCACGTTCGGCAAATAGTTGTCCAAGTTGGCGGGCAACTTCCACAGAACTGTTAACATTTTCAATAAGAACGTATTCGACGAGAACATGGCGCTGTCCGGATGTTTTAGGGAAGACTCCCTTTGAGTTGATAGCATTTTGGTTCTCAATGAAAGCAAAGACGGCGTCCAGAATTTTGGTGAGGGAGAAAGACTTGGAACTTGGAACAATTTCAGAGCGGAGTTCCTTTAAAGAAGGTTATTTCGGGCAGAAAATGCTGATGATAGAGGAATAATACCTGGGTTGGTGCATGCAGACTCAAAGCCAATCCAATCTGAGGAACATCCTTCATAAGAGAAAGAATTCGAGGTGCGACTCCGACTGTGGAAATAGTAATGCGAGAGGGACTGAGCGAGAAACGGGAGGTATTGATCATGGCCTGGACAGCTCCCAGAACTGCATCATAATTGTCCAATGGTTCACCCATTCCCATGAACACGACATTTCGAATCTTTTCAATTTGGTTGGCGTGGACAAGCTGTTCAATGATTTCACCGGTGGTCAAGTTTGACAGAAGACCCATAGTTCCCGTTGCTAAACATAGGCAGTTTCAGCTATAGTTTCAACCATGTTCCCCAATACGAACCACAGAAAGTACAGCCCATCGCACACCCAACCTGCGAACTGATACAAACAGTTGCACGCTTGTTTGATTTGAACTGCTTTCCCTCCTTTTCGAGCTCCTTCAGACGTCGTTCCCGCTCTTCTTTCGGGAACGAGTTGAGTTCGACTTCACCGTAGCGCATAATGACAGTTTCGACCTTTTGGCCATCTTGCAGTTCGACAACAAGTTTTGTGGTTGAGTTATCTGAGGCATCCATTCGAGAAAAGACCTTTGAGGTTGAAAAGACAAAGTTCTGCTTGAGCAACGGAAGGATTCGCACGGGCAATTCGGGAATGTCGTCAAAGGAAGATGCATTGTTCTGGATGATGTGGCTAAGGGGAGCAGTGGTTAGTTGGGATTACTAAGACAGCTATTACAGCTATTAAAGAGAAAGTACCGATAGATTGAGTTGATGTGGTGGGCATTGACCTTGTGTTCCTGGAACAGCGCCTTCAACTGAGGCTCATCAAAGACAGAGTGCGGAGAGAGAACTCGCTTTCGAGTGGCCATTTGTTGTTGTTTTCTTTGATCGAATCAAAAGAAAAAAGGAAAGAAAGAAAGAAAGAAAGAAAGAAGGACCAGCAATGGAGCCCCAGTTCTCAGTTCTCTTTCTTGGCGATGGTATTTATTATTACTTGATTACCATAAATGCTTTGGTGTTAACAAGCCTAGGAAACTTCTCGTTTTCGCTGGCTGTTTGTCGGGCTCTCTTTGACTCTCCCCTGACACTGGCTTCAAAGGACCATGCAAATGCCAGACGATACCTGAACATTCCTGACAACGTTAGTACGAAGCACATCAAGATATTGGCTACTTCATTCGACTCGCGGGATCAGTTGCTGAGAAAGTACCTCGAGTTCAAAGATATTGAAAAGAACTTGGCCAAATTCAGCAACAACGTCAAACTTCTCCACCAAATCAATGCGTGGGAATTGCCAAAGTATTTTAAAGCTGCGGATGGTACGTTTATTCGCCAACATGAAGAAAGTAGCTCTGACACCCAATATCTCAATTCCAGAGGCGATTCCTCGTTGGACCTTGGGTCAACGGCCAGACGGATCTGTTGGATTTGATACTGTCGCGTGGAACCATCCACATCTTGGAACAGAAGACTTTAGGCTTCACAGATTCCTGATGGCCCACTTCTTCCATTCTGTTTCGTCAGTCCTCAATAATAGCAACCCATCGAGCTCAGTTGTAGTATCCTTAGTTTCTGGTCAAGAAACACGTTGGGATCTAGTTGATCAAGCGAGTCGCTCCAATTTGATTCTGTCGACATCAGATTCGCCCTTTCCCTTCATGGAGCAAGACTGGGAAGGATACGTCGTCAAGAGAAATATGCATGGAAAGAGTTTCAAGAACGAAGCCACCAAGAAACGCATGGCGGATGAAATGAAGAGTTTTGGATTCCGCTTCGTGCGAGGAAGCGATTTGGAAGTTGGAGAAGTCGTACCAATTACCACAGCAGAGCTTGCAACGAAAATGGGTGTCTTGAGCGTAACTCCAGCAGAGGGTGTCGATTTGGCGGATACTCTCGTTCCAAAGTACACAACTCCCCAACCTGCGAAAATCCTGGATACAGCGCCAATGTCAAGCAAGATTCCTACAACGAAAGAAGAGCTCAACTCTTTCCCAGCACCAGACCCACTTGCCTGCCCATATTGCCTAAAAGTATTCCCCCAACTCCGCGCCTACAAACAACACGTCCTCCAAATCCATATCCTCAAACAACGCGGAGAAGATTGGACTCCAAACGCACCACGAACTTTCCCTTGCCGCGGATGGCCCGAATCAAACGTTGCACCATGCCAAAAGCAGTTCAGCAGCGACGACGGACGTTGGCAGCACGAAGTCATCAAACACTCTCAGTTCAACGAGGGTGAATCGATTCCTGCATTTGAAGCCAAGACGGCTGCGGAGTTACTCGCTCTTCAGACAGATGAAGATGCTGCCGCTCAAACAGAAGCTGCAATCACGTCTATCGAACCGTTCCTTAATATTACCGATGAACCAACGGAAGACGCAGATTACTATCCATGTGCTATTTGTGCTCAGGCTGTCGCAAGACGCCCATGGGGAATGGCTCTACACTTGGAGACTCTGAAGCCGATTGTTGGATTAGACATGAAGTGTCCCAACACTTCCAACCATTCAGATGCAGATAAACTATTCATCGAACGAAGAGCGTTGTGGCAGCATTACATGTTCTGTCGTTTGAAGAAAGATGCCAACTAATCGTTCGAAATAAACGATATTATGAAACAAATATAGCTTGATTTCTTCAATATTCTTTTATGGGAAGCTGTTCAGGAGAGTCCAACCTGTATGAATCACAACAAGGAGCCAAACACGACAACTCTACTCCTTTCCTTTCACATATATCTCGATACTTTGTAATTCCAAAGTCGCCACATTCCGCCCCATCATATGCTAAAGAACGAATAGGTTTCCCGTCCCGTTCAAGTGTATGCCGACCTGATGCAGAAACATCCACGATTGAAAACGATGTGAGTCCAAAATAACCAATTTGACTGACGGCTGCTTCCTCTGCGTGATATTCTTTGAATCAGGTATCAAATAGGACGATTCAACTCACCACCCTCGCCCAAGAAGAAGTACCTTCCCGTACAAGCGGGACCATCAAAGAACACATAAGAGTATCCGTACGGCAATGGTTTACTTGATGTGAACAGCGAAACCAACGTCGACGCGCAGCACCTTGAGTTGTCAACGCATTTCGCAAACGATTTCAAAGACAGACTGAATGAGCGGCCGCCTGTTAGTCGGTACCAGATTTGGTAGCCTTTGGTGGGTTCGGCGGTGGTTGTCCAAGCGGCAAAAATGAGGATGGCTGCGAATATCCTCATTCGGACACAAGACAGTTCAGCTTTCGTAACAGAAAAAAGGTAAGTACCTTATAGAGGTCTTTTTCCTAATATTCCAATTGGTAGCTTCAGGGATTTGTCATTTATTGAAGATTTATTTCATCACATAATTAAATACATTGATTAGTCTTCCGCGTTGCTTTGCACGACAGATTGCATTCACTTGGTCATTCAACACATGCTCGACACTATTTATGAAATTGCTGATGTGTGTGGGCGAAAGAAAAAACTTGGCGAGATTGATATCAGTTGATATCACTATGATTCGATTACTAATACAATAACACGCTGGTACAGCCTCCAGCGACTGCAAAAGCTCAACATTCCACTACTGTCCACAAAAAGTCGACAATGTCTAGAAATGAGATTGTTTGATTCCAGTTCACGTCTGTTGTTGCGCAGACCTGAACTGTCAACTATCTCGGAGGGTTTAATAGAGCCCTTTTTGTGATAGCACATAAAGTTCTTATGTATTTCTTCCAGTTTCTTCAGGTTCCTTCGTCAGATTCGCCAAGATTAATTAAAATGAAAGAGGTGATAAAAGCCACCGACGCCACCCTGTCACGAGCAACATCCATGAGTACGTCCAAGCAACGTGATTTCCAAAGCCGAAAAATTTAAGAAAATCACAAGCAGTGCACAGCAAACATCAAAGAACTGTACCAAAAATGAAGCTTCTCATCCTCCTCGCCCTCTCCTTCTCACTTGTCTCTGCAACTCCTAGCATCGATCCACTTCCTTTGGAGGACACCTATGGTCCAAACGATCCCCGTTCCCAGTTGCCCGAACCTCAAGGATTCAAGAACCATCTTCGTCACACTCGTCACGAATTCAACGAGCGTATGAAAAACTTTGCGTCCTTTGACGACCTCACCCAAAAGCGTATGGCCGGTTACCATGCCGTGGAATCCAACTTGACAAATTTGGTCACGGAGTGGCACAAGACGGAGCACTACCAGCGCAACTCAAACGGTGCGCATTCTAAGCGTGGTTGGGTCGTCACAGGAAGTGGGCAAGATTCCAGCGACTTTGTCAACCAAATGAAGACTTACACTTACTACGCTGGTTCGTCCTACTGTGCGGTTGCTAGTCTCCAGAACTGGAGCTGTTCCACTTGCAAGGTCCCCAACACCCAGAACGTGAACGTGTATTCTTCAGCCGATGGCAGCGAACAAGCTTACATTGCAGTCAACACAGCGACCAAGACCATCATCCTCTCCTTCCGTGGATCCCATAACATCCAGAACTGGATTAACAATATTGAATTTATTCAAAGTTCAATTCCAATTACTGGCGCTCCATCCTCTGTTCAAGTCCACAGTGGGTTCTGGCAGGTCTGGACCTCGGTACAAGATTCGACTCGAACCCAGCTTGCTAATTACCGCAAGACTTACCCTGACTACGATATTGTCTTCACTGGCCACTCTCTTGGAGCTTCTGTCTCTGTTTTGGCAGCGTTGGTTTCCATTTCTCAATGGGGAGTTCCAGCTTCAAAAGTGAGTGTCATTAATATCGGTGAGCCACGTACTGGAAACACTGCGTTCTACCAGTATGTTCTTGGACGTGGATTCAAGCAGGTTTCCCGTGTTGTCAACTACGCTGACATTGTTCCCCACTTCCCTTTGAATTCTTGGGGATACACGCACCACACTCAAGAACATTGGGTTGACTGGTACGGCGACCTTGTTTACTGCGATGATGTTTCCAATAACGGTGAAGATGACAATTGTGCCAACACTATGCCTCCATTTGTATCAGTTACTGATCACTTGAATTACTTTGGCATCGCCTTGGGTTCTTGTTAAGTGGATGTGTGGTAAAATACTTCTATGATGTGCTCCGATTCTATTGTTTTCTCAGTTGTATAGTCAGAAATAAGAACATTCTTAAACTTGTTATTTGGTTAAGAACCCTGAGTTTTGATTTCATCTAGTTCATCCATCGATGTTAGTTGATAATTATGGTTCCTTATTCACGATGATTCCACAATAATCAAATCACCACCCAATCAAAGCCGCGTTCGCACAATCACGTATTTATAGCAACAAAATATATCTACGGAATATTTATACAACCACATATAGTATGCAAATAAGGTAAATAAGTCAAAGATAAACTTGGATGAGTGACCATTGGTCACAACCTCACAGATTAATCATCGGAGTCCGGCAATATTTCAAGCAAATCAGCCATCCGTATATAGCTATTACTCTCCACAACCCGATCCCGAATCCATTTACGGACCTCTCGAATTCCCCATATCCCAAATTCTCGACAAAGACCCAATTCTTTGGCAAACTCCGTCATTGCGACAGTCAATCCAGCGCTTGGATTCGTCTTTCTTTGACCATTTACGTCCGAAGTACTCGAGAATCGGCGGTCTCCCATCGGTGGACTCAGTGTCGGGTCTGCAACCAACAAAGACTCTTCCATCTTTGTCGAAAGTTCCAGTGAGCTCGATGATGATTCCACAAGCATAGAAGGAAAACGAGACTGGACTGTCCGAGTCCATCGGTTCAAGAATCGGTCAACATCAGCGGCACAAGTAAGCTCATTGTTGAACATAAAGTCGCTCTCATTGCCGTTCACTTTGTTTCCAGCTTGATGGATACAGAGAAGAATTGGAATACGTGATGACCATTCCTACATTCAAGATTATTATCACAATCAACCTAACACAATTAACTAACCTTAATTTCCTCTAAGTTTCTCAGTACCTCACCAGAAGCGTCACCATTAAAGTGACAAAACAGCAACGCAACGCTAGCTACTCCACCAAACCGTCTCATGGCCTGATCAAGGCCAAGAGCGGTACTATCAGACCCAGGAAAATCCGCAACAGCAATCTGACCCTGCGGGAAAACACGAACTCCACTTGTATGTTCGTAAATACCACGTCGAACCTCCTTCCCTTTCCACACTCTTGGAAACTCCTTATTCACATGGGAAAACAACTTTCGTGCTGCAGTAGTCTTTCCTGCGTCTTGAGTCCCCACAAAAGCAACAACAGTCTCTTCAACAATAAGTTTCCGAATCCGATGAATCTGTCTAACCATCTCAACCCGCTTCGCAATCATTCCCATACAGCTCTTGGTAGCCCTATCAAAGACTTTCCCCTGTCCAAAGTATTCCTGAGAAAACAAAGCGCCCGAAACGCCAGGCACGTTGTCAGCCCAGTTGTTCCATCTCGTTGGATCCTTTTCAACATCACCATCAAACCCAAGCCACCGCAACCGCTCCTCTATAGCGCGCTCATGCGTATGTGCATTCAGAAACTCGAGTTTCTGACTACTTCCAACGCCAATCCACTTCACCAACTCCATCAACAAGAAACGATACTGATTATCTTGCTCTTTTTGAACTGCGTGAATGACTTTGTCCCCGAGCCCCAAAGGCCCCACAGCTGTGCTTGTCAGGAATCCCATTCCGATACCAGCAGCGATAACAGGCGCTTCAGGAATCAACAGCCCGATACTCAGCGCCGTGACGAGTCCAGTGACAACACCCGTACCAACCACGAAATACATACTCGGTTCAAGTGTGATATCAATCTTGCTGCAAAGCACCTCCAAAAACCTACTACATATGCTCGTAGCCTCCTCCATCGCAGCCATCACTTGCAAAGCCTGAACCTTCTCCTTCGCTTGATCTTCAGGTGTGGGGTCTAACGGAAGTGGTGTGTCCTCGACACCATCTTCAACAAGAGAGTCTACTTTGCCATCAGGAAACGCATCGATAGCGGCCAAGAAGTCAATCAACTCAGCCAACTTTCTCCGTGGTGGGGAAACAAACTGCTGCGTCGGTGTGCGCGTCCCACCAGGAAGATTGCTTCCCCCACGGCTCAATATCAAGCTTGCTTTCTTTTGAGGTGACTGCGCTTGCTGTCCGCGCTGAGAACTTTGTCGTGTTGGGGAACTGCTGGCACTGCGTGGGAGTCTCGAAAATTGTTTTGCAGGGCAAAGTTCTTCCAGCTTTTCAAACGCTTCCTTGACAGCGAGGAGTCGATTTTGAACGTCTGGCTGAGGAGGGAATCCCATTGCTTCTGCTCGCAGCTCATGTGATCTAAATGCAATTAGCAACTGTAACAATTGAAAGTTGGGAAATCATACCGATTTATGACCGCTCTCTTAAATGCATTAATGCAAACATCAAATATAGTACCATCAGCCAACTGATTTGGCTGCGAAGTATGCATCGACGTTCCATCCGGGCTTTGGCTTTTCGAGTCAATTGTAATCATAGACTATCAACACGGTCAGGTCATATTCACAAAAACCAAGACCAAAGCATACCGTTATCCTCCTCGAAATCGGTTTTGCCCCCTCAAATACTGGTGTAATCACAATACTCGCGACATTATTCCTGCTCGGAAGTTTCTCCACCACATTCTCAACAACCGCTGTCATTTAATATAATCAGTCATTTCATTTCACATCACAACTCAAATCCTTACCTTCAACGACCATCTTCTGCTTCGTCGTCGCAACAACACAATGAAACCGAACAGGATCCACAAAGAAACCAACCAACAGAATCCCTTCCCCGGCCAAATCAATGAAATCAAGGTTATTCCCGACAATATCTAGTTTGACACGTCGCGGGGCTCCAGGTGTGCTCCCCAAAACCTGCTGTGCACTGACATCGCGAATATCTGGGCACAAGGCACTGAATACAAGCTCTGGATTCAATTCTTCCATTCCATAAGGAGATGTTGCAGGTGGGTAGTGGAATTGGGTTTGGTTGGGTGTTGTTGACTTGCTCCCGAATTCACGGCTGCTGGCACCAGAAGTTCGCGGCGATGAGGATATAGAGTCGACTCCTGGACTCCCGACTGTTGGGCTGAATTTATTGGGTGTGCTTGCGCTCGCTGAAATTGGTGACGAAGTGGAACTCATTTTCCAGAAGGAGGCGTGAAGAGGTCGGAGCGAGTACGTTGACATTAGTCCGTTGAGGTACGCGGATGATGTATGGTCATGGTGAAGGTCTTTGATGGTAAGAGATGGCTTTGAAGCAAATTCTTTGGCAATTGTCTGAAAGTGCTGGATAACAGCTTCGAGTGATGAAGTTGAGTCTGGGGACTTTAAATATTGTGCCGTTTTCCCTCCCTGGCCATACTTTTTGCGAAGAAATATATATCGCCCTGTTATGGGGTTAGTAAGGAGATTACTAAAAGAGTGGAAGCTCACCAATTGGCTTATACGTTAAGATGGGTTTCTGAATCACGACATTGAAGAACATGTTCCACAGGTATCCTCCTACGACAACTCCAAGGGCTGTCGATGCAGGAAACCCGACTGCAGCCCCAGCGGCCCCAATTAAAGGTCCAATCTGGCGAACAATATTATCCAAGTCGATTCCTGCCGCTTTTCCAGTTACTGATGTAATTGCCTGTGTTGATAGCCCTCCAATACTGCTCATGGCTCCAGGAATAACGTCACCATCATTGACAACATTCAAGAAACGATGATGCAAGCCTCTGTCCGTCAGGAATAGCGAAACAGCTTCATTAACCACAAAAGGAGACGCGAAAGCAAAACTTCGCACACCGGCAACTTTAGAGTCCCAGTTGATTGAAAGGTCCATGGATTGAGAAGCTGCCGCTGATGGAGGCTCTTCGACCTCGTCTGTAGTTCCGTTTCGATAGAGGTATAATAGCAGGACCAAATGAGATATAGCGCCTCCACGAGAGTGACCACATAGAATAATATCGGTGTATCCAAGAGTTTGGAGAGACCCAATAATGTCAGGAATCTTTTCAGCAATTTCCAGGTATCCCGAATGACAGCCAAGAGAGGAGAGAGTAGGCAGGCCGTTGATTGTCGCAGGAAGGAACGAGAGTGCTTGGCGAATGTGATTCCAGTCTTTCGTGCCCGAGAAAGCCACGAATGCTTTGCCATCAGAGGCACCTGGATTTGAGGGCGGCCTGAGACCAATCACGTAACCTTCTTCGTCTTCTTTTGGCGACCGAACGAGAACCTGGGCAAACTGATGCATGTGTTTCCGTTCGCGAAGGTAGTGCATTGGCCCAAGAGGGTCGTACATACAGGCCGAGAGAAGAAGGGCCTGGATAAGCTCGTCGGCTGTTGCGATATTAAGCTTAAATACAGAATTATTAAGTCAGATACCTTGTTTGAGGGAGGTGCGGTGGTCGTTGTCCTTTGCAACAGTTGTAAACTTGTAAATGCCTCCACGCTCGTCCGAAAAGACTCTGTCTGGGTGGTTCCATCTGTGCCTTCAATGAGTACATTATCAAACAAGAAACAAAGACAAACGCACGGGTCCGTCAGCACCAGGCCAAACAGAATATTCTGGACAAGTTCGAGGCCAACGCCCTGTGGAATCATTGCTGCTTTTGGATGTTGGCGGCACTCGTCGTCGTTGAGAAGGCGGAACGGTCGCTCTGGTTTAGCACAGGAATAAGGTAAGTAGGACATAGGACAGATAGGTCCTAGGTGCTAGGACAGCTAGGACCACTAGGACCACTAGGACAACTAGGACAACTAGGACAACTAGAACTCACCATCAAGAAACGAGTTGAACAGCGTCGGTGGCGGTCGAACAAGCGTCGAAAGCGAGTCCGTGCTCGCTGTCGACACCCACTGGTTCACTACCGACATTGGATTTCAGATGAGGCAAAGTTGGATTGCTTGGTTTTCACTCTGCTTCTGGAAGCTGTCTGACTGGAATCATCCCCCAAAATGGACAACCCTTCTGACCTCTCATCAGCAATCAAATAACAAACGATTCTTCGCCTTCGCGTCCTACTTCTTCAAGTCAAAGGAAATTGTATCAACAAGCAGGCCTCAATCGGCACAAGACACCAAACCTGTAAAAGTATCCGCCTCTCGTCCAGCATCATCAGGAATACAACTTATCCGCGCCACAACAGCAAGTTTGTCATCTCGAGCCAAACTTCGTTGTCAAAGCTTCCTCCACTACCAGCTTCAGCCAGAACCTCCCAGTACGCTTATACAAGGCCGGCAACCCGATCCGACCCAAAAAGCGCGTCGGGATATCCAGCGCTTGAGGATTTGCCGCCACTTCCACCTTCAGAACGACCTTCTCAATATTCCACACGCACAGCTACACAGCAAGGATATGATGATCTATCTGATTATCCGGCTCTAGAAGACTTGCCGCCACTTCCTCCCTCAAATCGCGACTCTCAAGTTTTACAGGATGGCTCTAATGATTTTCTAAGCCTCGATAAACTTCCACCACTTCCAGAGTCAGAGCGCCCGTCTCAAGTCCAAGATATTGATTCAGAAACTCAAGACTCCATTTCCACAACAAATACACGCACTTCTCGAGCACAAACAGCAGGGATCGATCAATTACTTTTATTCACAGGCAAATGGGTGGGATACTATGCCACAGGCGGACCACGCTCGAAACTCACAGACCCCGAATCCTGTTTTTCCTACAACATTCAATTCTTCTGTAAAGAGGATGGCACAGTTATCGGACGACCTCTCACAAAAGAAAAGAACTTTGAATTCACTGGTAAGTACAAGCCATTGTCCCCCTTACCTGCCCTACACTCACCACAATACACCGACTTAGGATCTATAAAATCTAAAACAATCAGTTTCGAAGAAATATCCGTCTCTCGATTCCGCTACCCAATCCAAGCAACAGGAACCCTCTCCCCAGCCCCTCGAACACTCTCACCTTAAAATGGACAAAAAAGGGCCTAAACTCCAGTGAACCAGGATTCTCAGGCGCGATGCAATTAACACGCCTCGCTCCGGACACACCCAAACAATTCCTCTCCGGCAAATACCACGGTTCCTCCTATGACCCAGAAACCAACTCCTGGAAGTATTTCTCATTCCCGTGGTTAGAATGCGCGTCCTCAGGATTTATATACGGGAAACCTATCCCTCGATTCCAGATCGACACACAGTCCGTGGAGTATACTCTTCACATAGAATTACAATCTGCATCACAGTCTGGGACGACTCTCAGTCAACTTTGATTTTATACAAAGGGTTACTTTCGAGCAGCACTGGATCCGTGTTTGGTGTGCGTTTGTCAACGGATGAATATGGGTTTGACGAGGAACTTATGGATCTTGAGGACGCTATAGCGAGTGCATCGAATTTAGATGCAGAGACGATAAATTTCAGGATGTGGAGGGGCTGTGAGGAGTTGGAAGCAGATGATACATTTTTGAAGGCGTTTGAAGTTGCTGAGGGACCGAGTAGTGAGTTTCCCATTCAAAAACCAAATGACTTATCAAAAATTAGGCTTTCCATTGCAATTAGGACGATGGTCAGGGACATGGACGTTTGGCTCAGTGGAACAAAACGACGATTGTAAATGGCGCATGAAATACATTACAGAAACAACAATGGGCGGGGAGGGAACATCTCGGATAGACGACATCCTTGAACGATTCGTGTTTGATGGTAAGTTTTGGATTATTCAATGTAAACTTATTAATAATCCAAACAGGCACGATTATGGAAATCAAAGGCAAGAAAAAGATCCAGATTTATCAAACATTTTTAACGAGCCTTACGCTGTATATCTATCATATGGAATGGGAATCAGATTCCAAGATGGTTGGACGAGGTGGAGTTAGTGATGACCCAGACACACATCCATTTTCCTTATCCCTCCTGTCTGAATAAACTTTTTTGAAGTTCACATAACTGTTTAGTTATTTGCCTTATCTTACGCGAATGGGACTGGTGTTGAAGGTGGTCAGACCGCAAGCCGCAATACTACTCTTTGATTGGATCAAGAAAGAAATGTGGAGCTACTATTATTTACACTGAAGAAACAACTGGCGTTGTTCCTCCGTTGAACGGCGGATTTGTTTCTGTCAAGGCGTCGATTGCTACCAAACGTCGAGTTCCTCCAGTAACTGCTGCCTTTGGTGGTTCTGGGTACTCTGCTAACGTTCCAAGATCTCTCTATGAGTCAGGAAGCAAGGTCACCGACTTCCCTTGCGATCCGACTAGTTGCCTTGCCAAGCTTTCCACAACCACTGCGGATACTTTGGTTGGAAAAACTTCTGTGTTGGATTGGCTTCCAGTGTTTGTGGATTGAATGCTTGTAATTGAGATTGTTATAGAAGGTTTCAAATAACAAATAAAGACGAGTTTCTTGGCATATCAGATAAACCAGTTTGGTATTACAAATGGAAAATTCATTTTAATCTGGGCCTTAAGCTTTGATTAAATCTTATCTGCAGTTGCCTCCATACTCTTCGCTTTGGGTCAATAGGAAACAACTGGATTTGGTCCTCTACTCAGCTAATAAAATTGGAAAGTTCGATAATAGTTAAGCAAGAACCCTTAATTAAGAATTTGGAGGGCACAGCGGCTTCACTCGAAGCCACTTCCTCCACCCGACCACCCAAGCTCACACAAGAAGTGAACAGTACGCAAGAAATTACTTCGGATTCATGTTAAATGCCTTCGCAAGCTTCGATATGAATTGGTTCGTACCCTCGTCTTGGTTTGTGAATGCTCATATCAGGCGTGGCGTTTGCACACACGGTCACGCAGTCACGCGGTCAAAGAAGGCTTGTGTGAACGAAACATACAAGAACGCCTACAATTGTGATGAGAACTGAACAAAAAATACAACATGATCTTCACAACCATTCTTGCTCTTGCTGCTGCGACTACTCAAGCTGCTCCACTTGACTCCTTGTTCGCCAGAGCCGCTTCTTGTACTGCTTCGAGTGTGTCATGCTCCGGCACCACTGACGCATGCTGTGTTCCATCCAATGGAAAGCTTGTTCTTTCTATTCAGTGGTTGCCTGGATGGTGTGCTGCCAACAGTTGTGGTTCTGGAATCTTGGCAAGTGCTCCTGATGCCACATGGACTCTTCACGGTACGTTGCTTGGAGTTTCATTGATTCATAATATTGATTTATTTGTTGGGGATATCAGGTTTATGGCCTGACACCTGTTCCGGAACGGAGCCATCAAAGACTGGTTGTGACAGTGCCCGTCAGTACTCCAGCATCCAGTCGTTGGTCTCTGGTTCTCCAATTTACAACGACATGATTACATACTGGATTTCTTACAAGGGAACTGATATCGCGTCCTACGACGCTTTTTGGGTTCACGAATGGGGTGTCCACGGAACCTGTTACTCTACCGCCAACACCGCGTGTGTTGGATCCAACGGAGCTGACGTTCAAAAGTTCTTTGGAGATGCTTTGGCCGTGCGCAAGACTTACGACGTGTACTCTGCCTTGTGGAATGCTGGAATCAAACCAGATGGAAGCACTTACTCCACTTCTGCTATGACTTCTGCTATCCAGGCGCAATACCCTGGCGTCAGCGTTCAGTACCTTTGCACTGGATCATACGTGAATGAAATCCACCTTTCGTTGATTGGTGTTGGAGGAGGACAGATCGCCAAGCCATCTTCCTATTCCATGTCTGGCTCCACCAGTGCTTGTGGAAGCAGTATTATCTACGCGCAAGGTCCAAACGGAGTCATTCCACCAAGCGGAAATATCAAGACCACGACCACTGCTGGAGGCGTTAAGACCACAACTACTGCTGCTGTTGTGAAGACCACAACTGCAGCCGGAACTCCATTCTTGAACTGCCCACACTCCCCTTGTACCACTGGAAGCCTGCTCCCAGCTTCATGTGATCCATGTATCGCTCAAATCGGAGCAGTTTACTCTCACTGTACTCAAGTTGGATGGTCCAACAGTGCAAGCAAGGCTCCTTGCGTTGATGCCGTCAAGAATGTGTGTGGATTGAACACCTGTTGTGGAACTGGAGCTTCCAGCGTCTGTTGAACGAGTTGAACTATTGGAGACAAATGCTATGATGTAAACATAATATAGGAATAAATGGATATACTGATGATTGATTCACATCTGTGAACTTATTTAATCCAAACAGGTAAGATTATGGAAATTAAAGGTGTGGGGAAAAAAATTATGAAACGTTTTTTTCATATGGAACGGGAACCTGCACACATCCATTCGCTTTAACCTTCCTATCTGAATAAACGCATCTGAAGTAATCATGAGTATAAGAATGCTTTCTATTTGTTTCCAAGAATGGATTGGTTGTGAACAGAAGGAATTTTTTTTTCAACATTTATATTCACATAAAATACTTCGCTTTGCTTTTTGTTTCGATGAAATGATTTTTGATGACTGATAAAAGGACATTGATGATTTTGGCTTTTTGAATGAGACAACTCAAGCCAAAGCCGCTCTGTGAGGACAATCGTAATATCCATTCTGCCATATAAATCGTGGTTGATATGTCGAAAACTGTTTCATTATTCTAAAGGAACTGAAACATTGCTGGAAAACGAAGCCCCATTGTAATGTCAATGGTTCTGCCCCAACTTTCCTCCCTTAAAAAAAAGTTCCTCCAAAGCAAGAGAGTTTGCATTACATATTCATTCAATCTTGGACCTCTGACCACTTTATCTTATAGCATCCAGTCGAAAATGGACCTTGTGATCTTTGTGGCATTGGCAACATGCGTTGTTGCCCAGCAAAACCCTTACGTTGCTCAGCTGAACGCCCTCAGAGACAATATCCCTTCGCTAGCAAAACAATGTTTTACCGGCTTGGATGCTTTACAGACAGGGAACACCACTCTTGTTGCTTCATACTGCCAAGAATCCTTGATCCAGAATTTCAATCTCACAAACCCAAGCAACTGTTTTGCATCTTACACTGCGCACACAGGACTTCCTCAGCCGTCTGCTTCCTCGTATGTTAATCCAAAGCGCGATGCTGGCTCCTCCACGGCTTATCCTGGATTATTCGTGACAACGTCTGATCTGGTTATATCTCTTTGTTTCTCTGCAATTAACGGCGTTGACTCTGATCATTTTGGAGATCTAGTTAATCCGCTGCAACCACCTAGTGGGTCAAATCAACATTATGCAGGCAACTCCACGGCGCTAGTTGGGTTTGTGACGGCCAGTAAACTCAACCTTGATCTGGACACCCTGATCAAGTCTTTGGTCCAAGTTTCGGTTTCCCTCAAAAACAATGGAATAGTTGACGTTCCGGGTATGACATTGACTGGTGGGTCTTCCAGCGGTGTTGTTCTTCAAATCTTGGCAGAAGGGTTCTTGGTGATACAATCTAGTCTATTAAATCTAAATTCATCCTAAAAATATTATTTTTTTGATGTTATAGGTTTCTTACATTGGGGGCACAAGTAACAGTTCAGCTTCAATTAATAACGGAACCATTGGAACCGGAACCGTCACGTTTACTTTTGACGCATCAGTTTCAAGATTTTGGCTTGAAGTTTCCTTCTATCTTGAACCGACTCAAATAGTGTTTGTCAACGTATTTGATTACAAATCCCAGCTCCTCATGACCCATACGTTCGGCTTGAAAGCATTGAGACGTAGAGCCCGAGATGCCAACCTCCAACTCATTATTGGCGCAGCTCCCATTTTGACTCCGACAAGCGCACCAAGGGTATCTAGCAATACCAATACTATTTTTACAAGTTCCATCACGTCCCTACTTTCCATTGGTGTTTTTACTGCAAGTCAGACTCCAACTGCTCACGCTTCGTCAATTTCGACGAATGCAGCGTCGACTCAAGTATCTACGAACACAGCTTCAGGTGATTCAGGAATTTCAACCACTTTGAGAAATTTGTCGGTATCTACGGTATCAACCGTCACTTCAGCTTCCACTACAGATGCCGTTAAAGCTACCGTCAAAGACCAATCCAAAGCTTCTATTGCTACTGTCAAAGGCCAATCTACTATTGCATCAACTACCGACAACTTCAATATCAAGCTTGGTTCCGCAAAACGCATTAGAACTTTGGCAGCTACTCTCGTTGTCGTATCTTTGTTTCTTGTTTAAGACGTCCAACATTAATCAATTTTGAAAAAAATAAATAGCCTTTGAATTTTAACGCGCCAAGATGGAGAAAGACGTTCCCACTGACGACGTATCTTTTTAAATGAATTCTCTCAAGTTAAATCAGACAGACAAACTCTAGTTTTTCAACCACGTTATTAAACATTCCAACTTAAAATCATACGTCAATATTTTGATTTTTGAGCTGGGCTGGGACTGCAAACCAACCTCCGTCCTTCCTTTCTCTAAATACCCTTGATTTCCCTTTCTGATGCAATCTTTTGTTGTTTCTTTTTTTGGGCAGATATGGCTGAGATTGATTTGGTTTGAAGGTTTTGGAAGCACAGTGTACCGTATTTACTCTATCTTCTCAGATTGGAAAATGTCAGATCAATAAATAATAATTATAAGTTCTCGGATTTATTTCAAAAAGGAATTTCATAAGTCGGATTCTCTCTTTGTAACATTATCTCACACGTCACGTCACGTCCACCTCACCACACTTCCACCTCACTCTCATAATCTACATCCTCACTGTCATCATCGTCGCTCTCGCTTTCCTCAGACTGCAAGTTGACTTCCTCTGCTTCTACACCCTCTCTTTCCTCTTCCTCGACCTCTTCCTCCTCTACATCGTCCTCCTGCTGCGCAGCTTGCTGGTCCTCAGTCAAGTCTCCTTCTCTCCCTTTCCTGTACTCAGCAACAAAGCTTTGGAGGTCGGCCCACCACCCACTCAATTCAATTTTCGACTTCAAGTCAATGAGCCGCCCTCTCCCTACCACTTCCACATCCTTCGATTTCAGGAATGCTTTCATTTCTTTTACCATTGGAGCTCTGGAAACGTTGGAGGGTCCTTTGCGACGTGCCTTGGTTACACGTTCAGCTACCATTCTCTCCACAGCAGATCCTGTTCCCAATTTCCGCTTCAGTGACTTTCCTTTGCCAGGTCTTGGTTTGGCAGAGGAACGGAGAGTCCGTTTCTTAGGGATCTGGCCTTCGTGAAACGCAGCTTCAGCCCTGGCTACAACTTGAACATCATCCCATCCCAGTGGATTGTTGGCTGCCTCTCTTGCTGCTGCAGCAACAGCATTTCTTGCCTCTGTCATTGCAGCAACGATTTTTCCTGGCGGCATTCCAACAGCAGTAATCAATACAGCGGCTTGGGCCGCCTCCTCCTTTTCTTTCAATTCCGCAGCTTGTTTTGCGGCACGTTCAGCCTTCCGAAAACGAGCTGCAACAATGAAATCTGGATCCAAAGCTTTGTCCAGGTAAATGTCGTTCCATCCTCTTTGAATGATGTTCTTTCCATCGTCACCAATCTCTTCCAATCTGTTACAGGCCCTTTCTGTCCAGTCCACAGCCAAATCCTTCAACGAATCCATTCTTAAGCGTCGCTTCAATGCTGCAATTCGATTTGCTTCTGCTTCAAGGGGTGGTAATCCTGCTGCCAAGTCAGCCGCTTTTTGCTCCTTCAAATCAGTCAAAACTCTGAATATGAATGAGCTTGTAAGGTTTTTCAGCATGTCTTTCAATGGCTTATGGAGATGTGTGTCATTGATCTGTTGATTATTTGAAATAAATGCTTGCACTGATCAAAAAAACTCACCTGATATGTCCCTGTTCCTCCAGCTGGAATAAAAAATAGAAGCATTCCAGGACATTTCTCCTTGATTTCGGATCGAAATTTGGCAGTGAGATTCACAGGCCAGCAATCAAGCAAGAGAACGCAAAGAAAAGAGGTTACATCCGCAACAGAAATTCTGCGGCGAGAAGCCTCCTTTTCCTTCAAAACAGTGTAGATTCGTACCACAAATCCAACTTTGGTGTCATGATCACACCAATGATTGCTTGTTTTGTGGAAAACAAAACGAGGAAACAATTCTCGGGTTTCTTGCGATGGCAAACTGCGATCAGTCTTTCCAGCAAGGATCATGTGAATTGCAACAACGTTTCCAGTTGCGTCCACTGCAAGATTTCCAGTGTATTGGCGTTTATCCTTGGGAAACATCGATTCCACATGTTTTGACCCTTTCAACTCCCATTTCCTGTCGCCTTGTGGGATGAGATGCGCCCCATATTCATCGCAGCAAACTAGGTGGGTCAAAGGCATGCCATTGGCAATAAGAATGGCCAACTCGTCCAACAACAAGCCAAACAACCTCTCCTGCTCAACAACTCCCATTTCCTGTCGCCTTGTGGGATGAGATGCGCCCCATATTCATCGCAGCAAACTAGGTGGGTCAAAGGCATGCCATTGGCAATAAGAATGGCCAACTCGTCCAACAACAAGCCAAACAACCTCTCCTGCTCAACAACTTGGGCAGCAGTAGCCTTAGAACCAGTCACACGACGATTACAAAATTGCGCTTCTGATAGTAGGAACCAATAGGCGCACGTGGAGCTTGGAGTCCAATCAGGCTCAAATGGGTAGTGACGCTTGTGCACTTGATTGGCAAACGCCGCCACAATCTCAACACCAAACCCTGGATAGTCCTTGTGCTCAATACAAAGGGCAACAAGTTCGGCAGCTGCGACAGGACCCAACTTCATACGATCAGAAGGTGGTTCCAATTGGGCCTTTCGCTGGGCTCTCTCCTTTGCAGCAACAACAACAGCTTCGACCAGATTTGGCTTGACTCTCAATGCCTGACGCTTCCACTTTACAGCAAGGGGGCCATTTGATCCCCAATTATTGGCATGACATTCATTGTAAAGTGTAATGTACCGTTTTCGATAATCCCCAGCAGTTGAACGAGCAACAGTAATATTGTACGCTACTTGTATATCCGTAATCCACTGATCAATAGTTTTAAACCCGATGTGAGAGCCTAATGACAGTTTTAGTTTGACATTGACGTGGAGACGGAACTCACCATCTCCAGCCCAAAAATGCCACTTCTCGTCATACAACTTCTGGACAGATGGGTCTTTTGAGTAATATGTCTTTGGTTCAGAGTTTTCTGTATGCTTGCTTGCAAAAGTTGCTGGGGGTAGTGCAGGAAGGTCCTGCTCTGCATACCACTCTGCCACAGTTTGGGGACCATCCAAAGCCATGTATTCTTTCAAAAGCTCGCCACGTTTAGCAACCTTTTCCAGGTAGTCTTTTGTTGGCCGTCCGACCAGAACAGCAGTTGGGAGGTTCAGTTTTTCCGTGAAGAACTCAAATGCAGCTCTTTTCTTGGCAGCCGCGGCATTTTGAGCTACTTGCTCGGGTGTTGGGGCAAAATTTGGCGCGACGCCCTTTCCCCTCGCAAGAAATGCCTTCATCATTTTGACGTTTGTTGGTTTGGCGGAAAACGTCAAAACAAATAATAAAAAAGTCGGATTACATATTTAAGGGATTATTTTTGTCGGATTAAGACAGGAAGATATTTAATTTCTTGTCCGGGAAAATGCAGTGAATACGGTAGATTATTTAATAGTTTTCTACACAATTCCTTATTTGGTACTTTTCATGAATAAATTTAGAAAAATACCATTCGTCCTAGGGTTATATATTCACAGTTACTAACTGTAAACAATAATTAAAATACTAATGAATAACCAAACATCTTAGCCATAAGCCACAATGTATCCTGGAAAGAAATTGGAGCTCTTGGTTTTTCCCAGCCTTCTGGCAGCTTTTCTTGAATAACAAAGTCATTAATGTAGCTTACAGGAATACGATCAGCTATTCAATCCAAGAGGTTAGCCTCAGCGATCTTTCTTCAGTCACAAACCTTTCCCACCCAAGACCAGCCACAAAATCGCATTCTCAGACCATGAGATCTTCCCAATTTGCAAATCATATGTGATATCTGGATTCTTTGATTTCGCTTCATAATAACGTCGAGCCTTGTACTTGGCCAAGTCTGTCCAGGAAACGAACTCATGGTTTCCAGGCGCCGCAGAAACAAAGTTATCCACCATTTCTTTCTGTGGAGCCGTATTATTGCCCTCAAATAAATCGTGATGGAACAACGAGACGTCGTGTTCGAGTTTGTTGTGTTGAGCAAGGTCAGAAAGGTTGATGCAAGGAACGCCATCCTTTTCTTGGCCGTGTTTGCGGATTCCTAATTTGTGGTCTGGATTCATGACTGTCGAAGAGAGGCTACATATATTGTATTGACAAAGTTGGTCAGATGTCGAAATTTGCTTCAGACACAGATACTCACAACGTTGCCAGTGAGTCTGCTAGGTTGTACTGTTGCATCAGTGCGCTCTTGAGCATTTCTTCAGTGATACACTTTCCATCGCGAGACCTAATAACAGTAATAAGGGTTGAAGTGAATTTGAGTGTCCCCGATCTGCTCTTACAAGTGCCCATGGTTGGCAAGCACATTGAGAGCTGGGCACGGGGAGCGCACGTCTCCTTCTCCTGCCTTCTTGAACGTGCCTTTTGCTTCCATTTTCCAGATTCTTTTTAAAAGGGGCTTATAAATCGTTTTTCAAACATGAGACTAATCAGAAACTCCTATCTTAATGTTCTCTTCTTCACACCAAATAAATTGAGACAGAATAATGATTCACTTTTATTGGGTGACATATTTGACGAGGTCATTAAATGCTTCCTTGCAACTTCAAATTACTCCGATCCCAATCTCTGCCCAGAAGTTCCCCAATTGTATCCCTGTCTCTGACGCACTCCATCATTTGAACCGCCTCCAGAACCACCAGCAGCAGCAGCGGCAGCAGGACGATTAGTAGCAGCACCACCAAACCAACCTCGACCCGCAGTTGGAGCCCCGGCCGCAGGAGCACCACCCAATCTTTGGCCACGACCACTCATTCCCGCTGATGATCCTCCAACACCACCCATACCTCTAGCCAATGGATCCTCCCAACAAGAGAATACAAAAATGCCGGCGTGCTAATCAACCGCGCTCCACCGTTATTTTCAGGGTAGATTGTATCGAAAAAGTAGTACAAGTGACCGGCAAAGATTCCAATGAGTTTTGGGATGGGTGGGAAGGGAGCACCGGTGAGGAAGTCGAAGATGATGTAAACCCATGGAAGGAAGAGAGCCTATGGCGTAAAAAATTCTGATGAGTTCAAATAAACAGAGGTCGAAGAGTTTGAAGAGGAAGAAAAGATGATGGTAGGGTTGACGCGTCAAAGAGGCTCGATCTTCAACACTTGACAGTTCCGTAATCCGACAGGCCGTAATAAACAATCCCAATGCACGTCAACCACGACAGCTTCTCGGACAATCATGTACCTTGAATCTCAGACCGAAAAAGAACGAGACTTCCTGTTCCTTGTTGTTCATTGACCAAACGTACAGCATGGAAACAACAAGCGACTCCAACAAAATGATTTCGCCCATATAGAGCGAGACTGGCAGAATAGCAGCCATAGCGAAAAGAACAAAGAAGAGGTAGTCAGCTTTTCTGCCATTAAACTGCGGAGAAGTCTCCAACTGCCACGAATAAGTGTAGAGAAAGTAAAGGAGAGTAAGGTATCCGTAGTTGAGAGGGTACCTATCCAGAAGGCACAGTAGGTTAAATGCCACGTATGATTCACAACTTGAACAAGTAACTCACCACACGAACGCCGTCACCAACCGCCACACTTCCAATCCAGGATAAATCTTGTTTCCAAAGAGAACAAAGAGCCGCGGATCAACCACCTTTGCCCCCGCAGCAAGCGACAGTGCGAACGACGATGCAAACAGTGATCGGGTAATCAGTGGAATAGACTCAAACCAGGCCTTTGCATCGTCCAACGGCGATCGGGGTGCGAGATTGTTGTTGTTTCCTGGCTGGTTACCGTTCATTTGTTGGTTTTTAAAGAGATTAAATTGTGGAACGAATGCTATCCAACCTCCAAAAAACCACTCTTGATCCAAAGGCTGTCTTTCTTGGGCCAAAGACAATCCCCCATTTGGCCTTTGATGCTCCTTCAGGCCTCCTTCATCAGCTAGAATCGCTGATTGGCCCCACTAGCTCGTCAACCACGTTCCACATTCCTCTTGCCTCTCTAAAAGAATCAGCTCCGCCTCTGATTCCAGCAAAACTAAGTGCAGCAATAACTCTTATTCAGCAACTTTCGACCCGGTTAAGTGCTCTGAAGTCATCTTTCTCAATAGAAACAATAACATTCCTGCTCGCTCCTGACATTGGACATCCTCTTCTTCGTGTCGATATTCCCCTTAAAGATTCTTCGGACATTTCCTGGACATTTCATCTGCCCTTCCGCATGGCCCTCCATCGAAAAACCTTCCTTTGAACTGCAAACTAGTTGCATACGTTACTGCAAAAGCTGAAGCTCAAGCCCTCCTCACAGAAGTTCGGTACTCGATAGAATTTCTGCTTCCAAATCGATATAATTGGACAGATATTTCGTCCCTATGTCTTCCAATTCAAATATTGGCAGAATAAAGCAGTCTTCACGAGTTAAAACCTTTAATGTCCATTTATTGGTGTTTTATCTTTAAACCTATACTATTTATATTCCATAATTCAACTCATCTAACAGACTCTGGAAGCGCCAGTTCCACAACAGGTGTTCAATCCACACACAGTGTACACAGCGTCAACACAAGTAGCCTTGCTAACGCTGTTGGACCATCCAACCTGAGTACAGTGGGGGTAAACTGCTCCAATTTGGGCAATGCATGGATCACATGAAGCTGGGAGTAAGTTTCCAGTGGTACATGGGGAGTGTGGGCAGTTCAAGAATGGAGTTCCAGCCGCAGTTGTGGTCTTCACGACAGCAGCAGTAGATGTAGTCTTAACTCCAGCAGCAGTAGTTGTGGTCTTAACACCTCCAGCAGTGGTCGTGGTCTTAACGACAGCAGCGGTAGTGGTGGTGGTGGTGGTTGTAGTTGTTGCAACAGATCCACTTGGTGGAATGACTCCGTTTGGACCTTGCGCGTAGATAATACTGCTTCCACAGGCACTGGTAGAACCAGACATGGAATAGGAAGATGGCTTGGCGATCTGTCCTCCTCCAACACCAATCAACGAAAGGTGGATTTCGTTCACGTATGATCCAGTGCAAAGGTACTGAACGTTAACACCAGGGTATTGTGCCTGGATAGCAGAAGTCATGGCCGAAGCGGAGTAAGTGCTTCCGTCTGGTTTGATTCCAGCATTCCACAAGGCAGCGTACACGTCGTAAGTCTTGCGCACAGCCAAAGCATCTCCAAAGAACTTTTGAACATCAGCTCCGTTGGATCCAACACACGCGGTGTTTGCGGTAGAGTAACAGGTTCCGTGAACACCCCATTCGTGAACCCAGAAAGCGTCGTAGGACGCGATATCAGTTCCCTTGTAAGAAATCCAGTATGTAATCATGTCGTTGTAAATCGGAGAACCAGAGACTAACGACTGGATGCTCGAGTACTGACGGGAACTGTCACAACCAGTCTTTGATGGCTCCGTTCCGGAACAGGTGTCAGGCCATAAACCTGATATCCCCAACAAATAAATCAGTATTATGAATCAATGAAACTCCAAGCAACGTACCGTGCAGAGTCCATGTGGCATCAGGAGCACTTGCCAAGATTCCAGAACCACAACTGTTTGCAGCGCACCATCCAGGCAACCACTGAATAGAAAGAACAAGCTTTCCGTTGTCTGGTACACAGCACGAGTCAGTGGTACCAGAACATGACACACTCGAAGCAGAGCAAGAAGCAGCTCTGGCAAACAAAGAGTCAAGTGGCGCAGCTTGGGTGGTGGCAACAGCAAGAGCAAGAACAGTTGCAAAGATCATCTTTTAGGGATACTTTCGTTTCGGAGAATCCATGGACCATTCTTGTATGTTTCGTTCACACAAGCCTGCTTTGTGCGCGTGACCGATTTGGTGCACACGCCACGTCTGATATGGGCACGCACACACCAAGACGAGGGCACGCACCAATTCATATCAAAGCTTGTGAAGGCATATAATATGAGAACGAGATATTTCTCGTCTACTCTTCACTTCTTGTGCTCGCTAGGTTGGTTGGGTGGAGGAAGTGGCTTCGAGTGAAGCCGCTTTGCCTTTCAAATTCTTAATTAAGGATTTTAGCTGCGTCCATATCACAGACTCCATTTCAATAAGCATAATAGAGGTATAAATACAGTTTTCGTCTGTTGACATGCAGTGAATAGCATGGATGCAACTGTAGATCTTTGCTAAGATTTAATCAAAACTGGCCGCCAAGCACCAAAGTCAACAAAATTTTAATTATCTGATAAAAAAAGTGTGATATCTGATATGCCAAGAACTGCTTCTTCTTCATCTGTTGTAATACCTCATACTCTTGAATTAATTGGAGGGAGGAACACATCAGTGCCCCTCGGCCTAATATTCATAGATGAGGTTTCCTTGGGACATGGTGGTCTCCTTCCAACACAGTCGAATCGAATGTAGCTGACGCACTCAAGTTCTTCAATGATGTGTTGTCAGTTCATCAAAAGTTAGATGTTTTCACTGCTTTGGGAAATACTGGAATCAAACCTGACGGAAACATTTAGAACATGGATGACATGACTGCGGCTATTCATGCCAGTTCCATTGCAAGAAATCCAGCACTTGACCAAGTCGGTGTAGGTACCGGTAACGGAAAGCATATCGTTCTTGTCAAATGTATCTGACAACAACCCTAAAGAACACAAGCAAAGCAATGCTGATCATTTGGATGGACTATGTGGCTTGAGGAGCGCTACGAAGTACGTCGCCGCAGAGTCGTTTGCGGCGCACCATTGCCAACCTCAAAAGGACGAAGTTTCGATTTTAAGTCAGTCGACACAGCCAGTGGTAAAGTACATGGACACTGGACGCAGCACACGAAACGTCTCTGGCAAGCAAAACATCAATTAGAAAAGCTTCGATAGACGTAGAAGTGATGGCAATAAAGATTGCACGGATCGTGTTAGGATTGATTTCGCTTTATGTAAGCTTTTTCGTTGTTCATACAAGCCGAAGGTACGGCTTTTTTGTACACGCGCCAGATCTGAAAGTCGCCATATGGAGTAAATGGCTGGCATGGGCCTATTAATTAGAAGAATTGCAGGTTTTACTTTCGCTTTGAGATAAGTAATTTGACATGTCCCGGGAATCTACTTTTTCTACTTTGCGATCTCTGTTGAATAGAAACGGTATTTATAAGCAGAAGATTTAATCAGAACTCACACCACACAAAAAATGTAATAATCGACATAAATTTTAATTAACTGATATGGCACTGACAAAGCACTGATATACCAAGAATCTCTTTTCATCGTTTATAGTTTATTTCATGTACTTTCCCATCCAATCTAATTTTCTTAACATTACGCACAAGCATCTAACCCACAAACGCTGGAAACCAATCCAACACAGTATTTCTTCCACCCAATGTATCCACAGTGATAATCGGCAGCGGCAATCTTGGAAAGACAGCCAGTTGGATCACAAGAGAAATCGGTGAACTTGTTTCCTGGCTCACACGGAGATCTTGGACAGTTTGCAGCAAAACCAGCTCCACTGGAAGGAGTAGTGACTGGAGGAACGACAACATCGGTAGTCTTTGGTGGAATAACAACGTTGGTTGTTGTCTTGGTAGGAACAACACCACCACCATTAGAAGGAGGAACAACTCCATTGGGACCCTCGGCGTAAATCACGGTAGCTCCACACTCCTTATTTGATCCAAGCAACGGGTAAGATTGTGGTTTGGCAATCTGTCCACCTCCAACACCAATCAAAGAAAGCTGCATTTCATTCACGTAGTCTCCAGTACAAAGATACTGTACATTCACGCCAGGGAAGGCACTTTGAATAGCCGCAGTCATGTCATCTGTGTTGTAAGTGTTTCCATCGGGCTTAATTCCAGCATTCCACAAGGCAGAGTAAACATCAAACTTCTGACGAACGGCCAACGCATCAGAGAAGAACTTGAGCACGTCAGCACCATTGGATCCAACACACGCAGTATTGGCAGTGGAGTAACAAGTTCCATGCACACCCCATTCGTGAACCCAGAACGAGTTGTAAGAAGCAATGTCGGTTCCCTTGTAAGAAATCCAGTACTTGACCAAGTCATCGTAAATCGCAGTTCCGGTGAGCATATCGTTGATGTTCTGGTACTGGCGAGCATTATCACAACCATTCTTTGGAGGCTGTGTTCCCGCACAGGTGTCAGGCCATAATCCTTGAACGATAATGAGCAATCATATCAAAATAATATTAATGATGTGAACTTACCGTGGATGGACCAAGTAGCCTCCGGGGCACTTGGAAGAATATCAGCAGCACAATTATTGGCAGCACACCATCCTGGCAACCACTGAATAGAAAGCACAAGTTTTCCATTCGATGGAACACAGCAAACGTTTGGCTTTCCCTGGCAAGCAACTGCGTTCACAGAGCAGGATGGAGCAACACGGCCAAACAAGGCGTCAAGAGGCATGGCCTGTGCAAGTGCAGCCGCAGACAGGAGTGAGAAGATCATTGAGGGGCTTTTTTTTTCGAAGTGAGAGGAAGCCCCAAGCAAGCTGGATTTTAAGGCCTGATAAGCCTCATTAGTTTTCGTTTTGGGCCATTCGCCAAGAGATTTTGAGTTGACGAAGGGCACGCACAAAAGTGAATTCACCCAAACTTAAGTCCCCAGCGATTTCTGTCGCATAACAGTTGCCAAATATGTCTTATTTGGACATTGCCTTCAAGGGTAGCTGGGGAAAACCTCTTAAAGTACAACATCATGGACACGGAAAGGGCACGCGCATCGAGAGCTTAATCAATCTGATCTTGAAATAAGTATTCTTAACGAATATAAATTGAAAAAGAGGAATATACCCGAAATAGAAACTTTCGTTTCTGTATCAAAAATGTCTACCGCCCTCGACAAGCTCCAAGAGCTCGCGGGGCCAAAAAAGTCCTGCACGGTACAGCATTGGTTATGCAACATGAATCAGCTTAACTTCTTCTAATTCAGACTACCACTGTCGATTTCGTTAATTTCAAGTCAGTGCCCTTCATCGTCCTGTCTCTTGTTATGGTTGCAGCCATCGCAATTTCCATCACTTCCATCATTCTCCACTTTATCAACTTCAACAAGCCATCACAACAGATCTATGTCATTGCCATTATTCTCATTGTGCCTGTTTATGAGTCTCTTTCCTGGAGCGCTTTCACGTTTGTTTCTATTTTCAGACAACTATCGCTCATAAACACCAAACACTCAACACACAGATTGGAAGAGGGAAGAAGAGCGGATAACTTGATTATGGTTCGCGATGCGTATGATGCTGTAATCATTTACGCGTTCTGTGAGTTACTGTTTTTGTCAAATCCAGCTGAAACGTCTATCCAGACAACCTCCTTCTACAATACATTGGTCCAACAACTGCCTCTCAAAAAGAAGCGCTCGCAAGAAAGCAGCCTTCGTGGATTCCATTCCTCGGTCCCTGCTGGAAAATCGCATACGACCCAACAACCCCCAACTATCTTTGGTTCAACAACCTTCTGGTGATCCAGTTTGTGCTCATCAAATTCGGAATGACTATTTTGTCGCTTGTGTTTCAATTCCAATTGGATAATTGTGCGGATGCAACCAACTTAAAGTATGGGAACCCGTGGTATGTGTGTGCACAGTTTATTTCTCTACCACTTGCATTGTATGGCATTGTCGCAATTTATCATCCGTTCCATGAGGAAGTTTCAAGATTTTATGCTGTTCAGAAGGTTCGTTTTGGCTTGTGTTGATGAAATCTGATTGCAGGCCGTAAAAATAGTTTGTTGCGGTCAAGGGTGTCATCTTGTTTGGATTCTTGCAAGATATGATATGCTCGCTCTTTACAAGTCCAACAAATCAGTTTGGAGGGAAACTGGACTCTCACAAGAATTGAAGCGTTTTTGATGTGTGTCGAGATGCTGATTTTGGCTGTCGTCCTATGTTTTACTTTTCGCACCGCGAGTATTCTGCTGAGATATTGAATGAGCAGGATTATCCGTCTCCAACATTTTCAGTGGCATCGGAAGGATCGTCGTTCAATGACAAGTCGACTGAGAGACAGGGTCGTGAATTTTGGTTTCTTTCCTCTTGAAGGATATCTGTAACCATTTTGCTATGTTCTCTTTAATTAATGGGTAATTGTTGAATGTTTCCACTTTTTGAACTGATTGTAAGACACCAACGCAAACACCAACCAATCCATGTCTTGGAAGCCACCAACAACAACTGTGCAAATGGCGCTTGCTGTTGCCACGAGTGTATCCAATTCCCAGGCATCACGGGCTCATCGGGAGTGCCTCCATCGTGCGAGGTTTGTTTGGCGAGACACAAGTACCCTAATCACCCACCGAACCCAAACAGAACATGCCATCATCAATTGAACCAACTTCGGGCTTCGACTTAAAGCATCCATCAACAATATTCAACAGAGATGCAGCATCGTGGGCCTGGATCATTGTACGTTCCCAGTCCGACTACACCATCACCTGCTATTGCTAACTGCATCTGTGTCCTATTAGTGCGCAATTATCGCTGTTTTGGCATCAGCTATTTCCGCAGTCTCAATCTTCAAACACCTCAGAAACTTCAACAAGCCACTCGAACAATCCCACATTGTCCGCATCCTTCTGTTCGTTCCTATCTATGCACTTGTTTCCTGGGCCGCATTTAGATACTACTGGCACGCAGTGTATATCTTCACTCTCCGCGATTGTTACGAAGCCTTTGTCATTTACTCGTTCTACGCATTAATCCTTCAATTCCTTGGGCCCACCGTTCAAGTGCAGAAAATGGCGCTGGTCTCAAAGAACCCAATGCCTTATCCAATGTGGGGACCAATTTTCAAATGGAAATATGATCCTGCATCACCTACTTTCTTGCAACGAAACAAGATTCTTGTTCTGCAATATGTTGTCGTAAGGCCATTAATGACAGTCGTAGCTTTGGTGACCCAGCTGACGTCACGGTTTTGTTCAGAGAGTATGAGCGTGTTTTATGGGCACTTTTGGTACTCTGTCATCAACTTTGTTTCTGTGTCTGCGTGTATGTACGGGCTCGTGATTCTCTATTTCACAATCAAGGATGATATCGCGGAGCATAAGCCCCTGCCAAAGGTATACTTACTCTTGTCATGTGAATCAAACGATTGACTCTGGTTTCATACAGTTCTTGTCCATCAAAATCGTCATCTTCCTTACGATGCTCCAAAATATGATCCTTTCCACTCTCGCTCACTATGGATATCTTCCAGAAACGCAATACTGGACTTCGACCAATATTTCAAACGGAATCCAATCCATGCTTGTTTGCATTGAGATGCTTATTGCATCCATCTTCCATATTTCGGCATTTCGGAGAAAGAGTATCGTGCGCCTTCTGGAGCACACACTCCTTGGATTCGTGCACTTGTGATGGCATTCAATGTGGTAGACATTTTCAGGGAGATTGGTTCGAGTTTTACACATCTGGTTCAATGGATGAGCGGAAGCAATCAAACAATAAGAATGGAGCTACTGCGGGCAGTAGCGGACAGTTGTGTATGCGGATGAAGAGATTATCGAAGAGGGTGTTTATGGGAAAGTTGCACATCCAGGCGAGTTTATTCCCGTGGCGTCTAAGGATGAACGCAATTACGGAACACATGCTTAAGCTATCTTGAACGAATTCTTCGCATAAGTCAAATAAAGTAGTGAATACAAAAAAAAAATGGTTCAAACAAGTGGGCAACTGGCAACATTGGTCGCGCAGACAAAGAGCACGAAACTCCAGCCGCACTCATTCTTTGTTGCCTGGCGTGGAGTTATGACACTGGCTTTCAGCGGGTTCCCGAATGAGCTTGTTGGCTGAAGGAACGAATTCAAGGAACCTTGGATCAGTCCTTCCTCCAGAGAACATGGGCTCAAATGGCCAAAGGTTTGCTAATAATGAAGTGATATGCTCTGATTCAGGCATTAGATGACCCTTGGAGCATTGAACGAAGGCAAGGTCCTCACCCAGAAAGAGTTTGAAGAGCTGTCAACTCTTTGCACTCAAATGTCGCAGAACCTGGCTCTTCTCTCTGACGACTTTCCTGTCACGAATGTTCGTTTGTGGTATTTGGATGTCGCACACTCGAGCGGCTGTTGATTAGGGCTGACATGCCATTGGCTGCAAATGAAGGAGACGATGACGTGTCGCAGGAACAAATAGAGAAAGTCGAAAGTGTTCTTAAGGAGCAAGAAGACAAAGATGTGTATCTCAAGGAAGTGCAGAAGTTGGGCCATCGCGTGAAGTAAGGATTCCGTTATTTGTTGCGACAGTTGTTCTGACCTTTCACTTTTACTTTCAGCCATTATAAGCAAGATCATATTGAATTGACCCTTGCTATATTCCTGGTGGCAATCCTGACGTTCAGCCATTCTTGCCGAATTTCGGCGCGCAGTAGACTTTTGCTTCCAGGATATTATACTTGGTTCGATAAGGATGCTTTACATTGTACTCTTCGATGTCTGTGAACGAGGAAGCCGTTGTAATAAAGAGACCGTTCTGGTAATAGTTTGAATCATCCTGGTCAACAGGACGATTTATTAAAGAGCATAGGTACAGACTTATATGATGAAAATGATAAATGCAGAATGATATGATGCACAAGTTGAGATGAGCGAATGGTATTAAAGGGTCACAAGAACGATGCAGAGGCTGCCCAACAACCGTGTCAATGAAACTGCCGATAATGAAGAACTACTGGCAGCATCACGCATAGAGCGCAGATTATGATGTTCGTCCTTTGTAGGAGCTGTTGACTCAGCCACTGATTCCTTTCCACCTCCACCCTCAATACTCGCATTCGCCTGTCGAGCAACACCAACTGACGTCCCGCAAAACTGTGGCACAATTTGAATCTACATCAACCTCAATTAGAACCAGATTTGTAAACCAAATTCAAAGCGAGCCACCCACAGCTGCATCCATTTTGGTCAAATCTGATGAATCCTTGCATTTCGAGCAACGCATTGCCCAATAGTGAAAGATCCGCATCAGGCTATTGCACAGGGACGAGAAGACGATTGCCGGAAACGGACCCAGAAGCTGTTTCGTAAACCATCAGAGCCATTACATTACGCTTTGCAGCATACTATACCTGGTTGAAGCATTGCTGTCCACAAGCAGGCAAGACACTGAGAAGGGCTGAGAATGAGCGGGATGTCTCCACAGTTGGTTGTTGCCGTTTGCCTTCATGTTTGGTGATCGGGTTGCTCCTTGAACAGCTGCGACTGGTGACAAAAGGAAATAGAGTGCGAATGCAAGGGCAGAGAGTGCGTTGGTATGCATATTGTTGCAATCAAACTGGAAATGATTTGTTGTCAGAGTGTCCTGTATCCACCTTTCCCACGATAATTTATACGTCAATGAATGTATTCTCTTGAAGTTATGTGAGTTCTATACGAAAAGCCTTACAAAGTATGTCTACTTACGATTCTAACTAATTACTATAATTTCTATAACCGAATATCCAGTCATAATTGTACATACCATGAAACAAAATGAATTAAATGCATTTGTTCACTAAAATAAGGCTTGATGGTTGCCCCAAGAAACAAAGTTCGTTTTCTTCAGCCACCTTATATGGCATTAAACGATCTTGCCTTTCGGATAGACATCGCCCTCGTCATTGTCTTTATCCTCGGCTTCCTTGCCACAACAGCTCTCCTCACTCTGATCATCAGCTCGCAACGCAGGTCAAAACGACGACCTCCCCCAACATTCAACTCGATCTTGGTGACACTGGTTGCGTCATGGATAATATGCATACAACGCATCTACAATTACATTTGTTTACTTATTGAAGTGGATGCGGGCGCATTTGGAAGCGTGGGGGCATACTTCGCAACGTTTGGTTTGTTCTTCATGGGGAATGTCTTGCTTGCCTTGGATCGCATGTCAGCCTCGCTGTATGGAGAACCTCCTTCTTTCTTTGTTACGCTTTGGATCTTGATCGGTAGCGGGTTTTCATATTCGCCTTCATAGTGTCACTTCAGCATTACCAGTTGAGTGTTGCCTTTGAAACGCTGTCTGATTAATCAAGCAATGTACACCAGGATTCTCCAATTAAATCTTCAACGCAGTTTTGGCTTGTTACACTTACTTCCCAGGAATGACCATTGCTGTAATAGCAATCTACGCCTTTTTGTACGTCAAGGTGTCCAGCTTTTAGACACAGAGGCTTCTGAACAGGACCAAATTTGGAGCTACAATGATTGGAAGTCAGATCAGGATATGTCTGCAGAAATAAGGCGAATTGTCTTGCGAAGATGTATTCTCATGTCCGCTGGCCTTGTTCTTTTCTATATTCCGTTCTGGCCGTCATTGATTATCGGAACCTTTGTTCCTGACGGAAGGAATATGCTGCCTGAATGGTTCATTGAGTCTGCACGCTTTTTTACCTCGTTTGACTCCCTCTGGACTCCATGGACCATTTATTATTTCTCGTACCGTGCATTTACAACTTAATTAACGTCATGCCAAGCTGATATAATACTCTCTAATAAATAATAACCTGACTTACATTTGTTGTGTTTTTGTGCTTGCGCTTTTTCCACCCTCTCTTTGACCATCTCGAAAAACCACCCCCCAAAACCAACACCCGCATCTGTAAGTCACACCCTCACAGTCTCGCTCTGCTTCTCCCTGCATTAATTCAATCCATAAACCAACTAATATCCACTTGTAACTAGATATCCAAAATGGTGAGCCCTGCCGACCAGCATTACCCCCCTTCAACCCAACGCCAAAAACTAACCCTATTTGAATCGCGCAGTCTGGCCTGGGACCCGTCAACATCTTTTCTGAAGGAGGAAGTGAAGAGCGCGCTGAGCATGCCCGTTTGGTGCGTATTGAAGGAGGAAGTGCTTGGAGGTGCTTGGGTTACTCAACTGCTTTTACACGTTCTTAGGCATCGTTTGTGGGAGCTATTGCTGTTGGAGACCTTGTTAAGAGTACTCTTGGACCAAAGGGAATGGTACTGTTTAACTGCATTCTGTTTCCTTTACCCCATCAACTGACCCTTGCTCCCCATTTCAAAGGACAAGGTCCTCCAGTCTCTTACCGATGGAAGCATCACCGTCACAAACGACGGTGCAACTATCCTCAAGTCGATTGCTCTTGATAACGCGGCCGCGAAGGTTCTCGTCAACATTTCAAAAGTTCAGGACGACGAAGTTGGTGACGGAACCACCTCTGTCTGTGTTCTGCTGCCGAACTTCTCCGTGAAGCAGAGCGTTTGATTAACCAGAAGATTCACCCACAAACTGTCGTTGAGGGTTTCCGTATCGCCTCAGCTACAGCTCTCAAAGCCTTGAGCCTCTGCTGTCGACAATGGAAAGGACGATGAGCTTTTCCGCAAGGATTTGATCAACATTGCCAAAACTACTCTTTCATCCAAGGTGTTGTCTCAGGATAAGGAGTACTTCTCCAACTTGGCTGTCGATGCTGTCTTGAGACTTAAGGGTTCTACTTCTTTGGAGCACATTCAAATCATCAAGAAGATTGGTGGAAAGCTGATGGACTCTACTTGGACGAAGGTTTCATTTTGGACAAGAAGATTGGTGTCAACCAGCCAAAGCGTATTGAGAATGCTAAGATTCTTATTGCCAATACCCGTGAGTTCTATACAATATTCAACTCTTTATTATTGCTTACCGAGTTACTCAGCAATGGACACTGACAAGATCAAGATTTTCGGTGCTCGCGTCCGTGTCGATGCTACCGGAAAGCTCGCCGAGTTGGAAAGAGCCGAGAAGGACAAGATGAAGGAGAAGGTTGAAAAGATTAAGGGACACGGAATCAACTGGTGAGACACTATATGTACTTGGAGTTACTAATGCTTCTCCAGTTTCATCAACCGTCAGCTTATTTACAACTGGCCTGAGCAGCTCTTCGCTGACTCTGGAATCACTGCTATCGAGCACGCTGACTTTGTTGGAATCGAGCGTCTCGCTCTTGTTCTGGGGGAGAAATCGCGTCCACCTTTGACCACCCTGAGCTCGTTAAGCTTGGATCTTGCAAACTCATTGAAGAAGTAATTATCGGAGAGGACCGACTCATCAAGTTCAGCGGTGTTGCTGCCGGTGAAGCATGTACGTTGTGTTGCGAGGAGCTACTCACCAGCTGCTGGATGAAGCTGAGCGTAGTTTACACGATGCTTTGTGTGTCTTGTCTCAGACTGTTGCTGAGCCACGAACTGTGTTGGGAGGAGGATGTTCTGAATCTTTGATGGCCAAGGCTGTTGACGATGTTGCTAGAACCACTGAAGGAAAGAAGGCCATGGCCGTCGAAGGATTTGCCCGTGCCTTGAGACAGGTTGTTCTTGAGTCACATAAATCAACATTGCTGACTCTTTTCAACAGCTTCCAACTATCTTGCAGACAACGCCGGATACGACTCAAGCGATCTTGTTACTCAGCTCCGAGCTCGCCACAACGAAGGACAAGCACAATCGGATTGGATATGTACAACGGCTGTGTTGCAGATGTGAAGGCATTGGGTATCACTGAATCATTCAAGCTGAAGAGGCAAGTTTTGTTGAGTGCATCTGAGGCGGCAGAGATGATTTTGAGAGTCGATGATATTATTCGTGCAGCTCCAAGACAGCGCACCCGTCAGTAAATAGGAAAGTTTAAGGGGTTGATGTGTGAGATATGCATTTACTTTTGCGATAATTATTATTTGGGAGGAAGAATGAATGTTAAGTTCTAGTGTCCTTTCTTCTTTCTCTTCTGTTACCCTTAGTTTGGTTTTTGAAAGTCTTCACCATTTGCATCTGATGTCCCAAACACTCGATCTCATTCCCCACTCCAATCTCACAGCATCCACATTCGACAATGAAGTCGACAGTCCATGTTATGATCGATGCCATCCAAACCAGGTTGCCGTTCCCGGTTCAAAGGTGTACTGGCAGTCAGTTGCCGATGCAAAGTGCCAGAACCAGTGGATGGAAGCCGACTGGTCGCCTTTGGTGCTTTCACAATATCAAACATTACAATTGATACGGAGCCCTGGCACACACATTCGAAGGTATAACTGCTTAAGGATCTGGCTTTCAAACCTGACAACTCTCTTGTAGGAAAGCTTATAACCTCCAGCTCACATCATCCTCAAAAGGATCAACAACAACAGCTTCAGTTCTCGATCTACTCAACTGTACTAGCACAGCAGATCCATCCACACAGTGACACTCTTTGGTGAAGGCAGAACCGATTCATGCACCTTCTCCAATGGAGCAAACGCAGTCACAAATGTAATTGGCGCAAAGTTTACATGGATGTTATCTCTTCCAGCTGCATTACAAGGCGACGGTGTATGTCAGATGAACATAAACATGCTCCAAGTTGTAGGAACTGGAGTCCCCAATCCCATCCCAATAGCAACCGCCGCTACAGCCGCCGCTTCATCTCCTACTTCAATCATAAGTCCGAATGCGAATAACCAAGGAAACCCAACTATCGGCGGAATCTCACTCCCAGAAATAATTGACAAAGGAAACCAATGGTCAACAGCAGATATAATTTGGACGTTCTTTGTATGTTTAGTGGGAAGCGTGCTTGCTGTGTTTGGAGGGTTGTATCTTGTTCGGTTGCGGAATTTGGCAAAGAGGAAGAGAGAGACAGACCGCGCAATCGCAGAGCATATTGAACTTTTGCGAACTAGGTTTGCCGAAGGAATAAAGGTGTTTGTAATCGGTATTTGTGTGCTTGAACAATAATAAGCCCCACTCTGTCAGCGTCATCCAAAAAAAAAAATGAATTATCCCACAAAATGAATAACCCACGAGTGAATTTGTAAGTCTGGCGCTGATATATTACAAAAGCGCTTCAAAAAAAGAATTGAAATACCGTTTGTGGCAGTGTGAGGGTTCAAAATTTTTACGCAAAACATGTCTACCTCTTCTGCTCCAGCTGCTGCTGCAAAGACTCCATCTACAACAGCCTCTCCTTCGATAGCTGATGCTTATCCCGACTATGAGCAGGTTGGTCCAGCCTGGGTGGGAAAGCCAACCAAGAACCACATCTTTGCTGGAAAGCGATTCATTCTGTTGTTTGGATGGCTCGATGCCCAATTCAAATACGTTGAAAAGTATGCTCAATACTACCGGTAAGTTCTTCCCTTTCTCCTTTTATCACCCGTCCCCCTTTCTGAGTTGCCCCAAAACGACAATCTACCCAAAATGATATTAATAATCCAATTCCTTCCTTCTTTCTCAGCGCCAACGGATACACCGCCATCATCCAACTCTCAACCACAAAAGACTGGAACAACCTCTGGTACGGCCGAGAAGAGTTTGCCGAATTCGACCCCTGATTGCCTACCTGGAAGAACACAAACTGGTAGAACCAACAAGCTCCAAGACCCATCCACACACCCAAAGTCATTGTCCAAGCGTTCTCAAACGGAGGTGTCGGTAGAATGAGACTTACTGCAACGCACTTCACGTGAAGGGGCTTCAAATCAAGTCCCAAGCCGTCATTCTCGACTCTGCTCCAAGTAAGGCGACAATGTCAAGTGGAGCTGGATACGTCGAATCCTTGACATCTCCAGCGTTCCTCAAGCCAATCGCATACGGCGCTGCATATGTCGCCGCGGCAATTTGTTCTCCATTTATGGATCTCAAGAAACACCCAATTAGCCGTGGAGCTCCATATGCTCTCAGCGTCAAGAACGAGCAAGGAAACGTGTACGGTCCACGTTTGTTTATTTATTCTGAGGCGGACAAGTTGATTCCTATCAAGGACTTGAGGGAGAACATCCAGCTTGCCAAAGACGAGGGACTTGTTGTTGAGGAGAAGGTATTTACAACAAGTGCTCACGTTAAGCATGCTGTTGATTCAAGGACGAATACTGGGCGACTGTTGAGAGTTTCTTGAAGAAACATGTTAACTAAGGATTTCTCCACCATTCTGGGTATATAAATAAAATGATTTAGAATTGCTTTAGTTTCGTCTGATCTTGTTAAAGTCTCACTATTTAACCACCAAACACGTATATGTAAGGATTAATTGTTACTTTGGATAATCACATCCAACATAAGCAGGATAATTGTTGATACAAACCAATCCCTGCTGACATTGACTATGCTGTCTCCACTCCAAGACATTTCCCTGCACGTATCCACATTGGAACAAAGTCTTTCCGTCTTTACCACATGCCCATGCTCCAAAGTTGCAAGATCCGGATCCAGAAGCTGCACTACCCACCGAAGCGTTGCTCAAAGATCCAGCTGGATTCCCAGTCGCACAAACATTTGAAGCCAAGTCTGCATAACATCTCTCTCCCGATGGGCACAAGTCGTCCTTGTAATGCAAATGGTTCCACATTTCAAGTTTGCATCTTCCCAAGACTTTCCGCAACGCGTTGAATAGATACCAGAATTTGACGGTCCCGATGGGCTATTAGAACCAGTACTTGGGTTGAAGAGCCAGAACCAGTAGGTGGGTGGAAGAACCAACGCCAGCGCCAGTGCCGGGTGATGGAGAGCCAGTCGTGGAGCCAGTACCAGGTGCAGACGAACCAGAAGAACCACCCCAGCACACATTTCAAGAGACCGACACGTCATTTTCCCAACAAACACATCGGCAGGGCAACACAACAAACGAATCCCTTTGTAGCACAAGAATCAAATTGTTGACAGGCATCCAATCTTGAATAGGAAAGGTGGAAGGCGTGTTTGTACTTCCTCCTTTGAAAGGACCGGCAGTGGTCTCATTTTTCGATGAAGTGTCAGTGGTTGGTCCACTTGGTCCACTTGGTCCACTTGGTCCAGTTGATCCATTTGGTCCAGTTGATCCATTTGGTTGCAAGCAAAAGTCTTTTGGTCGACAAGTAGTCTTTCCACCAGTAGAAGCATCCGCTTTACCAAGACAACACGTCCATCCATCGCTTTTACAAGAATCCGCGAATGAACAAGATTCCCAGTCCCCAATCTTTGTAGTGTTTTGTGAGGTAGGGACTTTTGAGGGAGTAGATGATCCGTTGCCTGAATCGCGTTTCCAGTACCAGTGAGTCCGATGTATTTCCAGAAGAAGAGTTGGTTGAGAGGTAGAGTTTTTGTCGACATTGGCTGTGGCAGAAGGTTTTGCACCTTGACGACAGCAGCAGCAGTTGCCGTCTTAGCAACAGACCCATCGACACAGTCTAGTTGATGAATAGAATTAGTAATCAACGTTTAGCCTCTGCAAAAGAAAGCACGCACCAATCGGCGCACGGCACGACGTCTTCCCTGTCGCCACGTCTTGTGGCGCCACACAACAAACGAAGCCCTTTGTCGCGCACGTGTCGAGTGCGTTACACAAGGCCTTGTCGAGGATCTGCTTTTGTGCACATTGTTGATCAGTCATCGAACCAGCCGCGCTTTTCCAGTTCGGCTTTGTGTTCTGTTGCGGGTGGAACTGGCGAGCCAAGGCACTCGAGGGAAGCGAATGCAAGGGCGAGAGGAGGATGTGTGATGAAGGGGGGGCATTGAGTGGGTTGGGGTGGTGAACCTTGATCCTTTTTGGCCTTTTCTCTCGGCAGAACTTCAAAATGTGGTTCGGCCGAATTATGAACCCTTTATGAACCCCTTCCAGCAAAGTACAACAAGAGAGATTACTGGAATTAATCATCTTGTTCTCTTCTTCGTCTTCTTCTTCGTCGCGCTTTCGTTTTCGCATTATGCCGATATCCTCGTGCTCCCCTTCCAATCCTCCTCTTCCTCATCATCATTATCGTCCCCAACATCACTACCCCAACTTCTCCAAAATATCATGTCCATGTTCATCGTCACCAACTGTTTCCCAACTATCTCTGTCTCCCACCCATCGTCAACATCTAGTCCCCCAAAGTCATCCACATCATCATCATCATCATCCCACATGTCGTCTTCGTCATCATCATCGTCGCCATCGGACGAATCAAAGTCAAATCCGTCAGGCGCGTCCCACACGGTATTCCTTGAACACTCGCGAATGACCAGTCGGTCGAAATCCATCAAAATATGCAAGTCTTCCTCTGTCGAATTCCCTGGATCCGGAGGCCCTGGACGCAGTCCGTGTGGTCGCGGTACCGTGGCTTTCTTATTATCCTTCTCTTCATCTGCAACATAAAGTCAGTCAGCCACCACATCGAAAACACCACAAACCATAATCCCCAAACGCATAATTCGAATGAATCCTCACAACTTTCTCAACTCCGGCCGTAACAATCAACGGCACGCGATCCGCAAACAAGACACTATTCAAAACACTCCTCCCCTCCCAACTCTAAACGCCTCCCCCTCAACCATAAACGGCTTCACTTTCCCCCCTTCTTCCCTACAACACTCACCCCTTCCACATCCCCAACAAACTCAAATAAGGATTCACCTCCTCCCTCTTCTCCTTCACCCACTCGCGCCCAGGAACCTCCCACACATATGCATACCGATCATCACTCCCACACCCAAACACATACCCCTCTCCCCCAATACTGCCTCCATACCTCCGTTCCCTCAAATACTCAACCCCATTCACCCCACCACCCCCCAAAAGCACCCGTCTTGATCGTACACGTGCTCATGAACCCTTCCACCCTCACCCTACCATCGTTTTCACCCGTACCAGTACTCGCAGTAGGTCCATGAAACCGCACGCCATCCACAATCGACTTGAAAAACGCGAGCGGGAAGGGATCGCGGAGGGAATACAGTGCGGGATACCATTTCTGGAAGGTAGCGCCAAACATTGTTCCGCAGGGTGAAAAGGCGACTGATGTTGTGTCGAGTGGGTTTGAGGTGTGTGGGCCTGTTGAGAGGGTTGTGTTGTAGTGTTGGAGTAGTGGGGAGGGGTTTGTGGTTGTGGTTGTGAATGATTTTCGGAGGTCTCGGAGGCTGTGTTTTGTTTGGTGGTGTGGATGGAAGGATTCAAGGTAAGTTCGTAGTGAGAAATAAAGGGTAAGGGGGTGCATACAAGATTCCACCGGCTTCATCGCATGTGAGGAATAGGTTTGGCATGGTTGGATTGAATGTGACACAACTAAGTTTGTATTAGTTTTGCATATGTTCAAAAGCAGCTTACTTCTGAGAATTCATGCTCGTGAGTCGTCCTTGTTCATGCTTCTTGGCACGAAAATCCCATAACGCGATTGTTCCTGGAACTCCTCGTCAGTTATTTACGATATAAATTATTACTCTAGTCCCTATGAGTTCTCACTCACCATCTTGCCTATTTCATATAGCCAGAATGATTAGGCTAAGTTACAGCGAAACAAACGTACCCAGATGTAAGCACAACCTGATCCTCTTCCGGATGGATAGAAAGCTTCAACACAGCCATCTCATTATGCGCAAGAATCTCATCCAATGGCTGATAACTCCGTCTATTCCTTTGTCTCCGCCTCGCAGCACCACTACTCCCGTCGATCGCCCCTCCACCTAAAATGCCACGATTCGCATCATGTCTTAGCAGCAAACTATCGTTCGCACACGAATAAATATGATTTGAGTTTGAAGCGAAAGCGATGCAAAAGATGTTTGACTTGAGAGGAGTGAGACTGATCAGCACACCAACCAAACCCAACCCAAACGACACGCACCTGATGTCCCGGATACGTCGCAATCGGCGCTCGCACCGTTTCGAGTTCGGGCGTGTTCCAAATCTACTTTTGTTTGTTTGTTTGTTGTTTGAACTCGAATCAAGTTGAATCAAACAAGAACACGCACAAGAACGTCGCAGTCGTCGCCGCCCGTGCCCAGTTTCGATCCATTTGAATCAAATGCGAGTGCGTTGACACAGCCCGTGTGGTGGCTCAAGCTCCTTCAAACACAAACACGTGTTCATTCTTAGCATCGGATTCAATGTTAAGTACCTTACCGGAAGTGTCCAAATGGATCGGATCCAGTGCTGCTTTCTTTCAATGCGAGACGACTGAGTTCGCGTGGGAAGTGGTGAGACCCTGTTCGCGACGTTGAAGTTGTTGTCGAAGCATTTTATTTAATCATTTATTGCTGGAATCATGTTCCAATCCCATCCGTTAATGCGTTTTTGTTTACACTGATGATTTCAGAGACGAAGTGTGGATTGGATAAGACTGTCGCATTGCCAGGAAATAAAGGAATAACGTGTTCGTTGTTGGTCTGGGTTTTTTGGGGAAGTGTGGGTTGATGGAAATGTGTATTAAGTTGCAGAGAAGTTAATGGAGCCAAGCGTGGCTGGGTTGATGGATGGGGTCTCTGGTGTAAGAACGGTGCTGTTGGGTTTGATGTTTTGGAGTATGAAGTGTATCACCTAGCTATAAAAAGAAATACATAATAGTATACAAGAAATGCAGTTAACCTAGAAAAGGAATTGTCGAATCTGAATAATTCACTGCATAATTTTTGATTGGCATTGTCATTGTCATCAGAATCACCAATCACAAAAACCCCTCAAAATAAGAAGTTACCCCCAACAATGCCTGCTAGTGCCTACATACCTTACGTATCTCCTGATGGAAATACACCGCCCTTCATTCTGAACCCATCCATCAATACGCCAGAAAATCAACGATCGATAGCGTTTGTCATTGGGATATTTGTCGCCTTCTTTCCCATATTCTACTTTTTCCAAATCGTTGTCAACAAATGGGCGTTAGGACGTGAGCGATGGGCTCAGGCAAGTATATAACTGATTCACAAGTCAACTAAAACTTCTTCATGGAATCAGTCCATATCAGACTCAACCTCATCAGTTCAAACAATATCATCAAACTTTGAGTTAATTCTTAAGCATCTTATTGCTATTCCGACTCGAAAAGAAATAATTGCGGCGAGGGGGCTCAATTTACTTCCATTCGCCTTTTTGACCTTGCTTGTGGTTTCTTTTATCGTGATTCAATGTGCGATTTCAAAGCAGACAGGAAATATGCTGCAACCGTTTGATATTGATACCACTTTGGCACAGACTGGGATGATTCTCTTTTTCATTGGGGTACGGTTTCTGATTTTGTGTTTCCAAACTCATTTATTGCTTCAGTCAAACGGCTTTTTGGTCTCTCGTATCCACGAGTATTACAAAGATAAAACAGAAATGCGGAAAAAAGCTGCGGCGCATGCATTCAAAATCGCCAATAACAAACGAACGCAGCCAGTGCATCCAATGGGACCATCCGCACAAGGCCCAACAATTGATAGAGCACAACCTCCAACAAATCAAAATTCCGAAATCGAAATTACAGTCGAATCATCCGTTCTCGCCGAACCCGCAAGCTTAGATAGAGTTCCGAGTATCAGCACAGATGCCTTTGAAACATTAGAAAGCGAGAAACCCCAACAACCAATCAAAAGCCCCACGCAACAGATATTCGACAAACAATTCGGATACGTCCGTCGTTTGAAACATATTCTCCCACAATACAACAAAATCCACATCACATTCGGGAACATGATTCAAATATCCGTCATATTCATCGAATTCATCCAACTCGCCTCATTCCCGTACCGCGACCTACTTGTGAACCAGAACTTCCAACGATCTCTTGGATACGACACGTCGACTGGGAAATCAGATGCAGTTGGGAATGAGTTTATTTCTTGGATACGGAGCTCGTTTAGCTTGATTAGTGCTGGGTTTCCTGAAGTCAGTACACTTGTTTTATCAAACATCAAGTTTGCGATTGCTTGGTGGATTTCGCTGTTGGGAGTCTTGGTCGCGGCTGGATTTATAGGGATCAAAGGGGCGTTGAAAGAAGATTACGCTTGGATAAAAAAGTATCCGCGAGTCAAGAAAGTGCTGAAAGTACTTGTTGAAGGACCCTATATCATTTATTTTGAGCCATTAACCAGTATTTTCTATTTGATTGTAAGTTTATTCTTTGTAAAAGTTTAACTAACTTGCCAAATAGCTTCTCGGCTCGTTCATCGAACCTCTGGGTTGCTTGTCGAGTAACAAGACACCGCTTTGGCCTCCACAAGTTGGTAATACAGATGCTGAGTCGTTTATGCTCCTTCAAAATGCAATTAAGTTGCGAGAAGAACAATGTGCTCCTCTGTTATTAAATCCACCGTTACAAGTTTGGTTCACAGTCATCGGTTATTTGCTTGGATATTACCTCTTGACTATTTTCAAGATTTGCGATGAACAGAAACCAAAAGACGGAATCGTTACATTCACCACTAGATCCGAAGTTCTGAACAAGAACGGATCTCTGACTCTTTTGCTGCTGTACACTCTCATTCCAACGAGTGATTCTACAACTTTACGTTGAGTGATTCACAGAGTTTCGACAGCAAATTAATTGAATTTCTGTATACAGGCGGCATTATCGCCATCTTTGTGATTTCGTTCATGATATTTTATCAAGTCAGGATAGGATCTTCATATATTCGCCCAATTAACTTGTGAGTATCCCATAACAAAGGAGCAGACACTGACAGAATCATAGTTGGCGATCAATTTCTTTCACATGGGTTCTATGGATGAGTATCTGCATGGTTTACTTACCCATCCTGATCAAGCTTCGTTTTATGGAGTTGGCAATCCAAACTTGGGATACCGTCCTTGGATGAGAATCTCCGTCACAATTGGTGCAGGCTGGATAGTGATATTTATTATATACGCAGCGTTACACGTCTTAGTATTGAGGTGAGTATGTTTCAATATTATCGTCCTCAACTGATTCCCTTCAAAGAAAACTGGAAAAAGAAAGCACCAAACCTCGAACCGGAATAACCTACGATTACAATTTCAGAGACGATGAAGACGGTCCGTTGACGAAAATGGCGAACCGACTTGCAGAAGGAACTCGACAACCTCTCCAAAAAGTCAGAAACTCTTTCCTCACTGTTTCTCGAAACATTGGCCTGACTGGATTCTTGAATGTCCCTCCTCCTGTTACTGAAGAAGGGCAGTCAGAGGGCTCATCTGTCAAATCAGATGAAATAGGAACATCTTCAGGCGAATCTGCGTCAATGGCTCGAAAAGCAACGTTGAAATCAATGGAGAGCGTGAAAAGTAATGCACCAAACAACACGTTACCATTCGTTGCAAATCCGGACAACCTCGCACGTTCTCAATCAACAGCTGATCGAGCCGCAGCATATAATTCAAAAATTCGGACTAAACTGCAAGGCCCTAGACCACTCTCCATGTCCGTAATAGATTCGCTTGGTAGAGGAGCTGTTATTACCTGTGACCCTATCGATGTTCGTGGATCTAAGACTTCAAACTTCAAAAAGACAGAAGGGGAAGAGTCAGTGTGGATAGCGTTTCATCTCGACCCATATCCGAAATCGGATCGAATGTCCCAACGAATGAACGCAAACCACGTTTTGAAAAGTTGGGATAGACAATTCAACAGTTCAGCCCAAGCTGGAAGAGTTTACTCACAGCAAAACGATGAGCATCATAAAGGAAAACCACTTAATGACGACAACGATCCTAATAGAGACTCGACCTTCATCAGAATTACTCCAAGAAGTTCTTCGCTTCCAAGCCCAACTTCACGAATCCCACCCGCAAACCATGTAAACGATATTGTCCAAAATTTAATTGACAAGCCTGAGTCAGTCGATGTAAATTCTGATGTTTTAACTGAGGAGAAACGACCCAGTTTTCATCCTCGGACGTCTTCGCTTCCACGACCTCCACAAGAAGTGGTAGAAGTTCCTAAACCACCCTCAGAGCCGCCAAATGCCCATGTTCATCATCTTCGCAGCCAATTGGACCGCGTAAAATGAAGACAAAACCTCCTGGTGATGCTCTGAATCCGAAGCATAAATTCTTTATTAAATGACTATTTTGTGAATATATATGGAAACTGTGTTCGAGGAATAAAGTAGCTTTAATCCAGTTCCCAATGATTAGCCCACCGTTTATCACCCAACAACCGTTTACTATACTCCTCCAACATCTCAACCGCATCCGGATCACTCTCTCGTAACCCTTCAACACCACCATCCCAACCTTCCGACACACGCTCTCAAACAAAGACGGCACCTCCCTCTCTTTACAGTATGCATCACACCCTCCGATTCGTAGCAACATACAACCGCCGTCCATCATCGCTCCACAAAATCCCATTAATTTGCCGCAAGCCCACTATAACTCTCCTGCAAATACCCCTGCCCACTCCCGTATTCACAACCCCTCCCCCCACTCGCGTAGGGCAGTCAAGTCAGGGTAGCTTCCACTCCGCGGTTCAACAGGGATTTGGTAGTCATGCCTCAAGACCTGTCGTGGCGGGTACACGAACGGCGGGCGTTCACCTTCTGGAACAGGTTTCGCGTTTTCACCCAAGTAGCTGCTTAAATCGACAATGTGGACGTATCCAAGGCGGTTGGAGAAGGCAAGGACGTACGGATCGTGGGTGGAAGGTTACGGCGTATGTGACATGCCGGCGTCAGGCGGCAAACGATTTCGCCGTTTTGTGGGCGTCAAAGATAATGATCCATGGAATGTGTCGCAGGAAGCGGCAAAGTATTGGGATGTGCTGTTCCAAGACATATATTGCATGGTCATTGCACGAGCTGATTCTCCCGGAGCGATGTCGATCGAGCGTATTTTCAGAGTTTGAGTAATTGCCATTGGTGGGTCGACCATTGGCCTAAAGAGGCAGTCTAATTTAAAGTTAATTCCAGATAAACAAATCTAGGGCACTTACCAGTGTCCACTCTTTTGATTTCTCCAAATCTTCTCACTGGTAGAGTTGTATCCATATCAACATCTCCATCAAACAATGGCTCTTCGTCTTCGTGGCTGTATAACTCATATTCGCCATCCAAACCCCACCATCGTCACCAACACAAGCAAGGAATCGTCCATCCGGTGAAAATCGCGCATCATTCGGAGAAGCATAAAACCCGGAAAGCGTCTCCGTATACTTTGTCGACAAATCATGATGTGGCGAAACAATTGACTTCTCCTCCTCCTTCCAACTCTCCTTGCCTCATGATGCTTACTCAAAACATGAACTAAAACCACCCAAAGTCAGTCCCCACTCACCCACATAAAAAAACAAAAAACAAAAACAAACCATCAACATGCCCCGAATTCCTCGTAACCAAAAGCGTGTACTCATGCACAAACTCTCCACCAACCCCACCAACAACCCTCCTAGAAATATGCACCGAATTAAACATATCAGTACGATCTCCGCCGTCTCATACACAACAACCCTCGGCCCTCCACCACTCTCCCCCTTATCACAACACATGCAAAAAACACTTAAAAGCCCATCATCAAATCCAACAGCCAAGAACCCAAACGCCATATCCATGCTAACAACCTGCGCAGGCAGACTCATGAGCCGTTCCTCCTTCGGCCCGACAAGATCGTCGTCGCCTCGGGGGAGGTATCGCGTGTACGGGAATACGTCGGGTGCAGAGCCGAGACCCGGTTGGAGCCATTCCATGCGTTGTGCGGCGTTTCGGTGGTCGCTTACGGGGTTTGTTCCAGCGCGCATGAGGTTTCGGCCGAGGACTGTGTAGGGGCGTTGGAGGTGTGTGTTCCAGGACGGGTTTGCGGTGGTAGGGGTTGGGGAGAGGGGGTAGGGAGGGAATTTGAGGTCGCTTTGGGGTGGGGCTTCGGAGTGGGATAAGTGGAAGAATGTTGTTGGTTCTTCGGGGCCGAGGACGAGGTATCGAGCGCATTGGTGGTGGTAGGAGTCGCTGGGGAGTGGACCATTGGTATGGGTGTCCAGGGGATGTAATGATGTAGTCCAAGTGAGGGGAGTTTTGGAGTAGAAGATGATTCTACAATGAGAGTTGTTTTCAGTGTTTCGTGGGTTTCAAAGAGAGAGAACATACGGATCGTTTGGATCAAGTTCATCGATTCCATTGATTTCTTCAGACTCTCCGGAACAGTCGTTGAACTTGAAGCTCTGGGGGCAAGAACAAGTCGGTTGAGGTATGCCAATCCGACCACCAATCCCGATTCACTGCTGCAGCCATATTAAACTTTGCCATCACCTCAGCCAAAAAGGCACCGCCAACTCCACAAGCTTCTTATCCAACTCTTCACAACACGCAAACAAAGCCTCCAACTTCCCTTTCCATTCATCAAACCCAGCTTAAACACTCCATCGCCATCATACCGAACTCCAACAATCCGACTCGAATTCGTCCAATGAAACCTCTTATTCCCAAACAAGAAAGGGTTCCCCTTCCACCGCCAAAGAACATGGGATGTCTCGGCAGAACCCCACCAAACCACGTTGAATCCCCTTCCACAAGCTTATACATGCGTTGCATAATCTTGGTCGACGCGCTACCGTCATACATATACTCTTGAAACTCTTCCAACAAATCCGTGGCTGCAGCACATTGCTCTCGAATTATTTTGCACCACTTCCATCATCAATTTTACTTTGCGGAAGAGTCGCGCCGAATTTCTCTGTAAGGAAGTCTGGTGCAGACGTTGATATAATTTCAAAGGCGTTTGAGGATATTAAGAGGAAAGAGCGGAGGGAAGCGATTGTGTTGTGAATTTTCATTGAACGGGCAGATTTGTGGATGCTTGGTCGATTTGAAGGCTCTTCGTCTTCATTGATTGAGTATTCTTCGTCGTCATCGTCTGAGAGAAAGTGAGTGTGTTGGTGTTCTTCGTGGCCCTCGTTCCATTCTTCGTCCTTTTTGTTTTTTTGAAGTACGATTTAATTGATTTAGTTTAATTAGTTGAATTGGTATAGAGAGATTGAGCATACCTCTGAATCATCGTCCGCGCCCCATTCAAACTCCATCCCGTCTCCCACTTCCTCGTCGTCTTCCCCTTCCCTTCCCCTTCATCGATGTTTGAATTCTCTGATTCCCTAAGTGTTCAATAACGTGTCAGTGCGATCGAAGCAGTGGTTGCAACCAGAAACCATTCATCATCGCCATCGTCTGTCAAAACATCCGAGTCCATCGCATCGCTTTCGTGTCCGAGCGACTCGTCGTCGTTTGTCCGATTCGCCCGGCGCCAGTCACTTTTCGGTGGAGGTCGATCCAAGACGACATTTGGTTTGGTTTCGTTGGTTTGGTTGGACAAAAAGAAAACAAATTGAGGGAGAGTAACTCGGTGTTTATTGAATACGAATGGAATATACCATCGCAAATGGAGACAAGATTGGATCGGTGGTTTTGTGCATGACAAATGATCCGATGTTTCTACTGCCCCCATCCAGTTTCATATGACACCAAGTCCATAGGGAGGATTACGATGCATTTATTGATCAAGGAAATAGTAGAGACAAGTAGAAAGAGAGAGAGAGACGAGTTGGATGCACACTTGAAAGTAGGATCCCAATATGAAGAGACAAGGTCGAGACCCAAGCCAAGCCGTTATCGACTTGACAGCAATGCCATAAAAAGAGAGAGAGAGAAAGAAAGAGAAAGGAACCAACAATCAAATGAGGTCTTGAATCTAAAGAGCATGCTAGGCATTGTACGAGATGCGACGTAATGAATCGTTGGCAAGAAGCCGTTGTTGATGTTGCTGCTGGATAATCTCTTGCTTCTTGGGGCTGCCACCAATCTGTATTTGCGGCGATGCGAGAGTAACTGAAGCAAGAACAACTGTTGTCAGGCCACCAATCAGGAGCGGGGATTGCGCAATGCGGGTTAGGAGCAGAAGAGCCATATGGTATTGGAATCGGATGTTTTCAAGGAGAATATCGGAAGAAAAGTGCGATAAGAATTCAGTGCGAAACTCGTGAGTAAATATTCTTTCTTCATTATGGTGAGTAACACTGATTGGTTCAAATGCTCTTCGCCTGGAAGTGACTCGGAATGATGTGGAAACGAACTTTACGTCTGGACCATGACTTATCAAATGACTCTCACTGATTGTGCCAAGCCAAAGAAAGGAAGGAGAATTATAGTGTATCGAATGCTGGTTTATTTGCAGAGTGAATGTAGAGTTGAGTTGTCGAAAAGGTCGATGATTCAGAGAGGTAGGTATTCAGGCTATTGTACTAGTCTCTAGGCATTGATGCATCCACTATTTGAAGAAGAAGCAGCAGCTGAGGCGGAAGGAGAGTCCTTTGCAGCTGATCCAAACAAAGGAACAAAGATAGTCAGGCCACTAATAATGCCAGTAAATCCAGCAATAATCTTTGCCTCTTTAGATTGCAGTTTAGAGAGAAGAGGCTTTGCAGTGTACTGAAGTGGTTTGACAACTGGTCTCATTTGTTTGTTTTGGATCGATAGAAAAGAAAGAAACAAGAAACGAAAGCAGAGAAATGGTTCTTGTCCTTGCCATCGGAGACCTGCACATTCCCCAAAGAGCCGCTGACATTCCAGCCAAGTTTAAGAAGCTTCTTGTTCCTGGTGCGTTGTCTCTTATCCCACATTTTAAATGATAGACTAACTCCTGTACCCCCCTCTTACTATCCAACCAACCCACCACCTGATACACCTACCCAACACAACCCGCACCAATTCAAACACAATTCAAACACAATTCAAATCAAAACGAATGAATCAGGCAAAATGCAGCACGTCCTCAGCACTGGCAACCTGTGTTCACGCGATGTCCTCTCGTTCCTCCGCAGCATCGCTCCGAATGTAACACTCGTCTCCGGCGACTGCGACGACGCTTCCCTCGGCGGAAACGGCGACTCGGCCGTCGTTCAGGTCGGAAACGTGCGTATCGGTCTTGTCCATGGACACGCCACCATTCCAGTTAAGTTTGTTTGGTGAAACTGTGTTAATGATACTTATGGTTTATTTTGTTATAATAGTGGGGCGACCGTGCGGCTCTTGCTTCGTGTGCCCGGATGCTGGATGTGGATGTATTGTGTCTGGTCACACGCATCGATTCGAGGCTTTTGAGTCTGAGGGTCGATTTTACTTGAATCCGGGGTCGGCGACGGGCGCACTGTCTTCGTTTACTCCGCTTGTGCGCGTGCCGATTCCTGCTCCTGCCGCTGTGGAGAATAAGGAGAATCAGGAAAAGAAGGAGGAGGAAAAGGTGGTGGTTGAACAAGAAAAGGAAGTTGCTCCGGAAGAAGAGGAGGAAGAGGAGGAGGAAGAAGACGATGGTGGTATCGATGATGTACATGGAGGCTGGGGTGCTCCTGCTAAAAAGACCAAGAAGAAGGCAGCGGTGAAGCAAGAACAACCAAAGAGAAAGAGGAGCCATCAACAGCTCCTGTTCGAACACACAAGCTGGTATCGGATATTATTCCCAGTTTCGCCTTGTTGGACGTCCAAGGAAATGCCGTTGTAGTGGTACGTATCTCGTGTCTTATCCTCTTAAAGTCTAATAATCTCGTTAGTATGTCTACAAACTGATTGACGGTGACGTGAAAGTTGAAAAACTGGAATTTACGAAAAAAGGCTGAACCAAATAAATTACCATCTGTACCTGTACTTCAACAACTTGGATATACATTTATTTTGCCACAACTTCATATAATGGCGCTTGCTCCATCTGATGGCCGTCTCCACCACCGCCATCTGCCACAAGAAACCCTTCCTCGTACCGTGGCAGCCACTCTTCCTCTCCTTCTCCCTCCCCTCGACAAACAACAACCTTCAACACCCATTCCCTCTCAACGCCCCTCCAGTTCCAGCTCAAAAACATTCCCCCAGAAACAACACTTTCCCACCGAACACCAACACCGCGATCCTCCTCCGTCCACCTCAAAACCTCAGCATCTACAATCCGTACACACTATTCAAACAATAAAAATTAGTCCCTAAACCCTCACCCAAACAACACCCAAAAAACGCATAAACTCAACTCGTCTCGGCAAGAAACTACAAATCCAAAAAACCCCACCAACCCCCGCCAAACAGCTCAAAACCGCACACGCCGTAAACGCAGAAACACACGAAACGCTCCACGCCGTTAATATCCCGGCTACAACCCCGAAACAAGCCACACACACTACAGAACGCATGAACGGCGTGTGATCCCGCATCGTCCTTGTGCATCGAGATAGAAGGGTGTTTAGTGTTTCCATGCGGGTTTTGTAGATGGATTCGGAGATCTAGAGGGGTGTGTTTCGAGGTGTAAGAGATCTGAATGCAACTACTCAAGATTTAAGAGGAAAGGGAGGGGGAGGAGAGGGGCTTACAAGGTTTGTGAGTTCTGGTGGTAAGGTTTCGGGGAAGTAGCATTTGTTGCAACGGGAATAGTCTATTGGGATGGTTGCTGTGAAGTGAAGCAGTGGACTCGTGGATGCTGTTGCCTCTGATAAGGTTCGATTAACTTGGTTTGTTTGCTGGTGAGTGGGCTCGGTTGCGTAACGGAGGGTCTCCATGAGGTCGCTGAGGAGATAGAGCTCTTGCATAGATCCTGCGTTCTTGGTTTTTGGGGTAAGTTATCGTAATTGAGTGTTTGTCTTTGGCTTGGGGCTGAACAAACAAAATATGAAAAGAGATCGGAATCTGGCGACGTAAAGCAGGAGGAAGAGGAAGAGGTTTTATATAGACTTCATGGTATTAAATGTACAGCAATTAAAAATGAGAAACGGCCCAGTGATATCTAAACATCTTCATATTTCGGTAAAGCCCTGCCCCCAATTACATTTGATTCACTGGAAGAAGTTCCAAGAACACTTAAACTCAGTGAATATGCTGGCAAAAACTCTCCAGCCCCCTCCGCTTCAACACCATCCTCCCCGACACCATCTGCCATCTTCCTCTTCACAACAATCTTCCATGGAACGTGCACAACAGCTTCACTTCCACTCAAAGAATACATAAATCCATTCCCTATCCTTACTGACTCCCACGTAACACCCACCCCAACATCAAAAGCCGTAAACCTCTCCATTTCCTGCTCAACAAACACAACGTACTATAAATAAAAAAGCTTTAACACCGTGCACCTTCGAATCGCTCAAAATTCAAAACAACATAACATATGTACCTTAGGCTTCCATCGATAACTCCACCAAACCCCAGCCGCAAACACCACCAACTCACTCACTAAAACCGCCCACAACTCCACAGTCCTCAACTTCCCAAACACCGACACGAAAAGCGCACTCACGATATACACCACAAGAAACCCACCCCGTATATTCGACGCATACTCTCCAATATACCTCGTCCGCGCCAAGGCCTCATTCAAACCACGAATTCGCTGTGTGTATGTATACCGTGGGATCTAGAACACCAATCATTATCGTAAGTGATCGGATCCGTGAGATAACAAGTTGATATTTACGAGTCCATCCAGCGCAGCAGGCATATCTTCACAGAAGAATTGTTTATCGACAGGTGTGTATGTTAAGAGGATGACAGCGAGGTGTGTTGGAGAGGAAGGTTGAGTGAAGCGGAGGGTTTCGGTGGCGCGTTGGGATTCTTGGGCTGTGAATGTGTTGAGAGCGCCGACTCGAATGTGACTCATTTTGTGGGATCGGTTGAGGATGAATTGGGTGTTTTTTTTCTTGGGTTTGAGGTGGAGGCCGTTTCTGCTTGTTTGGTGTTTTTCGCACCTTGGCGGCTGACAAACAAATTTTAATGCAAGTTAACTGTATTTCTCAGATTGTTGATTTATAGCTTGGCAGTGCCAAGTTCGGATTCCGTAGCTCCATTTCCTCCAAATCCTCATGAGGTTCTTCATCACCCCAAAGCCAAGTACCCAACCATCTGAATACGCAGGCAGATATTCCTCGTTCTCCCCTCCTTCCTTATAAATATGTTGAATAACAATCTTTCTGGCTAAAGGGATCCCCTTATAATACAGATAATACTGCTTCCCAATAGGTGTAAGTTTCCAAACAAGTTTAATCCGTCCATCTTCTTGGTTAAATGCTTGCAAATGCTTCAAAATCACCCTTTCACACTATGTACAGGAATTCGTTAGTATTATCGCCGTACCGAAAGAAAGCTGTTACCTTTGGCTTCCGCATCGTTATTGCAGCTAGTATAAGCAAAACTCCAGGCAATACAATAAAACAAATGAGGTCATACAACGGATCAGATATCATAAACAGGAACACAACAGCGACAAGTGACGACGAGCCAAGCACAATGGACCGAACGAAAGGTCTGTAATCCGTAAACGTTTCACATTCCATCAGTTCTTGGTTTATCCTTGACATACGGTCTGAGAAAATCTGGCTGGAGATCTGAAAAAAAGGTGGTTCAGTTGTCTTGGCACAATTGGTTTCAGATTGAGAAATGACTGATGAGAAATTGAAAGTGAGTTCTCACCAGGCCGTCTATACTTGTCGGCATCATTTCATCAAACCGGGCGGCTGTTGAGTCTGTGATGGTCATCTTAAGGTGAGCAAGTGTTGTGGCCCTGGAACGGCTTCGAGATGTTGGATTTGGAGCTGACGTTGGCTGTCTCCGTTCCGCAGAAGTTGAACCTTCTTCGACATCAATGGCAATGAGATATGGTGGTGCTTCGTAGGATGGGAGAGGTTGTAGTGACTGTGGCTGTGCTGCGGACATCTGATGCTTTTTTGTTTTGATGTGACAATTTCCCGATATCGTTTACAAATCGATTAATGATTTCTAATGACTGATGATTCATTCTCACGTCGGATGTAATCATCCTCAGGGCCTGAAAAATTCAAAAGCTTTATTTCGTCTATTCACTCCACCTAGTCTTTTTCACTGATATAATAGAACATCAGAAACAATTTTTCCTATCGCCCATCCCTCATCGGCAGGGAAACGAAAAGCGCACGCGCACAAATCAAACTCTCGGACAACCTGCACCAACACAACGACAAAGGTTGCAACAATGGTAGGCGCATTGATAACATCACCAGCGGCATTGAACTATAATTCTAACACCAAGCCCCAACCTCCGCAGGGAACAAAGCGCAAGCGATCAGAAGACGATGGATACTTTGGTCTCTCTCCATTCCAGCTTCAACAATTGCGGTATCATGTCCATGAGCTTGGTATTAAAGCAACCGATGCGTTCAAGAAGATGAACGAGACGATTGCGAGGCTGTATGGCGTCAGGTATAACCAGATCACTGTGAGTTGGTGGATCAAAGACTATCACTGCAATTAGCTTACAACACGCAATCAGGTTCTCATCAAACGAATCGCAAAGGAGCGTTACAATATCGACGATGCATACAACCCAAACCAGCTTTTGTTGACGCCGCCTGTTCGAATTGAGACCACACAACTTGAACCACCGACAACCAGTCAAACACTCCCTACGACAAATACCCCATCAAGTGAGTCGTTTATTTATTACTACCTTGCTTTTCTTCTGTCTGTTAAACCCACATCATTTCTAGGCGGACAACCACATTCAGGTCCCGATGAAGTTGTTGCAAGCTCTAACGCGATCCAAGCGCCTGGCGTTAATAAGCTCGAAAGAGAAGTTGTTGTAATTCCTAAAGTCGTCGCTGTACGAGAAGTTGAAACGCCAAGAGTATATTATCAGTATTTGAACTATGCTGGCAAGATGCTTTCAAGTATGTATTGTTGGGCGAAAGTGAGGCAAACTGATACTATTGTGTAGAGATAAATGCTGAAGGGCTCAAGCAAGCAGGAGAAGGAGATTCATCGTACGTGCCACTTCATTTCACCAAATGGACTGCTGCGTACCAGCTTGAACATGGAAAGACTTTATATCAAACTATAATGGAGCAGAAAACTCCCGAGCATGTGGCATTGGTGAAGCAGTGGGAACAGCAAGTTGAGGAGTTAAAGCAACAAGGCCCACGACACGAAGAGCTTTCGGAAAACAAATTTGTTCGTGAACAAAATAAGCTTATTGAGAGTGTGAAAGAGCGCCTAAGAAAGCTGGCTGGTAAATCTGACGTGTGTGTGCTCATCAAACTAATTCTAACATAACAGAGAAATATGAAACTCAAACTCAGGGATATATGTTCGATCTGCAATCAGGAAAGTCCATGAACATCAGCGCAGGCAAAGTTGGGAGGAGAGTCTCTAGAGAGCTTGAAAAGAAGTTAACCACGCACCCGGCAACAATGTTTGCTGCGGAACTGTACCTGAAAAACAAGAAAAGCAATACTCCAATGCCAAATAGGCTCGAAATCTCCGGTCAACTAGATAATACGTCCTTGCGCGCTCGAGCGAGATCCGAAATGCTTGTGAGGATCAATGAAGAACTTATCAGACTCAACAAGAAAACAACAAAAGTTGTTCAAATAGTCAAGATGTTGCGACCTGAGGGATATCAGGGGGTGCGGTTGGAGGGCTTTGGATTTACCGCCAAACAGTATACCAGTCTAAGTTCCAATGTAAGCCTGTAATGAGCCTTTTCCTCTTATAATAAGTATCAAAAACAGCAATGCATCAGACTTTTGAATAATTTGAAAATCCCAGGCAAAGTTCGCTTGGTTTTGGTGAAGCCGTCTAGCGACAAGGATGAAGAAGAGACTGCAGATGAAGATGGGGATATAAACGAGGAAGATGAAAACGAAGATAACGACACAGAAGACGGTGGAAATGAAGACAGTGACGGAATTCTCAATGGCGACGATGACGATGGTGACAATGGTGACAATGGCGACGATGGCGACGAGGAGTGCGGAGACAACAGAGACAACAATGCAAACGATAACGATGGAGACACAAGCCAAAGTGTTAATCAAGTCAATAGCGCCATTGAAACATATCAAGTGGGAACGTCAGAGGGAAGCAATCACTTAGTGGCAAATATTACGCGTGAAGACAGTGCGAGGAATGAATCAACAAATTGACGCCGAAGGTACACACAAAGTATGTTGGGTGCGAGGATACCTTGTGGTTGTTCTTTTAAAGCTTTGTAACTGATTGATTCTATTCTTTTTTAATCTGACTCGTTCCTTTTATCTCGTTGTTCCTTTTTCTATCATAGTTCTTCTTTCTTTCTTTGTTCTAAAAAAGTTGGTGACTCCGTATTGCCTCTCAACCATAAGTACCGTTACTCAAAAGCAAATATGGATATTCACTTACAAAAAGTTAACAACATTCAAGCTGAGATAGTGGAACCTTTGTACCGATACGGTGACTCAAAAACATAACTTCGTGTTGATAATCAAAGCTGTCGATATCAACAACATTAATCAACTTTTAAATCATACGAAAACAAAGAATTTCGAAAGGTGTAAGTTGCGCGTGATTGACTCGATCAGGCTACTATTGGTAATAGTATCCTACCTGCACTTGATCGAGGCAAGAGACAGGAGACAACTGACAGGTTAACCAAAACAGCATTCAGAGAACAGGCCAGAATAAGCATGGAATCAAAACGAATATTTTCGCTCTTCTTAAGCTGCCATCATATTCTGCTGTATAGCTGAGAAAGTTAGGGGCAAACGACGCAGGAAAACAAATTGAACCAACCATCAACGAAGTCCAAGACAAGTTTAAAGCTGCAAAGAAACGATTGCTTTTTGATTTATGGCAATATGTTCTGACAAATAATGATCTATGGAGTTCCATGGCTTTTTTATGCGGCAACATTCTATTCCGGCTCTATTTTCCATAATTCCACTGGTACAAAATTTAGCAAAGGGTTCATTTTCATTGGATACTAGATCAATAAAGATAATCGCCAAGTTTGGTGTATCGGAGTTGTTTGTGTCAATGATGGTGCATGTCTGTGTATACGTGTTGGTGCAACTTATACTGCCTCAAGACTCCGAAAGAAAATATGCACAGTATTTTCTTAAACGCAATAAATTACTTTATTTATATGCTCTTAATGTTTTGGCGACTTAATACTGAGTCTTTTGACTGAAAGGCTAACTTGATTTCACTCAAATGCTTTATAAAGTACAAAGAGGCAAACTCCCCATCTGCATCAAAAACACGTAATGCTTCTTTTGCTGATTGTGAGTGTTCGTTCTCCACTTGCATACGACGCCGCCTCAAACCCATCAACGCTTCCTTGGATCGATAATCACAACCATTGACTTTCTCTTCAACAACGGCCCAGTACTCCTTTTCGCGCTGTTCATAGAATCCAACCATATTCTTCAAGTAGTTCTGATGGTGAAAGAGATCCTCGCAATATCGAAAGTAGAGTGTGACCAATGAATCAAAATCAGATTGCCTCGGATCAACAGGTGTCAGCACAAGTGCTGCTTTTACCTGAGCAAATGTGAGCGGCGGGTTATTTGGCTCCAATGCTAGAAATAAATGATCAGCAGTAAGGCTGAGAAGTAAAGATAAAATACCATTCAACTCGTCAAGCTTCTTGTACAACTCAACAAAAGTAGAATTTATAGCAGCATTAAGTCGTTTCGACATTTTGGTTCCAGGGGCACACCTAAGATGTTTGTCCATAGATAGAATTGAACGAGCAAGCTGATCAATTTGCAGTCGCAAGTCTTCCTTTGTTGATGGAACATCCTTGGGTTGACGATCAACCAATCGCTGTCTCAAAGCTGTCATCGCCGCAACTACATCATTGTAGCGGATTTGTTCTATCTTACACCACTGGTTTCCAATAGCTTCCTTCACTTCTGCAAGCCTTGCAAACGTGGTTAAAAGCTTTTCCTGTGTCCATGACACCATCCTCCGGATTTTTGACCAATTGAAGAACTCCAGAAACAAGACTATATCCATCCGCCGGTTTTCAAAAGTCTCTCGCTGCGTTAAGCCGATAATTCGAGATAACCAACTGTTGACTCGCTCATGCCCTTCCCCATCCATCGTCAACCCCAACCCCATCAAAAACCGCGGACTAAAAAGACTCTGACAGTCTTTCCCATGAGCATAAACGTGCATGGCGGGAATGAATAAGATAAACAGGATAGCGCCAAGAATAGACTGAAGGAGGCCATAGAAGTCAAGATGGGACAGCTCTTTGCAAGCACGTCGTATCCCAGCACAAAACCTCTTTTCTTGAACGCTTCTTTACCCCAGTTGATCACATCATCCGCATACACCAAACGTTCACCGCCTTTGACATCTTGTGCAAATATTAGCAACACAGAACAATGAGTAGGTCCTCACCATAAACACGTTGAACCACAGAATGTGCCGCGCAATCGACGTGAATGATCATGTCAATGTCTTTCCCTGCTGTCTTTGCTCCGCTTGTACCTCCAGCCTTGTGTTGAGCCTCACACCCAAGTTTTGGCTTGACAGGTTGCTTGGCTGCCTTTGCATCAGCCACAACATCTCGAACTTCTGGGTCTTTGAAGTACACTTCCGTAAAGGGAAAGCTCCCATGACTCCCTCCTCCGCCGCGCTCCATGGACTTCTTGTTAGCTGACTCAAAGCCATCCATTGTCTGCAATACAATTGTAAGAAACATTGTTGATAAACAAACGAACTCACAAATGCAGCTGGACCACATGGATCAACGCCACCTGTACAAGCTGGACACACAGTCTGCCCTATTCCAAGCTCCTCAACCAGCTCAGGAGTGAAGGTACCATGATGAGTGTGATGCTTAATGACAGCCAGCTGCCGAACTGCGTCCATGTATGGTTGGTACAGTCCCGAAGCTTTGGGATCCTTGACGTCAGTTCCGAAAAAGGCTTCCGCGGACACCTGAAATGCAACTCCAAGAGACCGCAGAACAAGACCCAAAGACACAAGCTGATATGAGAATACATGGTCTAATTATGATTTAGAGTCCTGAAATGATAGACAGGAGTATCTTACCCGTATGATGAACTCGAGAAGGCAGGAATCCATAGTCTCTCAAGAGTACTGCACACATTTCATGTCCGTCCGAATGATTTGGGCAGTTCACGAGCTGAACAGACTCCGATCCAGTCAACGAATGCAGCAGAGCCCTCCTTCCAGTTCCACGAGCTTCGTCGCAACACCGAATCTTCTTTACTCGAGGCTTTCCAGATGGAGTTGTGAGGGGTGGAGGGAGGTGGTCTTGCTTATCTTGGACCCGATGACAGTGGCTGTTCCATCGATGTTGAGTTGCATGGATGCTGCAGAAATGAGAAGCGGTAGGAGATGTGACCATACAAGAGTAGCACTTGAAACTTGGGGGAGTTTGACAGGACAGTTCACCGCAACGACGGCTTGGAATCAGATCCACAGTTTCCCAACACGCAACGGCTAGAATCAAGAGGGGGAGGACGGCATTGGAATCACTCATCCAATTAGCACGCTCTTCCTTCCAAGAAGTACGAGTTGATGGCTGCGAGGACGGGAATCGCAAGTAGTCAGCGATTTCAGTTTTACGAGCTTCTGTCCAGACATCATTGGCGTCAAGATCGTTGGTTGACGAGCCTTCTGAATCATATTCGTATTCGCCAGATTCCGAATCGTCGCTACTGGGAAGTGATGTGTCAAATTAAGTATGGAATGAGGACAGAGACATACTCAGAGTCAATCACAGGGTTAGTGATATTATCCCAGAGGTCCGGGGACGGTGATGCTGCAGATGTTACTGGGAGAGGGATATTGGCTGCTGCAGTTGAAAGCGAAGCCACTTGTTGCCGCTCAACAAAGGCCCAAGCTTCAGCCCTTTCCTCTGATTCAGCGTCTGACAAGTCGGAAGAGTCGCTACTGAGATCTCGATGCTTCCTTTTGCTGATTGTGTTGCTGGACGAGTAGAAGTTCTGTTGTGAGTGACGGCCGTGGTTCATTGTGTTGGAGTTGTCAGGAGCTCTTCGTTTTTCTGCGTGCGCTTTTCGTTTCCCTGCCGATGAGGGATGGGCGATAGGAAAAATTGTTTCTGATGTTCTATTATATCAGTGAAAAAGACTAGGTGATTCACTCTATCCAATACTTCCATCGCACAATTCAACTATCGAGTTGCTTCGTCATATGTTGGAGGTCCACTTTCAAGATCATAATACAAAGCCACAGGTCCCGCTACGGATCCAAAGAGAGTGAATTCAATATGATATTCAGGTAATTTCTCTACTTCGATTTCCTTAGATATATATGCGATCGTTATTTGCCTTAAAAACGGAACTGGTGCGAGGTTGAAGAATGGCTCTGTACCATACGGCTGCAACGTCCAAACAAGCCTTATTGATTCATCCTCCTCATTAAACGAATTAAGTTGCGAAATGATTGCATTTTCAAACTGTGAAGATGGTTGAGTGAGTAAAGCTGCTATTAGGTGCGATCAACTTACATCCTGCTTGATGAAAGTAAGATCTGCCACACATTTTAAAGCTCCCAATATCAAGATTGTGCGAGCAACGAATAAGATTTCACTGCCAAACATCATATACATCCCCAGTGTGATGAAACCCAAGCTGATGAGCGTCAAATACCGAAAGACAGGGCCATAGTTTCGACGATTCACATGCGGCTTCAGTATATCGTTGAGTTGTTGCATACGACATGTGAATTGTTCGAATCCAATCTGATGAAAGTGGTGATCAGACTTTCAATTCATGTTATATCTCACACGTACCAGTGAGCCCAAGTCCTCAGGGATTGCAGTAGGAATGCAAATTCTTTCTGAATGCTGAAGATTAAGTGGTATAGAAGCAATCACAGGTGAAACCCTTGGCACTTGATTTATAACCGCCGAGTTGGAAGTTTGCGTCTCGTCCCTGTGAATGGTTTTATTGGGTAGAGTGACGGCAAAGGTCATGATGGCTTGAACAGAGTTTGCAGTTAAGTACGTTGCTTTGAAGAGAGGTGTTTGGGCAGGTGTTTGGGTGGATGAAATTTTCTTCAAATTTGTGAGCCACCTTGCTGCACAAATCTTCTATTTAATATTAGATGAGCTTCTCTTCGGAAGATCGAGAAAGAGTGTATTATCGAACGGAATGTCCAACTCCTGAAGCTTAAGTTATATGTATTTAACTGGTTTCCTCCACAAATCCTCCTTCTATTGATCTATTTCATTATAAAACGGGAGGCCGCTCTCCACATCATGAGAAGTAACGCCGACTGATTCCCCCAAAACAGTTAATTCTACTTCATACTTCGGCAAAACTTCGTCGCATTCTGTCTCTTTTGATGCATACTCGACTCTTATCTGCCCTAAAAACGGAACTGGTACGAGGTTGAAGAATGGCTCTGTACCAAACGGCTGCAGCTTCCAGGCCAGCTTAATCGACTGATCTTCCTGATTGAATGTATTCAACTGTGAAATGATGTCTTTTTCAAACTGATAGAACGAAGTTAGCGAATTCGGCGATGATTCGGAGAATAACTCACATCTTGCTGGAAGAAAGTGAGATTTGCCACACATTTCAAAGCTCCCAATATTAGGATTATGCGAGCAATGAAGAACATTTCACTGCCAAACTTTACGTACATGGCTAGTGTGATAGAACCCAATAAAATGAGTGTCATCAACCGAAACACAGGCCCGTAGTTTCGTCGATTAGCGTAAGGTTTCAGAATAGTGTTGAGATCTTGGATGCGAGAAGTGAGCAGTTCGGAACCCACCTAATGAAACTTTGTCATTAGACTGACTTTAGGGTGATATCGCACACGTACCAGCGAGTCCAATTCTTTCGGCATTCTGTATGTATGAAAATCCCATCGGAATGGTGAAGATTCATCGGTAGCGAAGCACTGATGGTTGACTCTCCTACCCCCGTTTCCTTCCCTGGTGTTGAGTAGCTTGAATTGGAACACACTGGCTGGACGTATGGCTGGATATTGCTACCAGAATCGTTTGTCAGAGGGCTCAAAGGGGACTTGGGAGCAACAGCAAGCTGATGTTGAGCTGATGTGGCTCATCTTTCCGGAAATGAAATTTGTTCCCCTTCCAGTTTGGGTGGCTTCGATCTACTGTATTTCTCAAGAATGAAGACACTAAAGAAAAGAAAACTTTCCTCCAATCCATTAACTCTTCCATCATTGAATACAGTAATGGAACACGTGGTTTTCAACGACCCACGCAGCTCCAGGAAACTGAAACAATCAACATCACTCTTCCTTTTTCCTTCTTTTCATCTGAAATTTCTATTGTTAATAAAAGTATTAGTTCTAATACAATAGTTCAGACAAACTTACTTGTCACGCTCCCAAATGTTGCTGCACTTTTGTTGTACAACTGGTTCTCCCTTCTTATATGCCTCCCTCACCCTCTCACTCAATGGTAACTCCTCCATCCAACCCACTCTAAAAACTTTGTTTTGTTTGAGAATGTCCTCGGATTTTGTTGTCACAAATGATTGAGTGACAGGGTCTTTGGCAATGACATCGCCGACTCCTTCCCGCAGAAAGTAGTGTGCTGGATTGGTTCTGTAGACTTGGTGTATACCTATATCAATATGGATGAAGGGGTGAATTTTTTGTGAAGGGGATTTTGTGAAGGGGACGTTGTGACACAGGTTTTGAAGGGGAAGTGTGGGAAGTCCCTTGTAACAAGACAAGAGACGTTTGCCCTCCATCAATCACGCTCGATCTACGCTTGGTCTATGCTGTTGCTGTGTTGTTGGGCAGCCTCATCGTTTCAAGTTGGAGAGGCATCCCGTTTCAATCTCAGTGCCCAACTCCCGTGTGCAATTGATAGAGTCTCTTTACAAGGAAGAGAGGCGCTGCACTCGCGAAGGAATAGGGACGGGGGTACACATACCACGCTTTGACGACAGTTTTTTGTGGGAAACTTTTTGGAGTAATTTGGAAGTGATATTTTGAACAGCCAATTAGGGTGCGAAAGACCAAAAAGTGGAAAAGGCGTCCTTCATGAGAAAATTAATTAATTAATAAAAGCGACAAGGATATTCTCTGTTCATCTGAATAATGCCGTTTGACATTTAAATGGAAAAGAGAAGGAAAGGGGGAGAATGAAGGAGACATTTGTCTGTAAATATCTTTGACAGTGAGACCATTCGTTTGCTGCCTGTAAATGAAATAGTTACAGCATATTGTTTGATAAAGAGAGACAGCGATCTTTGGATCAGTACCAGCCACAAAAGACAAAACAGGAGTAAAGAAAATGTTTTTATTTGTTTTATTGGTTTATTTGTTTTTGGTATGTTTTGTGTGGTTTGGTTGATGAAGGAAGATGAGAGAAAGGGAAGTGAGCCATCAGTGAGTTGTGGTCAAGTTTGGCAAAGAAAAAGTGAAGATGAATGTTCTTCGTCTCTGAAAATAATAGTATATATGCGATGTTTATTCAATAATTGATTTTCTGTCTATCCACTAGCTTCATCATATGCTGGAAGACCATTTTCGACATCAGCTGATAAAACCTCCGAAGCCCCAAAAAGAGTAAATTCGACCTGATACTCCGGTAGAAACTCATCCCCCTCCCCTCCTTTTGAAACGAATTTTACACTGATCTGTCGCAAAAACGGAACAGGTACCAAGTTGAAGAAAGGTTCGGTCCCGTGTGGTTGCAACCTCCAAACCAGCTTGATTGAATCGTCTTCCTGATTAAATGAATTCAATTGCGCTATAATAACGTTTTCAAACTGTCGAATAAAACCAGTCATTAATATTTTCAGACTTCGTTGCTGAAGTTCAACAAGACACTCACATCTTGCTTTGTGAAGGTGAGGTCTGCCACGCCGCCCATAATGCACATAGAAATGCAAATACATGCAATCAAGTACAGAGTACTATCGAAAACGATGTATGTGGACATTGTGAATGAACTGAGTATGATGAGAGCGATGTAGCGAATGATTGGGCCGTAATTCCTTCGCTTCGAGTACGGTTTCAACGAATCGTTTAGCTGCTGAATACGAGCCGTGAATAGTTGGCTGCCAATCTTGTATAAAGGATTCAGGCTAAGGGGAACCAAGACTTCATGAACTCACCAGTGACTCCATCTCTTGTGGCATCGAAGTGCTGAAGAAAAGGCCGTCAGAGTGCTGAAGATTAAGAGGGACATTTGCGACGATCGTTGGCTCCAGTGATTCATGTTCGATTGCCGTTGCTTGTGATTGCTGACTTGATTGAACAGAGTCCCTTGGGTGGGTGCCAAGTAGCGGAACCAGTGATTCATTCGATGATGTATTGCCAAGGGTATTGGGTGATGCGGACATGATATGATTTGTTTTTTTGGGGTGGCTGTGAAGGGTGAATCCAATTCCCCACCAAATCTGGAACTATGAAATAATGGAAGAAAGAAAGAAGAACTTGACAAAATCCAGTGAAACAGAGAATTGTGATTAAATCAGATATTGGGGTGCATGCAGAATTCTATTCTCTCAATGTAAGTTTGTTGAAGTAATTAAAACAGTGGATTTGTAGCTTGGCAGACGTGCCATACAAACAGGCCCATATCCATCGTTGAGGAGCCATTCAGAGTAGGCGGGCAAAAACTCCTCCCCATTTTCTTTCCCTTGCTTACTTATATGTATGATATTTATCGTTCGTTTGAAAGGGACGGGTTTCCATGAAAGGAATGGCGCCTTTGCAGTGTTCACAAGTTTCCACTTCAGTCTCACGTTTTCGTCTTCATGATTAAATCGAGCGAGTTTCTCCTTGATGAATACTTCAAACTAAGATAGAGCCGTTGTTAAAAAGTCGTATCTTGGCAGTTGGTTCTCCCTTACCTTCTGCTTACGATACGTCAGGATTGCTGCGAGTCCCAACATCATGAGCGCACCCCAAATAATAAAAACAATCGATTCAGGACTGTGAAAGAATGTGAAGCTGATGCCAGAGAGGACAAACACGACAATCGCAACGATAAGCCGAATCCGAGGTCCACTGTTATGAGCGACCTTATAATTTCGCATTCCTGCATTCAAAGTTGCCATTCTATCTGCAAACAACTGACTGGATATCTTGGAGGTAATAGCTCATTCAGAATGCAGTTTTGATTTGAAGTGTGACTAACCAATAAGTCCAGTTGCCCTGGCATAAGCTCGTCGAAGCAAGTACCCTGAGCCGCTTCTTCCAATCTGACTTTGAGTTTAACAACGATTGTACTCGTTATATAGCTCTCGCCAATGCCTTCAGCCTCCATGGAAGTGCTTGGGGTTGGTTCTTGAAGTTCAGCCACACCGCTTAGCAATTGTGAATTTGTTGATACAGGCAGAGCCAAGTTATCCCCTGTCTCGTCGTTTATGATGGGACAGATACAGAGTTGTTATGGTGGTAGGCTGTCATATGAGGTCGTGGATGGGTGCCCACTTTTGCCTCCAATGATTAAATTTTCCAAGACCGTCTTGAAGCAGAAAAAAACACGAAGAAAGCCAATGTCGATATGCTATCATTGATTTTATTTTATTGAATGATTGTTTTATACGTAGGAGCCCTTGTCAAAGCCGGTTTATATGGTGGCAAAACTCTTCGTCTTCACTCTCTCCTGAAACCCGCTTCACAAGAATTTGCAGAGCTACAGGAGACGGCATCACACCAAAAAACTTGAATGATGTGAAACTTCCAGCTTCCATTCTAGGCGTATTCCTTCATCTTTCTGGTTCCAGCTTCCAAATGATGATAGATAACCTTCTCTGCCTATATACAAACCATTTCAGTACGATTCGCTTGAAAAATGAGAAGACATAAAGGGGTGCTGTACCTTCGTTTGCATAAAGGAAACGATGCAACCAACTGGAACAATCCAAAACATCCCAAACATTCCAAACCAGAGATAGTCTCGAGAGATTTTTGATAAACCGAAAACAGAAACAAAGGAAAGTAGCATATAAGTCAATATTGTGCAAAGTCGTACTATGGCACCATAGTTCTTTCCAAGACGTATTGAGTCAAGCTTTGGTTCAATGCCTTCAAACGAGTTTGATATTCTTGAACTGCGAGCTGGTTTATGAGTGAGTTATTGGGGTCAATTTAATAGTTGCTGAACTTACAAGACCTTCAAACGTTGAGGGCATTTTATGTCTCGGTTTCACTGGCAATGTCCATGTCCAAAACAGCAAGAAGACTGCTGCGGTTTCTTACAGATCTGGAGTTGGTATATTCTGGGACTGGTGCGTCAACTCTTTCTGAAATGAGCATATCGAGAGAGCTTGTTTCATTTGCTGTGGCAGGAATGTAATCAAACTTTAAGGGAACGGATGAGTCTGTTACGTTGATAGCGTGCATTCTTTCTGATTTCGGCTGAGATGGTTTTCTCTCAGTGGCTTTGGGTGCATTTTGTGTTCAGAGAAATCTGACTTGAACCCTCACTGAAAACTTCAAATTCAAATTTGAACTTTCTTTGGCTTTACGAACTCTTGAATGTTTCAGTCTTTCTTAGCTAATAATATGAAGCTTAGTACGAACCGGATGATTCTTCAGTTTTTTCAAAAGGTCTCGGCTTCTTTTCGTGTGATTTTCTCTTTCCAGAATGACGTCGCTCTTCAACCGCAAGGCTACTGCAGAAGGAGAATACCAAAAGCCAGGACCTAGTGACCTCCGCGGTCCATGTCCAGCTATCAACGTTCTTGCGAATCATGGATACTTGTGAGCCTTAACTATTGTCCTCAGATATCGGAACAGTTCTCAACGATTGGATGTCTCCCAACAGGCCTCGCGATGGAAAGAATATCACCAAAGATATATTAATGAGCGCTTTGAAAGAACGTTATCATCTTTCTGAACGTATTGCGTCGTGTAAGTCCCAGCTTATATATTTGGAACAATCGAGAATATTCACACACGTACCAAAAGTCTCGCAACTACAGTTCTCGACCCAGATAACCCACTCGGTGTTCGTCCCAAGGGCCAAGAAAAGAACGGAGAAGCCTACATCAACTTGGATCGTACGTACATCATTGATTTGCACCACCCATCAACTGTCAATCTTCCCCATTCACATTAAAACAACCACAACTAACATTTTCGCAGAACTTTCCATCCACAACAAGATGGAACACGATGTCTCCCTCTTCCACTTGGACACATTCGAAGGCGACCACACAAAGCCCCAAAAACAAATGGTCGAAGCCCTCGTAAAGGAGTCCAAAGATGGTGTATGGGTCACGTGGATGGATATTGCACGGTACAAAGCGAAACGGTACGCAGAGGTCAAGAAAAAGAATCCTCAGAATATGTTGTACACTGTGCGTCAAATGTTCACTTCGTGGGCTGAGGCTGCCGTGTTGACGCTTGTGTTGGGTGGGTCTGTGGAGTACCCGAGGATTCCTGTACGTATTTGAGGGAGTTTGTTGTGGAAGAGAAGTTTCCTCAAGGATGGTTGCCACCTGCGAAGGAGGTGTCGAAAAACGATAATATTTGGCTGATGGTCAAGATGTTTGTTTATTCTTTGTGGTTTTAGCTGTTTACGAGTGTGCAAGTTGAGAAAATACGATTTTATAAGATTTACAAAATCTGCAATGAGTGTCGCACCTGAATCCGAGCCTGAAGTATATGGCAAGTATATAGCTCCTGGACCTGATCATGTACGAAGTCCGTGTCCCGCCGTAAATGTACTTGCGAATCACGGATATCTGTTGAGTTCTTCAAAGTTTCCAAGCTTAACTAACAGTTCTCCATAGACCTCGCGATGGAAAGAATATCACCAAGCCAATGATTATTGATGCGTTAAAGAAGCTGTATAATCTGTCTGAAAAGACGGGTGCGTTGTGAGTGTCATTCGTTACATATCGTTGCTCGATCAACGTTTTTAACCCTCATAACGACTTACCAGTCTCGCAGATACAGTCATGGATCCAGAAAATCCATTGGGCGTACGACCTCCCGGCCAAGAAAAAGACGGCATCCCATACATCCACTTGAATCGTAAGTGAAACGATCTATCCACACCTCCCTTAACTAAATCTTGACCCACACATAAAAACAGAACTCTCCACTCACAACAAAATGGAACACGACGTATCCCTCTTCCACGTGGACGCCGCCCTCGGAGACCACACAATTCCACAACCCGAAATGATATCCACACTCATCTCGACATCCAAAGACGGCCGCACAATCACATGGAAAGAACTCGCACGCTACAAATCATGGCGATACTACGAAAACCGTAAAAAGAACCCAGTACAGGTATACACGCGCTTGCAAATGTTCACGAGTTGGGCAGAAGCCGCTATTTTGACGCTTGTGCTTGCTGGCGGTGGGAAGAAGGATTTGCGGATTCCTGTTGATTGGGTGAAAGAGTTTGTTGGGGAGGAGAGGATCCCGGATGGATGGAAACGGAGTGAGGTTGAAATTACGGGGAAATGAATAAGAGATTGATGGTAAAGATGCTGTGGGATGCTATTTGGCATCGCGCGAAACCCAAAGTGAAACAATGAGGATTAATATGTGATATGGAGGGAATCAGGGAGAGTAAATCAATGCAATGAACTGTTTTAATTTGACAAACGTTTGTCCAATACGCTAAATGAAACACATGAATTCTTGGATTCAGGATGGGACATATGACCGATAACTTGGTGGCCGTGACATGACAGTTGCAGCCTGAGGCGACAACCCACTCACTTCTTCCCGCCGTTCCGCAATTTGTAAATCATCCATCGGAACAGAAATCGACACTTCGAGGGGAACTCTCCCTTGAAGTTCCACAAAATCAGGTGTGTATGCAGGCAGGAACTGAGATTCGGCGCCATGCTTATTTACATGAGTAACAATAATTTTCCATGGAACCTGTGCTGCTCGCCGTGACCAGTCACAAGTAAACATAGGTTGATGATGGTTTCGCACAGATGACCAAATAAGTTGAATATGTTCGTCTTGATGAGAGAATGATTCAAGTTGTTCTTCAAGATAACGTTCGGACTGAATAGATTGGTTTTAGGAGTTTTGGATGTTTCAAGCAAGGGGGTGTATGCAATACCGATGGCTTCCTGTACGTCAAGAGCAACGCCGAGAACATTCCACCAAGTCCAATAAAAGAAGCGCACCAGAGAACGACAGCTGATCCAGTGATTTTACTTGCCAGCAAGACAAAGACGATGCTGAAGACGATGAAGCTGATGAAGATAGTGGTTCTGTTGCCGGTGAGTAGTCGAGCAGAGTAGCGTACTTTGACAGGCGTTGGTTCAGGGCCTTGATGCGGGCAGCGTAGACAAAGGCGGGCAGCTGTTGCACGTGCCACGGGGATGCCAGTTAGTGCACCGAGTCCCTTCCATCTAACTGTCAACAGAGAACACTACGAACCAGTCCCTCCAAATCAGCGCACATTTCCTCGTCAAAAAACTCTCCTTTCTTTGCGTATCTCAGTGGCAGCGATGCAACGAGTGTCGGAAACAGGCGACTCGAAACCTCAAACTGCGATCCAGTCTCGTCTTCGTCTTCTTCTTCTCGGACAAATACCGGACGAATTGTGCGGGTTTGGAAGTCGTCGTCGATTGAGGCGTTCGAGTCGGTTGAGCGGCGGCCCGTCATTTTGGCTGCCTTTCTTTCTTGTTTAAAGAACTTGTGGCTGATCACAACCTCAAATTTTATTATGGATCTTATGGGAAGAGAATTCAGTTCTTGGATTGAACGTTGTTGCTTTATGTCTTCTGTATCATTAGGAACCTTGATTGGATTCAAGTTGACAGTGCCGAAGAACTATGCATTTACCATTGCAACTATAAGCTGTATTTCCTTATCCGCATAGAAACTATGACTAGTTGGTCAACAGTTTTCTTAGAATTTGGCCAAGCCAAAAAATTCCATTTGTGCTGCCCCACGCTCCCCATTTGTTTCTCCAACACCGCACGTGCCAAGTACCTGGACTCTACTGACGACTCAACGAGCCAACCCTCCTGCAATATGCTTAAAACAGCCCTAAAATCACATTAATTACCTAATAGACCCTTTGGTTATAAACGGTTCAAAAACCCCCAATATAACCATGGACATATTCACACTAAGCAAGAGACCTTCTTCACACCAAGACGCTCCTCGCCACCTCTCCCAACAATCCAGTCGCAACAGCCACCATCCAGCTCTGCAACCTCTGCGACTCACACAACTGTACTTCATATGCCTCAACTCCACAAACCAACAACAACTTCCATCCCCACCAACAATAACAGTTCTAGCCAGATCCCAATGCTCCACCCCTTCCACAACGACCGAAACCCCATAACCACCCACCCATACTTCAACCCAACCCTCCCACCCGCTCACAGGACACATCCCCCAAGCAATCTACACCTCAACAATCACAACCCTAAACACCAACCTAACACACCTCCGCCTCAAAAACAATTACACACCAACCCTCCGCACCGTTCTAGCGCTTTTATATATCGTGGCGGGGATCCCCGTCACAGTGTGCATGCTGTCACAAGGTGCTCCACTTGTGTATTGGCTTGCAGGTTCCGGCGTTCTGATCGTAACCCTTATAAGACGTATTCGTTCGTCTCGCCAGTCCGTGTGCGGGTTGAAGCGGCAGTGTCGGAGTTGAATAGCGCGACGGTGATTGGGGATTCTGTTGGTGTTGTGTGGAGGGTTTCGCCGAGGGGGTGTGAAGAGAGGATGCCGTGTTTTGTGAGGAGTTTTAGGGAGTTTTGGGGTGGAGTTGAGGTTCCGTGGGAGATTGTTGTGAGTATGGTTAGGAAGGATGGGGTGGAAGGGGAGGAGGATGGGGATGGGTTTTTGCCGGCGTATTCGGGGGTGGGAGGATTGCCAGGGTATTCTAGTGTATGATATAATTACCGCCTCTTATTACTTTATTTTCTGTATCAATATTTTTTCTTTCAGTAAAGATTCCTAAAAACGGATGGAAACGAAGGAGTTCGAATTTGTCGTCCATCTCCCACCAATTCAAGCGTGAAACGAAGCTTTTGAACTTGCGAAACGGATCTTCCTTAAATCTTGAGACAAATAGGCGCCATATCTTTGCCACATAATCTATTCTGTAAAACGAAAGCCACTGCCCTCTATGCATCTCATCACACACCACATTGTCGCCGTACAGAATCCATGGAGACCCCATCAACTTAAAGGTGACTGATACTACCACTCAAGCATCATCAGCAGCGCCACGGTCTCCGCCGGCGCCTACCAGTCCAAAGCGACAGAGACAAAGACTTATACCCCAAGCCGAACCAGTACGATTCATTTGTCGAGTATGGATGGAAGAAGACCAGCACCACGTTTTTGGATTCCCAACTGAAATGCCAAATCCCTGAATCACTTCCTTGCCTCAGAAACGTGGAGCACACGGATGCAAGTGTTGAATGGCCAAATCGCGGGATGGCATGAGAATAAAAAGAGAATGATGGATTGGAGGCCTGTTGTACGGCTTGCCGCTGTGTGTACATATATTATTGGAGGAGGATCCTCATGCTGTGTCTCCACTTTATTCCAACTGACAGCACGTTGTGTTTCAGGTTGTGAAGGTGTTGTGGTGGTTATACGGGTTTGGAATTGTCGGAAGCGTGATTATTGGCACGTACCGGCAGAGACACGGGGCTCATGAGGTTGTTGAGGGGGTGTTGGATGGGTTTGAGAAGGAGGATGGGGGAGTGTTAAAGTGGAGGGTAGAGAGGAGTCGACAGGCAGTGTTTGGAGTCACTGGCCTCCCAGTTGATATTTCCTTCTGTGTATATTCATCTATTTCAAAGAGTGGCAGTGAGTGGGTACAATAAAACCTCTTTCTTTTCCTTTGACTTCATATTGTGCGCACCAACAAATGCAACTCCGCCGCCTCGCCACGCCGGCCCTCTTCGCCGCGGCCATTCTCTGCATCCTCTGGCTTGCAATTGGTCCACGCGCCACTCTCCCACTCGACCGCTGACTAAAGAAGCGGCTCCCAATCGGCGCGTGGTCGTTTCGCTGACGACGTTCCCGGGCCGCGTTGTTCGAATTGAGGCAGCGCTGCGATCGCTTTCGGCCCAGTCGCTCAAAGTCGATCGGATTGTGCTGTCGCTGCCAAACGATGTCCTGCGATTCGATCGAAAACTAACGCTGTCGAACGAGGAGGAAAAGCTGCTCGAGACCCTCCAAAGAGACATTCCTCAGCTGCTTATCCATAAAACTACTGATTACGGCTCGGCTACGAAGCTGCTTGGCGCCCTTGAGGTGAGATGGGAACGTGCGTGTATTACAAACTTGGTTTGACATCCCCGCCGGTTAGCTTGAACATGACGACGATACTATCATTGTCACTGTCGACGACGATACAGAGTACCATAAACACACAGTCCATGCTCTCGTCCAGGCTCTGGAAGACCAAACCCTCCAACTCTCAAAAAACCCTTCAGCTCCTATCGGCCCCACCTGCTTCGTATGCCAAAAGAAACTATGGTACTGGCCTATTGGTATCCATAGACAACGACACTCGGGTCCCTGCAATGGCTTCTTGAATGCATTTGCGGGAGTTGCTTACAAAGTCTCCTTCTTTACTAAAACAGAAGGAGCTCTCAAACACGTTTTTGATCATTCCAGTTGGGAGGGTGTTCCTGTGAAGGGTTGTCGGTTGCATGATGATGTGTGGTTGTCGGGTGTGTTGTATAAGACGAGTAATGGACGTATTCGGCCTCAGGTTAGTTTCCATTCACATAATACAAAAACGTGTACTGGATTCGTAGTAGCGAAGTTTGATGGAGGAACGAGATTTAGAGGAACGATAATGAGAGGAATGAGACAGCGACCTTGAAAAGAACCTCCACTTCCATTCGTCTCTTCTGACATGAATTCATGATAGGTGGTTATTCCAGGCTTCAGTCCTATTCTCAATCACCTTCCATACAATGAATTCAGTATCAATCAAGTCAAGAAAGGAGAGAGCGAGTATCGGGATCCCTGCCTCAAGTTTTTCAACTGGCTTGAATAAATATATGGCATCGTGTATTATTTTGAATTGGTAATGGAGGACACTGGAGGACAGGGATGTTATTCTCTGATTATTCTCACTTCAAGCACCATAAATTATTCTTTGCAGCGACCATCGCGCTTTGAATGAATGCTTTCTCATTGTGCCTCTGCAGCTTCCAATCATGAAATACCTGAACTACATGAGCCATACAAAGAATCTCCATAAGGAACCTTCCCACTGAGATTCTCCTCCAAGTCTTCATCAACCTCCCACTCACAACACCCTCCCTTCGTCACGCTTTTTTAACTTGCCACGCCTGGAACCACCTACTTAATGATGCCGTTTTCGTGAAAACCCACATCCTGCAACAACTTCGGACACATGGAGTCGGACAGCTCGATTCTTGTGACCCATGGCAAGAACTGCCACTCATCTATCGATCAGCCGCTTTATTATACGCGCTGATTAATGCACGAACGGAAACAATTCGAATCAAACAGCTTGCAGAGAACAAACGACCACTCTTTGGACCTCTCCACCTGTCAAACTCCATGGCCATCAAGTGCACACAAATCTGCATAAAATATGACCCCAAAACCCTCCAAAAAGTGAATCCAGACGCCTTGGAAAAATGGGCCATCACAACCGGATCCACATCCTCCTCCTCCTCCTATTCACAGGCCCAACCCTAGTCCTAAAACCAAGCCAAAAACTCTTCAACCAATGCTGCTTACGCGGCTACCTCCAAGTCGTGCAAACAATGCTCGCAGAAAACCATATCGACCCATCATACAACGGAAGCGAATCCCTCCGCAGTTCCACAGCCTTCAACCACTTCAAAATCGTCCAACTCCTTCTCAAAGACCGCCGCGTTGATCCACGGGAACGTAATTCCGACAAGTTTCTGTTCGTGACGGCGTGTTTGAGTTCAAGAGTGATGGTGGTGTGTTGGCTGTTGAGACTGTCAAGATGCTTTTGGGGGATGAACGGGTGAACCCGTATGACACGGACCGGGTGTTGATGGCGGCGACTGTTTCTGGGCGTGTTGAGATTTTGGAGCTGTTTTTGAGGGATGCAAGGGATATTCCGAGAATGGATCTTTTCGAGTGTTTGCAATATGCTGTGTCGGCGAGTCAGGACTTGACGGATATTGTCAAGATGTTGTTGGAGGATGGACGTGTTTGTTTGACCTCGGATATGGTTTTGACTGTTAAGCTTGAGTCTGTTTTTTTGCTGTTGATCAAAGACTTTAGAGCTGCGGTCGCTTTACATGAGATGACGCTGCTGAAGCTGGCTTGTACTAAAGGATTTGAAAAGGGGGTGGAATATCTGTTGCAAAAATTGCAGGGATGGTACTTTTCAAAAGGATTCTATCGATACTGTTTACGTGCAGCACAGCGGCATCGTTTTCATCAAATCGAGTTTCTCTTGACAACTAGCTGGAGAACACGGATTAAGGGAATGCATTCTGTGTGTTGGAAGAGAACGAAAATGATGGGGGCAACGTATTAAAGTCCCTTTTCACTGTTTAATTTCGTGAAATTTTTAAGGTGACTTGAATCCCCAGTAGTTACAACTGGTGTGTGAAGCGCACGAGCCAACCTGTGCCCCAGAATATAATACGAAGTTGTTTTGTTTTGTTTTTGTTTTGCTTCTCGCCCGCCCGTGTGTAAATCTTGACCAAGATCGCCGCAATTCTCACCTTCCCCCCTCCCCTTCAGAAATTCTCACAAAACATGATAGACCCTTCCATCCTCGCCTACATTGACGCGAAAGTTCGGTCAACACTGCAAGAGTACACAACAGAACAAGAAGAGAAACTAGACGCGTCCTTGCAGCTTATCCAAATAATGAGAATCCAAATGATGGCTGACAATGTCGCTTGCACAACTACAGAGAGATAAACAACGAGCGGAAGGAAGGCGTAGTGGAAGTGCAAATATGAGGTTTAACGACGCGTCGTTTTCTGTGGGGGAAGTTGAACGGAAATGGATTGAGAGTGTCAGACGCGAACGTGAGATGAAGTGTAAGTTCCATTTATTCAACTTTGTTAACAGCTTCTGAACTCTGATTTGCTTAGATGCTGAAGCACTTGAGAAAGAAAGAAAATGGGTTGTTGGGTTGAGCCATGATCAACACCCTGAACGTGAGTCTAAACATACATAAGATTTCCTAACACGGTAAACTAACAGAAATTTTTATATTCTGTAGATGTAGCATCACTTGAACGAGAGCAGAAATGGATTGAGGGCATGAGACATGAAGTAGCGAACCAACTTGAACGTAAGTTTGAATATTTCGTGATGATCTCAATCAGGAACTAATACAATTAAAAACAGAAACAAATGTAGAGATTATTGCTGGTGCTAGTGTTGACGAGGGAGCTACTATTGACGTTGAGGAGTTTGAGTCCCGTGACCAGCCAGATTTACAAGATATCCGAACACAAACAGAGACAGATAACGAGATAACTGAAGAAAATGAAAGTGTAGACGAGTTTCATGAATTGCCAGCCCAAGAGGAAGTTTGTTATGCATCATCCAACGAAACTGTTATCAAGAAAGTGGGTCGAGAAGACTACATGACAACAAGAGTTACCAAGTTCGCTTTCTCTACAGCCAAGGCTGTCATGCCATCACCAATGTACTACGTTCTGGACTGTGCCACCACTGCGGTCTTTGGTTCAACACCCACGATCCAGCAACTCGAGGACTCTGCCAAGGGAATCCAGACCAAACAATCTACATTCAGTCGCATGCGAGACGTTGCCTCTTCTTTCACCAGCTTGAGTGGATTCATCACAACCCCCTTTGACCCAGACTGTGACTTTATGCAGCTCAACTCAAGTAACACTCAACGAAGGAAACGTGATACATATAAGCAGGAATATCCACACTCCACCAGTCAAGAAACTCATGTTTTCACAAGAACGCGTCTCCAACAATTACCAACCGCTCTCCTTGCCAAGGTCTTAGCTTACACTGTCAACCCACTTGAATCCAACTCCGGAATCCACCTATCCCCATGGACGGCCCAACGCATCGCCCTCATCCGCCTCAAATCCATCACTCGTTCATTCAACAAGTCCGTTTCCGAGGCACTACGCCACATCGACACTCGCGACGTATACGACCCAGTCCTCGCAAAGACACAACTCTGTGGGCGACAATACCGCCGAAAAATGAATATCAGGGGTACAGTTGTTTCCACCAGTTCCAATGGAAGCCGGCACCAAGGCTTCGGAGACAACGTGTTGACGTTTGAAGTAACGCCAAGTGAGACAATGTATAATGCGGGTGTGCAATATTTCCGACCGATTCGGCTTCCGTCTTTGGAACGTGGGCCTTCTGTTTTATGTATCAAGAGTGTGGGTGGTTGTAAAGATGAGCCAGAGAAGGCGACGATTGTGTTGGACTTTGAGATTGATGGGACGTTTCGGAAGGGGTCTTTGAGTGTTTTGTTAACGGATGGTTTTGTTAAGTCTGGAAAGGTGGATGTGAGTGTGGATCAAGATGGGAGTGTTGGTTTAGATGTTACGTACAGAGTTAGGAAGGATATGGAGTTGAGTATGTATGCAAACCCCAAGTTTGAAGAGTCTTTGAAGAAAGTTGGAACGGCTGTGATATTGTTGTTGGAACTGTGATGATGCCGTGGTTTGGAATGAGAGTTGTGGAGTGTTGGGGCCTAAACCGAAGGAAAGGGAATTAGTATGAGTGAAAAGCTAGTTTTGTTTGAGAAATGGATTGAGAACACGCGCGGTGATATTGTAAGCGTTTACAAAGTTGCTTTTGTGGAGGTTGTGGCTCCGACCCAGTGTTTGTTTGGTGGCTTCTAATGCCAAAAATTTGGAGTGTGACTTGTAGTAGTTGTTGGTATTTCCCTTCCTTTTATTGTTGTGAGTTAATTAGTCGAGGAAAGAAAAGGGGGGAAATCCCGGGATATTCAATAAAACATAGTTATATAATAGTGCACTTTTCGAACTCAAGAAAAACACAAACAGATATTTCAATTCTTTTTGACTAGCAAGTTTTCGCTAAGTGCCCAACACTTTGCAACGTATTCAGTATCTACAACACGGGGCGCTGGTTTGATTTCAGAAACTGCACCTGTCCAATAACTCGCATTCCATAATTTGCCTCCAACGTCTCCCATCGAATCTAGAAGAATAGGGCACAACCGAGACGCAGATGCCTCCATGGACTGCTTAACAGGATTCAAAACTGTCCCAAACATAAAGCGACCAAAAGGAGATAATCCACTCAAATCCCCATTCGTAGAAACGATTCCAGGGTTAACAACATGAAACTGGATTCCATTCCCCAATGATCCCCACCGTCTCTGTGCCTCAAGCATGAAAACATCATTAAGCTGCTGCGCCTGCCAAAGCGCTTTCACCATCGTCCACTTTGCACCTGGCTTGAGGAAATTCGGATCGTCAAAGTACACCTCAGAGTTGATTCCAGCACCAGCAACGTTCAAGACCCTGCCCCAGTCGGCGACGCGGCGAGCACATCACGCAGCAATGTAGTAAGTTGGAAACGCCAGAGGTGGTTCACAGCAACAAGCTCGTCCACACCATCGGCAGTCAACCGCTTCGCATCAAAGACAGCCCCAGCAGTAAACACGAGAAAGTCAATGTGAGACAGCTTCGCACGGACTTGAGCTGCAAAACGGGATACGTCGGCTTGGCTGCTCACATCCACGATAAGGTGATCAGAAGCTCCAATTTTAGCAGCGATTGCGGCGGTCTTGTCAGGGTTGCGGCTCGCAATGACTGTGAAAACTCCTTTGCTGATCAGGTGTGTGGCAATAGCTTGGCCGATTCCGTTGCTGCCGCCGACGACGAGTGCTATTTTTTGGGCCATTGTGTTTTGGTTGGATGGTGATTCTTTCTTCGTCAAAAGTGGGTACCTTTTTGTGGGTCTGATTTCAAACTGGGTGTGATTTCAAACCACGATATTGGGCGCTCAGCGCCCACTCAGCGCCAAATCAAACTCCACACTGAAAAAATGATGAGCGCCAAAAAGTGGAGATTTTGCGCTCATTGATCAAATTCGCGAAAGGGTGCACACCAAAATAGGAAAGATGCTGCTCACTAATTCATTGACGACTCTTTCTCGAAATCTATATTAGGATAATAAATGATAAGGCTTTCCCGGCATTAATATTTAATTAGGAAGTATTCCTGATTTGACCCTTTCCTTCGCTAACGCGACAATTGTTTTCTGCTCTCCATCTTTCTCTTGTCTACGAAATTTGTCTTTCTTGTAAAGGCTGTGTTGTGTTTGTCAGTTAGATTAGATTTTTTTGGTGTGGATGAAGGAATCCAACAAAATGCCATGAAATGGACACTACGTAATCCAACTTTGTTTCCAATGATATGAGATGGTTATTTTTTTTTGTCATTGCTATCAAATTGCTTAAGTCAACCAAAATTCATTCTTAATGTTATAATACAAGCGTGTTTTTTTTTTCATCGATGGGTAGAGGTCATTATTTTTATTCCAATTGTTTGCACTGCTGAACTCGTTTCCCGAAATATCCACTGCTGACGCCTTCATGCATTGTTTGTATTGGTTGTTTCCAAAACATTTTCTTAAATATGCACAACTGTTTCTCATGCCAAAATTCATATCCAATGCATTCCGACTCACTGTCGCAAGCAAGCATACATTCTGTTCCATTCCACCTGCTGCTCCTTTGAAATTCATCTCCATCAATGTTATACCCAACTAAAGGTAAGGTGGTTGATGCATTCCAAGGGTGAAATTCGTGGTACACGTCAGAAAAAGTTGGCATCCCGTTTTGAGATTTTCGCACGAGACGATCCAATCTTCGGATATCATTTGGTGATAGTTTATGGTATGAGCACGGAACTTCGCAAGGAAGTCCATAGAATTCTGTGTCAGGCCTGAAATGTAGATAAGTTTCGTGAAAAAAGATTCTTTTGAGCTCACCCCAGCGCGTATAGCCTCTTTAACTGCGTGGGAATTATTCCCAAGTCTCGCATACAGAGTCCAAGTCTTCCGTCTCCAACTGGTTTCACCGCGTTACTCAAGCATAAAAAGTCAAAGAATCACCCACTTTCACAATTTTGCAGCCTCGAGTTTTCAATGCATTCATCGACGAAAGTTGTACCATTCTGCTTCTCACTATGTAGTTTCCTCATCGCTCCATTTGAAACCGCTATTCCTCCTCCCCCATGAACAAACTGAGGCCGCGGATCGGCTGTTCCGCAGTGCCAAAGGTCCATCACGAATCCTGCATAGTACGGTCACTTGAATTGAATTGGTTCAATTGTTGCTCGTATCCTTTGAGATTTATGTATGCATCGTCATCAACTAAGAGGTACCAAGGAGCGTTTGGATGTTCTTTGAATAGAAGTTTCAATGCAGGTAAGAACTTGTGTGCATCGCGGATCCTTTGGAGTACAATCAAGCTTAGGAGTCGTTCACTTGACACAACGTCGTTTTACTCACCATCCTTTCTTGTTTGATTGGCCCCAGCTTGGCTTGATATCTTCCTGAGAGTTTGATCCGCCTCTTCGTTGCTTGATTGAGTAGGGGAGGTTGCCCAGGACGTTATGCACTTTGTGTCCCATCAGATGATCGCCAGCATCACTGAAAATGACCAGTTTATCATAGCCTGCATAGAGTGTTTCAAGAAGTACTTTCGCACGTTGAATCGTTTCTTTTCCTGAACGGAGTCCAACAACAATGTTGCCATCAGAAAAGGGGGATATTGTCTTTGGATGGAGAGCAGAAGAGTGTGAATGATTTGGTAAGATAGACGCAAATAGCAGTAAGGAAGTTGCGGCCAAGGCTGAAAGAAGGCAATACTGTGCCAGTGTGACATTGGTGTGGCCCTGTTCCCAAATTGGGGTTTTAATATTTATTACTTTTCGACCACTTCAATGATTACTAAAATTGATTAAGCTCGACGTACGAGGGACAATCAGAAACTCCATTTAATTGTAATTAGCCGAGACTGAAGCCCGAATCACAAGGATTAATACGATACGAAGATTCGCAAAGTTGCTTTATCAACAGCGTTGAATCGTTATTTTGAGATAGAAAGTTACTGAGAAAGTTACAGGAAAACTGGGAAAACAATGGACCTCTTACCTCGCATTGCAATACCCGCCCTCGTCCTATTCACCCTCTTATCCCTCTCCACAATATTCATCCTCCTTCCCGCAAATCACACTCAACACAATCTCACGCTGCCAACAACCAAACCGCGAATCGTCGTATCCCTTGCATCCTTTCCCGGGCGCATCATCCGCATCAACAACACAATCCACTCCCTCGCATCCCAATCTCTCAAACCAGATCTCATCCTCCTCAGTCTTCCACACAACGGAACCGTCGTCCGATTCTCGAAACCACTTGTCGCCTCATCGGAAGAGATACAGTTGCTCAAGTACCTCAACGATCGGTTTCCAGGACTGTTCCAAGTTCATGAGACGGTTGATTATGGAAGTGCGACAAAGTTGCTTGGGGCGCTGGAGGTTGAGTATCCCACTTCATACAACCTTACAAATACTTGAGTTTAGCGCGAGAAAGACGACGATACAGTGATAGTAACTGTCGATGACGATACACTATACCATCCAAACACAATTCAAGCTCTCATCCCACCTCTTCTGAATCAACCCGCGTTCAACAGTAACGGGCCACGGGGACCCACATGCTTCGTGTGTCAAGTGAAGTCGAAATGGTGGCCGTGGATATACTGGCAACGGAATCCTGGGGAATGTAAAGGGTTCTTGAATGCGTTTGCGGCGGCGGCGTATCGCGTTTCGTTTTTCACGGAGAATAATGGGGCTGCGATGAAGCATGTGTTTGATCATAATAGCTGGAAAGGTGCTCCCGCGAAAGGGTGTCGGTTACATGATGATGTATGGTTGTCGGGTGTGTTGTACAAGACGAGTGGTGGGAGGGTGAGGCCGCAGGTTGTAAAACCTGGGTTCGAGAGTGTTGTGGAGCATTTGCCATGGAATGAGTTTGCGATTCATAATGTGGATAAGGGAGAGAGTGAATATCGGGATCCATGTCTTGCTTTCTTTGATTGGCTGCAGTAAATGTCTTCTTTGTTAGAGTTACTCATCAAAGCTTTTATTTAATATTAAATAAATTACAACTATACTGACACAAAAAAGAGAGAGTACTGATATTAGACAAAAGAATTTCGTGATTATGAGATCACACGATAACGCGTGGAGCAGAAGCTGGCGTTGGAATGGGGTTCAAATTTAAAGCAATCGTCCTATAGCTGGGACAGCGAGTAACAGACAAAGGTATCTCTCCGTTTTCTTCATTTGTCATGTCAACACAACAAGTGTATTCTGGAGAATAAGCTGGCAGAAATTCGCATTCATCCGAGTGCAGCTTGATATATCGGATTTCAATCGTACGAGGTACTTCGGCTTGTGCCTTTGTCCATGATAACGTCAAGAAGGGAGAAGGTGGTGCCTTTGTGAGAGACCACTTGAGTTTGATATGAGTGTCCTCCTTTGTGAATTTCTCCAGGTGGGCATTCATGACACGGTCGCATTTCTAGAATTCGCATTAGAATATGTGGCATTGGGTAGAAGGGGGGACTCACGAAGGATTTGTAATAAGATAGACTGATAAGAAAGACGATACAGAGAAAGACAACGACCCAAGTGCCCATGCTATTTCCGTTGACTTTCAAGAAAGCAAGAATGATTGAGAATGCGGAAAAGAAGAAGATAAGAACGGTGCGCCAGATAGGCGTGTAGTCTCTCAGAAACAGCATATTCCCAATGTCCTTGTTGATAACACCAATCCGCTTCGAATAGACATAGTTTGAAATCTAGAATTGAGTAAGTGTAAGCAATTCTTCGAGAGGGTACGCACCAGACCCTCGAGTTCCGGTGGAAAAGCAGGGCTGAAGAAGCGCTTCTCAGTTGGCGAGTACTTGAGATGGATCGCGGCGACAAGGCGGGGCGGCGACGGCGACACCTCTGCTGAGTCATCCGAGCCATCTAATTCGGCTGAGTCAGCAACATTTGCCGGCGGCCGCGACTCGGACTCGCCGAGAAGCGTTGCTGAGTCAGAATCGCTTTGGCTTTGGCTTTGGCTTCGAATCGGCGACGCGGATTCCGATTCGGCGGATACTGTTGCAAGAAGTGGCGACGGTGGATGCGGTGTGGCTATTGGAGAAGGCGTGGTGGTGGTGGTGGGTGCGGGGTTGACATTGTTGTTGCTTTGTTTGGAAGGGTTTTTGATGCGGACGAAAGTGTTCGATTCGCACTTTTGGGGACTTGCTACGCCACACCTTTTGCCATGCACTCTTAATCAACTAAGAGTCGCATTCATTGTTGAACATGGCCTGCTTTTTAATTAAGCAAGCACTGCCTCGCGATCATTTTTTTTAAAATTTGAAATGCAACAGAACTTATGCTTTACCTTTTCCGCAGCATTAAACAGTATTTTAATGATTCTATTTGAAGAATATGAGCGCCAGTTTGATTCCCTCACAAATCTGACAATTTCAAATATGCTGCGGTCAGCCCCATACAGGAGACTCTGTCCAGACATCATAAAAACACGAATCGAAGAAGCCTCAAAGCTGCAACTATATGTTGTTCAAGAAATGGGCCAATGGCTTTCCTTGTGAAAGAGGGTGTTTCGACTGGATCAGCCTCCAATCTTGATGACACCATCTCTGAAGCTCCGTCTACTTCTACTCGGGATAGTATCGTGAAAAGAGGAGCTGGTATATCGCAGCGAAGGAACGAGAAAGCGTCTTCAAAGAATTATAAAGTTACACTGGGATCATTCCAATCCTGCAACTGCCACTCCTACCTGACTGAAAACGATATTTGCGTACACATTGTAAGAAATATTGACTCTCAACAACCTTCTCAATTCTGTTCCCAGTTATGGGTCATGATCAAAGTCTTCCGAATCAACCCCGAAAACGAAATGTTGTACCAAAACTCGTTGATTGAGCGCGAGATTATTGAGTTGATGGAATCGCGGAAGAAAAAGGTTTGCTCTTTCGACTGAGTTTTTCGTGTCTTGCTGAACCAATCCAGAATCCTGTCGCCACTTCAGTTACTGAAGAAAAGAGACGGAGACGCCGCTCGAGAAGGGAACTGTTCGACAACGACCTATCGAAGAAGGAGATATTTGGTGAACTTCATCAGCGTGTTTTTCGACTCTATGCTGAAATTCTTGCAGCCCATTTGTATGGAAGACCTTGACGTGCGAACGGGTGCCATCACGTACTGCAAATTAAGCTGTGGAAACAATCTTCACGTAAAATGTATGAAAGTGCTGATGGATCATCAAACCAAGAATATGGGACTCGAGAATGTCAAATGTCCTGTATGTGCCTTTCATTTTTCTTTCGAAATGACTAACAAAAATTATTAAGCTGTGTCGAAAAGATTTCGGAAAGTATGAGGAGCTGAAAAAGGAGTTGGCGGAGGGGTTCAGCCATCATATCAAAATTGAGAATCAGTCTCGACATTATGGTGTTTCTTGCAGCGAGTGCAGCGAAACTCCTATTTTCGGAAAGTGTCACCGGTAAGATAATGCTTATTTTAATCGGTGCTGATTCTATCAAAGATGCTGTGTTTGCAAAGAGTTTGGAGTGACATGTCATTTATGCGACAAATGCTATACAGCCGGATGTCACAGGTGCTGAAAATTAAATTTTGGCTTGTTTGACGCCATTTCTGCAAACAGCCAGCATGATCAGTTTCGTCATCGACTGACTCGATCCTCCAAATGGGTACCCTCGAAAAGAACCATTCAGCCTATGCTATCCGAGACCCAAATACAAGACATTCAAAACAGGGAACTAACCGCTGAGACTATGAAACTCTTCTTACTCTTGGTGACCCGCAACATCAAGAACACGAGCAACCAACCCCAAGCGGAATGACACCGTTGCACATTATCAGCACTTTTCCTACGCGCATTATAACCTATGGCGACCCGCTTCTACGCGCAACAGTAATACCAACCCCATCTTCATATGGCTCCCCATCTGTTCTCCCAATGAAACCAAAATGCGACGTCTGTCTCGCGTCTTATACCCCTGGAGATATTGTTCGAATCATCCCATGTCGCCACTCGTTTCATCAGAACTGTGTCGATAGTGGCTCCTCATGCAGAAATCCACCTGTCCAACTTGTTCTGCGCCAGCGTTTCTGGAGATAAGAGATGGAGGCGGTGGGAGCACGGAATTGATATGAATGGACGAATGGAGGAGCCTAATTTTAAGGTTGTTCCGTTTCGAGCAGATGTTATTGGGGTTCTCGGGACAGGACAGAAAAAAGTTGGGAAGAGCAGTGAAAGAGCAGCTCAAGGCGTAGAATGGGTATCAAGATCATGGAATGGTTATCGTCGGTACGGGATCGACGAGTACACCCCCAACATTGAGTAACCCATCCAAATCCAAAACTCAACGAAAACCGAAAACGGGACCAACCAAAACTCGACCAACAAAGCTTCCACCTCTATTCGCGAACCTCGTAAAAATCATTCAGAAACAAGTCTTTAGGGCCACCGCAAGCGACTCTGCCTCCCGCCTCTCAACAGCAAAAGCGCAATGGGAAGCGGCGTCAAGTAGAATGTCTCTCTTCTCAACCTCCGCAAATTCAGTACAAGATCTCTCCCCAGACCCCTCCTATTCGACGACCTAATTATATCACGGTCTCTACGTCGAGGTGGACCCGCAACAGCTGCTGAATCCGAAACCGGCGTCGTGCCTACGTCGTCGTCGAAGCCTGCGGGTCCGTCCGCGTTTAAGACTTCGTTGCAGAAGAGGCGGTTCCTGCCGCATACGAATTTGAGTGTTATTGAGAAGGGGCCAGTTAATTTAGATTCTTTGGTCGAGTGTCATAAGTATAAGTTGCAGCAGGTTGTGCAACGGCATGGAGGCATTGTATTGCCGCAGTCTCCTGTTGAAGCAGTTAGTGGTGAAGTAAGTGGTGTGGGGCAAGTAATTGTTTCACGGGCTTCAATTGGAAGTCGGAGGTCGGTGCTTCCAAGATTCAGTCGGGGAATCTGGAATTATCGGAATGAGCTTGAATTCATGTTGAGACGTTTCCTTCTTTTTAAATTAATATTTTGTTTTTTGATCAGAGTATTAAACTTCCTTATTATACAATCATAATAACTTAAAACAATGAACGGAGAAAGAACTTCAAGCATACTTGAATAATTCAACAAGATATGTAAATGGGAACACCATCTCTCGTCATAGTCACTTTCCCATCCTTAAACCATGGATTATTCATCATGCTCTTGTATGATATGACACGATATGTTGTCAACGCGTATTCCCCACCAAGGTTCCTCACGTAAATATCTCTCTGATCTAAAAACGCCGACAACCACTTCATCTCATCAATCCCAGTTGCAGGACTCCCTCCAGCAACCTGCGTTGCCGCAGCGGCCAGAGAAGGAACTGCAATCACACCCAACTGAACATTTGCATCAAATAACTGTCCTTTAGCAAGCGGAGTTGTTAGCCCGTACGTCTGAAACAGGGCTGTAGCGGGGAGAAAGTAGTGTTGATACTGAATATCGATTTGGCCTGTTGAAAGGCTTTGTCATATCGAGCTGCAATCACCCAGTATTTACAGAAATCCTGGAGGCCGTCCGGCATCAAGACAAATGAATTCATGTTGCAGGCGGGGTTTTTTGATGCGGCTGCGAGTGGCAATGCAAACTTTTTGCAAAAGTCAAAGGAACTGGGGAGGGCCATGTATTCTTGGCAGACGAGTTGCACGTTTCCACTGCATGTTGTGAATTGGATAAAGCCTGCTGATATTCCTTGTGAGTCTCTGAGTGCTGCACAAGACTCAAAGTTTCTGTAATGGGGTTTGAGAGTTGAGATTGGATTGTTCGAGGTGAGATGTCGGGGCTTACAGGTCAATGCTGTTGGTTTCGAATTGACTTGTTATTTTGAGTATAATCTTGTACTCACAAGTGTCTCTGAATTCCGTTGCCTATCAGGCGCGGACTTTAAAAGGAATTCCATGAATGTTTGGAAAGGTTACCTGAACATACACGCATCCAATTGCAACAAAGCCGACAAGCACCCAGGAAAGCATTGCTCAATGAATCAAGATCTTTTTGGCGGGGAGAAGTTGAGAACGTGGCGTTCCGTAAAATTACGTGAGACGGGACGCTGCGAAGAACCTTCTTTTATGTCGCGATATAAACAAAACGAGAGTCGAACATCAACGATACAATATATTGTGTACATTTTGTGGAATATCGCGACTGACTTGATCTGGTGTAATAAATTATGTTTGATGTCATTGTTTCGAACAACAAAGAAACACTGGAAACACCTTCAAAATATTCACAAGGGGACGCGACATGTCAACATCCATCGTATCTTCAAATCATCAAGGGAGTTCTGTGGATACTACAGACCATGGCTCTGTGACCAAGGCATTTCAAAACCATGAGATTGGAAAAGCGACTTCAATAGACACAGAAGTACAATGCCATCAAGTCTCAAAGATATTGCCCTAGCTTGGTATAAAATCAATTACTTTCTCGATGATTTATTCACGTGAAATACGAAGGGCTGCTGAGATTCTTGATGAAATCGGACTGGACAGAAGGGCCAAAGAAAACACTCAGTGTGCAAGAACGCGTAGACTGTTAAATAATATGCGGAGTGGAATAGAATGTTGCAAGATTATGAATTTGATTCAGCCCGGATTAGTCCCTTCGATTGTTGAAGGGGTTCATCAAACGGCAACCACAGCGACGGATAACCTTGCTTCCTTTGCACTTGGTATACTATAACTTCCCTTAATAATTGTATACATTTTCCTAATCATGCCGAAGGACTTACGATATACGGCGTCCCCAAAGACACGTCTTTCGACCTCTTGAATTTCTTCAAGCCAACCCGAAAGGCGACGAAACATTTCTCAAAAACCTCGTCCAGCTAGCAGTTCTTGCGCACGAACACGGATTCCCTTCTCCCCCGAGTTTCGACCTCGCTGCTGCTAAAACAGCTTTGGATGGGTTACCACCCGTCCCATATCAAGGCCAGGATCAAGACCATCTTCAAGACCAGCCTCAAAAACAGCATCCTCATACTCCCTCACAAACACAACCAACGAATCACCGCCCCCACTCCCCACATCCACCATCCTCCGCAAAGAAACCACCAACCATCCATTCCAAAATCCCAATCCCCAACAACAATCTCAAAACCCTCTTCCAACTCGACCTACAAAACCCATCCGACGTGATCCTCACGAAACTCGACACAATCACAGAGACCCTGACAACAACACTCACATCAACAAACACCCGCCTGACGAAGTCCAAGCGTCGTCATACGCGTTGTCGGAAAGCCTGTTGAAGAACTTGGAGGTCCTGAATCGACGACTTACGCAGATTGAGAATATCCAGAAACAGATTTTGGAGACGCGTCAGCGGGGTGTGAGTCATGGGGATGAGAGTGGGGAAGGGGTGAAGTCGCCTGTGAAGTTGTATCCGAAGTTGCCGGCGGAGATTGCAGGGGCTGGACTGCCTAAAGCGGAGTTGATGCGGTTGAGTGTTATTTATGAGTTGATTGAGACGGAGGCGGATTATATAAGGGATTTGGGATTATGATTGATGTGAGTTTTGGTTTGATTTTTTGGTGGGTGTGTGGTTTTGGAGTTTAATGAGGTGTTTTTAGCTTCACAAGCATGAAATGTCAGCATCTAAAATTCTGGATGATATTACGATTGATGCTATTTTCTCGAATGTTGATGAATTGATTGCGGCGAATAGTGTATGTTTGATTCACTTGGAAACAAGCTGCGTATTGATTTCTTACACCATAAAGGGCCTGCTTGACAAACTGAATGCAAAGCGAGAGCAAAACGCTATAATTGAAGTCGTCAGCGATGCATTTATAGAATCAAATGATATCTGGGTGGAAGCTTATACGACATATTGTTCAAACTACCCACTTGCCATGAAAATCGTCACTAAACTAGGGGTTGATGAAAAGTTGGAGAGTTGATGAAACAATTTGTGGAGGATCCTACCAGTAGAGGTTTAAGTCTTGAGAGTTTCTTAATCAAACCGATTCAACGGATTTGCAAGTGAGTTCCACATTTTAAATTTTATTAAGTGTAATATGATTCGTTTCAGGTATCCACTACTTCTTCGCGAACTGATGAAACATACGCCAAAGACAATGGCTGATTACCCTGAGCTTGAAAAGGCTTTGGAAAAGATGGAGTCCCTTGCAACTAGAGTCAATGAAGCATCTCAAGCACTTGAAAAGAAAGAACGGCTAGCGTCGTTACTATCGAGAATTGAATCTTCGACAGTGAGTCCTGATTTTTTCTTTCATTACGTTTTGGGTTCTAAAGTTGTGAACCAAGCCACTACCATTCCATGAAAAGAAGCTGATAATAGAAGGCCTCACTCAAATGAACAAAGGGAAAGAGCGGCACTTACTTCTACTCAAAGATGTTCTCGTGGTATCTAAAGTAATTGGCAAAGGGCGATACGCGATGGAAAACGTATTTCCAATGTACGAGCTCGTATTCGTGAAAGCCAATGTTCATGGCAAGTCTCTACGTCATGCACATTGTTGAAAATACTAACATTCACGAAAGCAGCCGATTCGATTCTCAGAAATGGGACGCGAACTACGGTGCATTTGCAGCATATGTTAGACCGCCGAGACATCACGTTTACCTTTGATGAAGCTTCCTTTCAGAAATGGAACGATGCTTTTCAAGCGTGCATTAATGATCCAGAAATGGTATTGAAACGTAGAATCGAGCCTGTTGTGTCGCCTTCGATTGGTTCCAATTTAGCGACTGCGGCAAGTCCTGATTCTCCGAATCCATCATTACGAGATATAGGTAAATCGGGAAGCGGGGTCTTTAAGATGAGTGGAATGTTGCCATCTGCATTTGGGATGCGTACAATGAGTTCTGGAAAGCAACTCGTCAGCGCGGAGAGTCAGGCTGTAAGTATTTTTTGTATAGCAAGCATTTATTAATGCGATAACTTAGTCGATGGTTGTGCTATCACCAGAAAGCTCCATGCGGGTAAGTTTTGGAATGTACAAGAGTGGCCCTTAATCTGGGTTTCTTTTAGGAACCAAGTCTGATACATGCGTCGAGATCAGATATGGAAATCAATCTTCCAGATGTAGTTGAAATAAACGGACAAGTATGGAGAAAGTCGCAATCAGCCAAAAATACGTCGTATTACTAGTAAGTTTCATCACATGGACGATGTTGTCTAATTTTCTGCAATCTAGCAATCCAATTACGAAGGAATCAATGTGGCGGCTTCCAAAGGAATATATGCCCATGAGTGAAGTCTCAGCGAGAAAGCACCTTTCACAGCAACTATCGACAAACTCCCTACAAATACCCATGAGTACGCGTGGAAGTATGCAAACTGAGAATGTAGAACTTGAGGTTGAGGTTGTGGCAGGGCATCCTGAATGGCGTTATGTCAGCAAAGGAGTTGAGCATCCTTATTATTACCACAGTACAACGAATGAGGTATCGTGGCTAAAGCCCGAGTAGATTGTTTCCAATAAAAAGAACGTTTTGTCCGAATCACTTCATCAACAAAAAGTTCTACGAATGTTGTCCGGATCGGCTCTTCTCGAAACGCAGGGTTCGCAGGCGGACGTCGACGGCGAGTGCGAAACGGAGACCGTGCGCGACGGGCTTCTTTTTGCGGCGGCCTCGTCTTCGCAAAGTGCGGCGCAGAACGCGTCGGCTGCGCTGCGAAAGAAGGTTGGACAATTGGCGGCGGCGCTTGGAAAACAGCGACTTCGACTTCGACGGCGCTCGACCGCGATTGCGATTGCGAATCAGAGCCATTGCCACGTGGGGCCGGACACGCGTCTCTTGTTGGAGGTGTTGAGTATCTATCGCTTAAAACTATCATTAAAACCGCCTATTCATTCAACAGTCCATTGCTGCTGATGCCGTACGCCTACCTTCCGTCTTTGTGCGTACAGTTGCGAGTCCAGCGCTGTGTGCTCCTCTGCTCGCTGGCTTGCTGCAAATAATGCACGATGTTGACCCAGATTCACGCATCATGGCCCATGCACTTCAACTCGCTCTCCTCCTTTGTAATTAGCAAAATACTACCTTGCTTAACCAATCTAAATATTACACCGCACGCAGTCAAAGATAAGGAGTTGCGAAGACTCTTTTTGGATATGGGCTCATTCGACGTTCTTGCCGCAAAAGTCCCTCTCTTACGCGAAAACCTATCCTTGGTACAGCCAAAACATCAATCGAGAATATGAGTGCATTCTCTGATATTCCCCTTCAATCCAGGTTCTGCAATTCATCGAAGCCGCCACTCGAATCACAATCCTTCCAACATGCAATGAATCTAATTCTCTCATTGTCTTTCTGCAAAATAATATGTAACCGCCCGGAAACAGTCTCTGACGCTAACCTCATCCCAGATTATCCAGTTCATCTCCATCTCTCTCAGTACTTGCAATCATTGCAAATGCATGCAAAAACAATGACATTGCAAAATATTTAAACAGTTTGCCTCATTCCGAGCGCTTTGTGCGCCATATTTTGGCATATTTATCAGATCCCGTGAGTTCAATCAGGATAAATAGTGTGCGTTTCCAAGCTTACATACATTAACAACAGGATATCAACTTTCTTACAATCGTGCACAGTCTTCAGATTCTGGTTCGGTTGACAGTGGATGATCCGATGGGACAAAAGGTTTGTTCCTTGTGATGTGTCGGTTTGTTGCTGACTTTTGGCTCAGTTTTTCAAAGAATCCAATATTGACCAAATCTGGAGACTATTGTTTAGTATGATGGAAAAGGGCTCGTCATACAGCTTGGAGCCTGTGTTGGACTTGCTGGAAGAAACTATGAGTATCGCAAAGTTCAGAACCTCACTTGAAAAGTAAGTGCATCAAGGCGCTGAAAGTTTATTAACAATACTCTGGAGCTATGTTGCCAACACTGCGTATATCAAACAAGCACTGATCGATTGCATTCTAATTCTCAAAGCCATCCGTGGTATGTAGTCTGGCCAGAGATCAGCTATTAAGCTAACCCATTCATTCCAGCTTTTCCGATGTGTTTCTATTCTTTTGGACGCTGAAATCGCAGTCATTCTATTATGGACTGTGTGCTTGAACTTGACATGATTCCTCTCGCTTTCCGCCACCTTTCAGATATCGTCAAAGGCGACAGCAATAAGGGGCCGTTGATCGTTTCCCTGATGGTGGGGATGGTTTAGAGTTTTCATGTGCATTCTTACGTGCCATGCTGGCCTTGGTAACCATCACAAGGTTCTTCCTACTTCGAAGCTAACGATAAACCTAAATAGGCTCAGGACTCAACACGCCTTCCTGCCGACCCTCTACGCCAACTCCACCTCCAATTGGACTCTCTATCCGTCTGATCTTCCGCGCAATCGTTGATTCCTTCAACAAGGACAAAATCAACCCAGATCAAGTCTCTCCCCATCCTCTTCCTCGACGCAATCCAACTCTGCGACCACGTCATCTCTTGCACCCAACTAAAGCTCCGCCCAGACAACCTCGCCACCGTCAAACTCGACCGCCTAGTGTACTTCCTCGCCGGCTTCTGCAACGAATCCCGACAGAGCACCGATGCCGGTGTATATGGCGTTGAAATGGTTGTAGCTGTCTTACACCTGTGTATTGTTGCAAGTGAAGTCAAGAAGGAAGAGCTTCCAGTGACGTGATTGATTCAAACGCGATCAAGTATATTATCGCGGAAGAGATTGGAGGACGCGCGACGCATGCGCATGTTGTTGCGTGTTGTTTGAATCTTGTGGCGCAGTGTCCTAGTCGCGATTTGTAAGTGTTTACTTTGTTTTTTTTAAGCGTCTTGGCTGATATTCTGGGGGGTTTTATAGTTTTGTGGAGGCGTTTGTTGAGATTAATAATAAGGCCAAGACATTCAAAAGAATGAGTGGCGGTGGACGTGGTCTTGGGTTGGTTGGATCAGGAGTTCGAGAGTCGTTGAAAGGTAATAACTTTTATTCTACGCGTATGCTCATCAAGTTTATACCATATTATAGGACGCGAATCGATTTCAAGATTGCATATTGAGCAAATGAGTGATTCTCTTGCTGAACTTGATATCGATGACGATGATATTGGAATTGGACGACCTAGTGCTATGGAACAGCTTGATGAAGCGGAGCGGTCGCTTCAAGTTCTTACGCAGCTTGAGAAGAGGTTGGGAACATTGCGGAACGGATGAAGAAAGAGATGGAGTTGAAGGAAGCGATTTCGGAGCGAAAAATTGCGGCTCATGAATCCAAGTCTCAGTTATTGAAGGCTGAGGTACTGAGTTGAGGGTGAGTTGTTATTTCCATTGCTGCTCGAGGGTTGTCTTAAACGAGGAGTTGTAGGAATTGTTGGATGAGAAGGTTGTTATCATCAGGCAGTTGGAAGCGTCACAGTCGGAAGCATTCAGAAAGGTTTGTTGTTTATTTTCACAATGGAACGAGGCTTATTTATGTTGAGCAGAACTCGGAATACAATACCATGATGGTCTCTCACGAATCTGAGAAACGCCGTCTGCGCGAGGATTTGGACAACTCTCGAATGCTGTACCGGGAGAGTAAGGAAAATCTGAGGAATTGGAAAAGCAGTTGAAAGAAAAGACAAAACTGTAAGTGTGGACCCGATTATGTTGATATCTTTTCTAATCCTAATTCAGACTGTCGGAAAAATCGCATCAGCTGGAAGAATCCCGCACGACCTTGGCGAACTTAACTGAAAGGTTTGACGATCTTGAGAAAGTTCTCGAAGCCACCACTGTCGATCGTGAGACACAAGTCAAAGAGTTCAGAGACCGATTGAGCGTGAAGGAAGAACTGGAAACAAAGCTGTTGCATGAGGTTAGATACGAAAACCCCCGAATGAAATTTGTGTCTAACGTTCCTTTACAGGTCAAGACACTCAGAGCGCAACTTGCCAGCATAACGGAGGAGAAGGAGAAGTTGGCTGAGATGGTTGAAAAGTATCGAGATGAAGAAAGGGAGCATGAAGATCTTGTTTCGCGGTTGGCGCAGCTTGCGACTATTGCAAACAAGAAGAAGTGAAGATCTCGACGCGTTGTTATTTATACATTATATATATGATGTTCAATTAATATTTTTGGAAAATACAGTTCAGTGCGATCAAAACATTCAAATTAGTGGAGGAAAAAATTATCGTATGTATACTACAGTCACATTTATTGTTCAGTAGATCAAGTCACCAGGCCATTCCTCTTCGTGTTCAGATAAAGAAATAAATTAATGCAGTAACTTCATGATTTTTGATAGGGTATTTTGATAGGAACTTAAGTAGAACAGAATTATTGGCACCAAACTTCCTTGGCGTTTTCTCTGCACCAAGTTCCGTTATCGCACCACTTTTTGGGGTTCCAGAGGAAACGCGAGGAGTAACTTCACATTGAAGCAGGGCTCTTTTGTCATCGCTGCACTTCCAGTCTTGGTTGACACAAGTGCTTCCTTGGTTTCCGCTGGAGCATTCACTCTGTGGACGGCAAGTTGCCTTGTTATTCCAGAAGTCGGCCTGGGCAACACAACAGACGTAATTGCTGTTGGAGCAAGAGTCGCGACCTTGTTGACATGTTTGCCAGTCCGCAACCTTGTTTCCTTGGTTCCAATTGTTTCCGCTTGAGCATTCGCTTTGTGGGCGGCAAGTAGCCTTTCCACTTCCTAAATCGGCATTGGCGACGCAACACACGTAGTTGCTGTTGTTGCAGGTGTCGCGACCTTGTTGACATGTTTGCCAGTCAGCGACTTTGTTACCACCGTTGTTCCATCCTCCGTTGTTACCACCGTTATTCCCTCCAAAGCAGTCATTTTGTGGACGGCAGGTAGTCTTTTTGGTCCATTGATCAGCGGGGGCAATACAACAGACGTAGTTATTGTTGGAGCAGGAATCGCGTCCTTGTTGACAAGTCTGCCAATCAGCAATCTTACTTCCTTAATTCCAACCGTTGTTACCACCGTTATTCCATCCACCGTTGTTGCCGCCATTATTCCATCCACCGCCGTTTCCGGAGGTGCATTCTCCTTGAGGACGGCAAGTGGCCTTGTTGCTGCCTACATCAGGAAACTCAACCCAACATTTTGCAGCATGATGATGCATATGCAACATTACGAATACATTTCTTGGGATTTTTCATATTTGAAATGTTAAGAATGCCTTACAAATGCATGAAATGCAAAATTATGGATCTCACATGGAAACGTAATAGATTGGACACTCAAAGTAATTGTTTGGCATATTATGCATGCATTATTGTGTATAATAAATAGCTAACTTATGTATTTTTATTCATTCTTAAAAGACAGATACAAGCAGCTTTTATAACTTTCACGAGAGACTCAGTCAGACAAAATTGATTCAGTGTCAGATCCAGCAGAAAAATTGTAACTCTTGTGGATGATAGACCAAAGGTTACGTTCTACATACGTATTCATATATCCAGACTTTCCGTTTTGTCCATCCTGAAAATAAGGAATAATGTGAGCTCTTCCTTTGATTGAATTGAGAGGAGCCACAACAATCGAATTCTTGTCTCCAACATGGGCAGGCTCAAGAATTAACAGGCCACTCTTGTTTTGTTGGTGTTGCGGTAGGGCCTGGTAACGTTGCAATACCACAAAATGTGATATATTATTGCTATCTTGATGTTTAACAGCCATGAAGTGTTTTGCTCTTCCAACAAGGAACTGACTTCCACCCAGGCCAGACTCCATGACAGGAGGCTTTAGCTTATTCAACATGTAGACACAAAAGTCTGGCAATCCCTTGTTGCCAATTCGAAGAAACTCAACATGCTGACTGCTGTTCTTGTCAAAATTGACAATTTTGGCGGAGCGAAATAAAGTATGCTCCTAGATTTAAAAGATAAGCTTTGGTTTTTTAACACTGTGCTTACCTTGACAAACAGATGAATTTTGATTCCATACTTTCCAACTTTATGGCTGAGGCCATGATAAACTTTGTCTGAAGCTTCAAACTCACGAAAGGAGAAGAGTCGTTTTCTTGCTACCAAACTGAAGTGCGGGTCAGCAGATTCACTCCAGGTAAACATTTTGGCTTCTCCAGAAGTCAATCCCTTGTGTCTCAGCATCAGATTTCTCATTCTGTTGACCTTATCCTTTCGAGTGACGTTCTGAATCATTTGCTTTTCTGATTCCTTCCTATTGGTGTCAGCATAAGCAGCGACCACGTTTGTTCTTTGTGTTGACTCCAAAAATTCTGTTCCATACGAGTCAGTGGCGCCGAACCTTCTAATTGCTTCTGGAAATGAAGCCAAAATGTGCATTTTGGGAAAGTTCATAGACTTCTTGTCTGTGTCAAATACTTGAACTAAGTCTGAAAAGTCTTGAAGTCTTGCAGTCAAAATAGCTAAGGATGAATCGGTATGGCTCTTTGCCGAAACCATCATCGTGATATCAAAAAGAGCTTCAAGGCATTCAATTACTTCAACTGAAACCAAATCGTAGACACATGGCAGAAGGTAAATCATAATGCTTGCATAGTCTTTCTTTGTAAGCTTGCTTAGAGACGAAGCTCCCTTCTGAAATCGGCTGAATCCAGGGTAAGGAGGGATTTTTGAAATTCTAAGATCCATTTTCTGAAGGCCTTTATCACCAAGCTTCTCAGTGATGGCAGATTTCACAAGTTTCCAGAGGTGATAACCAAAGACTCCAATAAAAATTGAATGCATCGGATCAGCAGTAACAGCGGAATGAATGCAGAATCGCTCAGATGCCATGTGCAGTTTGTAGAAAGCATTTTTGACAAATGGAACCTGCCCTTTTGCTGCAAAACGAGCCCGTTGAATTGTGTATGATTTCCCGCGCATAGCAAATTTGAAATTTTGTTCCAAAGACTCAGTCTTCTTTCGAACAAACGACTGACAACTACGCCCGCAGTTGCTGAGTTCGCACTGCTTCACAAAACAGCAAGGCATTGGGGCAGCAAGACATCCAGGGCTAACAGTGGCAGTCAAGGTTAACTCTGGATAGTCGCCATCATAATTGAATAAACATGGATAGTAGCAGCGCATTCTTCCATCTGGGCTTATCAAATCAACTCCATGTGTAACCCAATCCTCAATGCAAGACAGAATAATAGCCAAGGTTGCATGATGAACTGCACGTTTATATGCTGTGAGGAATTGAGATTCACGTTCACCAGTAGTTTGGTTTGATAACACTGGGAGATACGCCACCATAACACTTGCTTGGTTTGAGAGCTTATTACGCCAACGTTTGTCAATATTCCCAAAGGTCATTATCATGGGATGAAACGTTTGCTTTCCAATTTTAGTCGCAAGGGCAGCATCAGATCCAAACTTTAGCAGAAGTGGTGTCCCCCCATTAGGAATCTTTTCCTGAAGAGTCTTGCAGTAATCACTTGAATACGCTTCATCATAAATACGGTTTCCAATGGCATCAAGCTGCTGCATATAACAATATTTGAATACGTCTTTTAGAGTCGAATCACTGAGCATGCATTCGATTACTTTGTCTAGTGGGCGTACATGGACTGAAACGGGATCATTTTCCCAATGAGCTCTTGCTTTTTCCTCATATCTTTCAGGCATATTAGAGAGAATAAGTTCGATTGGTACATCAAGACACTCGTAATCCTAAAGGAATGTCAGAAGTACTGAACCTTAAAAACTTGCACTACATACAACACTCAAGCCAGCAAATTTATCAATGGCTTCCAAAAGCCCTTTCCCAGTCTTAAAGGCTGTTCGACATTCAGGTGTCCACCGCGGATTGTCAAATTTAATTTTGCGGGTGATAGCGGTCTGCCCCATTGGATTTTCAACAACACAATGCACAATTAAATCAATATCGTGAGGACGAAATGTATCGGTTATTTGCTTGACAAGACTTTTATCTTCATCGTAATACAAACACTGTGACAAAAATATGACTGCAAAAATACCATGAGTCACTGGCTGACTATTCTCATTAGGACCATTTTTATCATCCAGATTGAAGTCAAGATCCATAGGTTCGGAAATCAAAGTCTCCGTTGGCGATGAGATAGAAATCGAAGTCTCGGTTGGTGATGAGATTTGATACGGAGCAGCGGAGTTGCGAACATCTTCGTAATCACTTTCCTCAGTTGCGCTTTGGTCTGATTCGGAAGGGTCGGAGAACAATGCTGGGCTATGGCTCATCGACAAGTATTCAGGATGACATAATCGCATATGTCTTCCGAGATTGTCTTTTGATTTGAAGACTTTGCAGTTAAACCTGCAACGGAAAGTCATTCAACTTAGTTGTTCAATTTTTGTTTGCAAAACGAAAACAATGGCGCAATCGCAAGAAGTCCACAAAGGCGTCACTCGGAAACAAAAGCAAACAGCCAAACGTCGAACGCATCCGGAGAACAATGCGTCTACTTTCGATTCTAGTCTTTCGAAAATACGCAAGGGGAAGAAGAGCCGGAACACCAAGAGACTTGCTGCCTCAACAGGATCTTTGTAAGGCTCTTTATTTCAACTTTCAAATCTTACGTTTAAATCAAAAGGAACTCGAACGTAAAGGCCTTGATCGCGAAGGCGAAACGTTTATCGAACAAGTGAGTGGTGTTCTCTCTTCTTCTTCGTTTTTTAACTTCATCAGAAATGGACGACATGTGCGGTAGATCAAATGTTCACCAGTGCAAACCAAAAAAATGTGACTGACTGACTACTGACAACAACACAAACATCAACCAAATAAACAAACAAACAAACAAAAAATGCGTGACCCGCCAGGTGGCCCTTCAACAGGATTGTACTGCCCACTTCGTGGACTGCCTCGTGAGGAATGCGACCACTGCATCAAAGACCTTCCAACTGCCATTGTGGCATACTGCACGTACACGGGGAACGGGAAGAGGAAATGTGCATGTCAAGACTGTGACCGAACTCCCTCCAAGGAAACTAAACCAAAAGCTATTCAAAAGTCGGTCCACGTCACAGGAGCCGAAGATATGCTAAATAAGCAGCGCTTGAATGAGGAGCAAACACGTCATTACAACAACGAAAAGTTGACAGCTGTGGAAAAAGCCGCATTGAAGAAGTCCCAGGCCGGTCAAGCTGCAAAACGAAAGGCGCTCTCTAAGCATGTGGCGGAGAAGACAACTACTTTTAGGGTATCGCTTGGCAAAGTTAAATATCATGCTGAGGTCGCGGGAATGGTGTTATCACTGGAAAATGCTTCATCAGGTGGATATGATGTTCGAGCCTTCTACTGTAATAAGAGCGAAGACATTATTACGAATGTCTTATTTCAAATGGGGCAATGTGGAAAGTGAGTGTTTCATTGGCCTTTACTCTTTCTAATTCTTTACTTTATAAACAGGGAGGTTGACGACTTTGACCTCATCTACACACAAGACAAGTCAAAGATTCCATCTAATCTTACTGTTGGCGAATACTCGTTCATTGGTTCTAAAGCCGCACATGCTCGGAAACTGTCTCTCTGTCTGAAAAATGGTACCTGGTTGATTGAGCCTCTCGATTGCAACTCGTCGCCTGCCACTTCCCCACCGTCTAGCCGCACTGCCACCCAAGGAAAACGAGCAACGAATGCGACCAATGGCCAACAACCTTCGCAACGCGCGCGGCCACACCTCATCCTTGACGACAGCGACAATGATGAAGTTCTGACTTCAGATGCAGACTTCATTCACTTGTATGCAGAGCAGCTACAACAGCAACGACAGTCTGCAGCAATTGAAGTTGATGATGACGACGACGAAGAGTTTCCTAGAATGGCGGAGTTGCCGCCTTCCCTGACACTTCAAAACTATCAGTCGCAGCGAGCAGCAAGTGTCGCTCCCTCTGGTAATGTCAACAATGTAGTCTGATCTTAAATCTAACGATAAAGCGAACTAATTAGATGCACCTGAAGAATTTCATGATGCCATTGAACCGAACGATCCCCCAATCTCAAAGCGTCGCAAAACAGAGGTTTCTGTTCCCGAATTAATGACCATCTGTGCTACAATGCGACCACCTCCAATCACCTTTCAAGAGCGCGCAGGTCCAATGGCAGAGTCCTTCCACTGCTACAATGAGGATCTCCTCGGAGACTTTCGTATGAGACCACCTGATAAATCTGGATCTTCGAAAGATATCTGGTTAGGTGTACGACTCAACCATCCATCGCTGGTTCTTGAAGAATGGGTTTTGAAGGTACGTGGGCCAACTGGCATCATCATATCTGATCTAATTGTCTGCAAGCAGTGTCCAAAGTCACACGCACCAAATGGCGAAGAAATTGATGGGAACTTGGTTGTTAAAAGTGAGCTTTACATTCGAGAGGTGGCTATAGCAGTCTTAGATGAATGGAGTACATTGGAAGGCGCGCGACATATTCAATCACCCAGAATGTTGACCATGGAACTGAATGGTTGCACAAGTCCTCTTTTGAAGGAAATGGAATCAAAATCCAAAATTTGGGTTCTTGAAAAGATGGTTCGCGGGGTTATCTGTAAGATCATCAATAACGAAGGTTATGTGAGCGATGATGACGTTATGACCAAGTTTCCGAAAACAGGAAAGGATATTGTGCGGGATGTATGTGCTTGATACTTTCTGTTCACGTCTAAGATTTTCTGAAGGCCGAGTCTTTGGTTCATTTGTCGCATATTGTCCTGCACAAACTTGGAAACTTGTTGGACATTGAGTTGGGAATGGTAATTCTTGCCAACGGAGGAGAAGTTTGGTATCTTCTTGACCCACAGGTTTGTTTGCATAATTTGGCAAACATGAAATCTATCTAAGAACTTCATCTGCACTAGGTTTGCGCATGGGGTGAAACTGATCACGACTTTCAACGTTTGTTTGGATATGGAAACGCTGGAGAAAAGGCCCACCGTACCTTCCTGATGATGCACCGCAGTTGTGGTGTTTTCTGCCCAAAAGGCCCCGACAATCAGATGGCGCGGCCAAAGGACAAGATGACAATGGAAACAACACTCTATCGGAGAATTGGAGCTGCCCCTGCAGGTAATATATTTTGAGAACATTTCTTCAACCCGGTTTCTCTTACTACCAATAATGTAGTGTCCAAATCCTCCACTGCTCCCGCTGCTGCTCCCACTACTGCTCCTGTTGCTTCTGTCGCTGTTTCTTCTGTCGCTGTTTCTCCACTTGTTGTTCCTCTCGCATCTGCCTCGTCTACGTCTGTTTGCATTGCTCCACTTGCAGTAAATGAAAACAAGGCAACGTCTTCATTGTCTTCAGTATCCATTGTTGCTCCTATTGATGCGACCCTAGCTTCTGCGGAAGCTGATATTGGTTCTATTCATGATGTTTTGCCAGATGCAGATGGGTTATCTGTCAATGCTGGGGTTTCGACTCCGGTTTCTCGGCTGACCAGGTATTCACGCAATCGAATGGAATATACTATTCCCGCGTTCTGGAAGCTTGCTGGAACATACCCGGGACCTAATGGGGCAATTTACGCTGCAATAATTCCCGCGTCTGATTCTCAAAATCCTGTTGCTCCTGATGGTTGGAGAGTTGACTGGCGTGATGATGGAGCAAATTTCTATTTGCAACCATTGTGTCCCCCTGACTATCAAATGGGCTGGAGTACAAGTAACGAAGCTTGGTATTTTGTGAAAGGTGAAGAAACGCGGTGGGATTTGCCTCCAATCGATGTCAACTGTAGCTCGGGATCGGGATCAGCTACCTTGGGTCCAGTTGTTCAAGTTCGCGACACTGTTGCTACTGTTACCAGTGAAAATCGTAAGCCTGTGGCGGGTACAAAGACTGTTATAAGAACAGTTCTAGTTAAAAAGAAGAAGAAGAACAAGGAGTCGACGGTCACACTTGCAGCGGAGGTGTTGGAATCTGGAAATCTCAGTAATCAGTTGGTCGATAAGTGAGATAAATGTCTTCTGTGTATACGCGTTTTGGGTCTTTTGTTTCGTCGTCGTTTATGTTGTGGTTCGTTGTTTTATGTTCGAATTGGGTCTTTTGTTTCGTCGTCGTTTATGTTGTGGTTCGCTGTTTTATGTTCGAATGAAATCCTTTTATTTCAATACAGCTTTATTGGGCCATATTCACACAAAGTCAAATCCTAGCTTTACCCTCAAGTTGTCATCACGTGTTAATATTTGGAAGAGTCGACACATGTTCCCTTTAGTAATAGGAAAGCAACAAGCAGCAACAGCTGCTTCTGAAAACCCTGCTTGAAAAGGTGCCAAATCAAATGGATCACTTTCGTCCAGCATATCATATCCGACAAAGGGGATCTTGTCCGCAGCAGCCTCCAACGCGACTTCACGAAGGTTGCCAGGAACCGGATGACCAACGTCTGAGTAGTTCCACAGCTCTGGATGCTCATACATCATATTTGGTATTCCGCTAGGAGCTTCAGAGTGTTTTGATTTCCTTTCAATGAACGTTCAATTACAGTTAAGCAAAGGATTATCAAACGTACCGAATTCTATGTGAGTTCCATCGAAGACACCATTCTTCTAAATCTTGTTTGATGAATTCGCCAAATACATACTGTGCGACTTTGATGTGATAGAAATCGAGAGTATTGAAGCGATAATCGCCATCCAATTCCATGGCTTCAAACAGAGTCTTCCATCTCTTCATATGATCTTTGGAGAGGATACGCCAACCTCCTTCTATACGAGTGTTCCGCTTTGATGTTCCATAAATGTGCCCGTCGTGGCCTAATCCACTCATTCGACTATAATAACCTTGAATTGTGGCAACAATGACATTTTCTGAACCATAATCTGTCCGGGTTTGGTCAGGTCTCCGCCTTTCTCGTTCTACTGCTTTAACATAATGACCAGCAACTCGTAGTGACAGACGATTGGTCGACCCAACATACCACCACACATATCTTCGAGAGAGCCCATCTGTACTGCAGTGAACTCCAAACCCAAACCTGGACAGTTTATCATATCCATCAAAGTGCCAAACAGAATTAACTCCTCTGGAACCATAAACACGCCGAAACATGACATTTCCGAGTCGACTAGCAGATAGCTCAGGATTGGCCTGCCTCATAGCCATGTGTACCTTGCTCTGTGCGACTTTGATATGGTAGTGATTTCTGATTGCGTCGGTAATGCCTCTATACCCGATTCCTGGCTTATCCGTAGTCTCTGTGGCAACCAGTTGCTCAATGAGAGGAGTAGGAATCCATGTGTCTGATAGGGCTATGTTGTGTGCCTATATGAAACATTCATAAGCACAAACACTATGTACAGCATAATCAACTCACCTTCAAGATCTGCCACAACTTGGTGCGTCCAACTGTTACTCCCCACTTCACACTAAGATGATACTGTAGTTTAGCTGCATTGTATCCACCATACACACGCTCTTTGATGTCTTCAATCCATTCATGAGACTGCTCCATCAAACTTGGCCCTACCCGTACCGTAGACAACTTGTGTTCAGCTTTATACGAATTAAGCCATCGCAAGCTGCGTTTAAATCCATGTCGCTCCTCCAAAGCCTTTACAACTTGTGGCCCTGTCAACTTTTTGGTCTTTCCAGTCCCGGGTTCTTCGAGCAGATTCACTACGACAGCATATAGTCCTGCAACATCATTTGGATCCAAAGCGCTGTAGTGGTTGTTGGTAGGGATCTCGCGCAGGACGGTGGAAGTCGCTTCGTCATCTGAATCCACATCTGTCCCGTCGGAGCTGTCGCCCGCCTCATCGCCGTGGTCGCCGTGGTTACTCTCCGCGATTTCGCAATGATTGCATTCATTCTCGAGAACACCAGTAGAAGTACAGAACCAGTGGGGGTCATTGGTGCGGTCAAGTGTAGTGCTTAGGCAGTGTCGGCAGTCTCTTTTGTTCCTCCCAGTGACTTTGCAGTAGACTGGCAGCGAGATGGAAGAGGTATGAGGGGGTAGTTGTGGTTGTGAAGAGATAGGAAGGGGTAGTTGTGGTTGTACACATTCCAAGCAACATATAGTCAGAAGTCCGTGGGCAGCGCAAAAGAGAGATAGTATAGCTTCCGAATGGGAAGATACGTCTTTGCAGTGTTCACAGTCGAAGAGCCGTCTCCCTGTTACGGTGCAGTAGCAAGGAGGAGGCATGGAACCTTGTTTGTCTTTTTGTTTGTTTGTTATTATTTGTTTATTTGTTTTCTTACTTTGTTTCAGAAACAGAATTTTCTGAATTGCACTGGTGAACAAATCAGCGTCCGTAACACGTCAAGACCACCAACAAAACGGATGACAACGAGGACGAGGACGAAGACGACGACGACGACGACGACAACAACGACAACAACGACGATGACAACAACGTGGAGGACGACGACGAGGGCGACGAAATTGACGAGGGCGACGAGGGCAACCAAGGCAGCGAGGACAACAACACCGAAGACGAAGAAACCCGCCGCGAAGACGTGACGCCTCCACGCTCCAGACGCAATGGTCCAAACGAAACGATTCCAGAAGAAGGCGAGAACCCGGCGACTGATGCGAGTCGCGCAAGCCTTGGTGCCAGGCGATGGAACAATCCCGATCCCGATTCAAATGAAACCCCGAACGAACTCATTGCGGGTGATCTCTTCTACGAAGCTGGACTGTCCAAGAAGTACGTATCTCTTTATTGATCATATCACAACTATAACTCTAGTCATCAACAGGCAATACGCAACCTTCCTGTCTCTATGTGTCAAGGATTGTATCAAACACCGCCTTTTTGTTGACTCATTCACTGGAGAGCCAGATAAAGCAGTACGCAGTCGGATTTATTTGCTTCTCAGTCGTGCTTGTGGATTCAAGGTTGAGCCGTTACTCTCGTCTGACCCAACTCAGATGTATGAAGATGTAAGTCATTGTTCTAATCCCAGATACGTAATCTAACAGTTTCCACAGTATAAATACAAAATCCAAACGTATAGAAGTACATTCTTCTGCGATTTCAACAAGATGTGGCTTGCAACCGATCCTTACGATTTAGGCCTCAAAACTGGAGCTCGGAACAAACCCAAAGCTGCGGAATTACTGCATGAGCTTCAGTGAGTCATGATTCATTCCAAACAAGACATTAATCTCTCTGTAGATTTCTTCATCTAACTACAACCAATGAAGAAGATGGAGTAACCATGTGCCAACAGTACCAGAATCCACATTTCCTGAATGCCTGCGAAACTGCTATCAATTTGGCGTCATTCAAGCGCTGTTTGACAATTGAGGAGTTTTTCGAGAACAAGTCAATCCATCCGTTTGCAGTTCTTGTCAGTTTGGTAACAACTCTCCTTCTGATTATATAAATATTAATGACATGCCCAGGTTCACCACCAACTTGAAAGAGTCGACCAGACTACATTGGCTTTCACCGACCACACAGCATCGTTTGCTTGTTACCAACAGCTATTGAACGCATACAAAGGTATCGATGCCGACGGAGTCCATGATTTCGACTTACAATCTCGTGTAAGAGCTGGATGCAGTGGTTTCTACACTGTCTTACGTCGTCGTTTCAACAAGAGCACAAACACTGTGAAAAAGTTCAAGTTCTAGTGCATTGTTGTTATATCCTTTCGTTTCATATCCTTTCTGGCTCAAAATGCAAGCCAAAAATAAACATTATTATCCCACATTATGTGCATATTGTAAGATATTCAAGCAGATTAGAAATAGAGACTTATGTTGGGCTGGAATACTGAATGCATTGCAAATACATTGGAAATGTATTTCTTATAAGTGTTATGCCCCACTCATTCTTCTTATTCTAAGGCCTTCTTTGTATTGTCACTAATCTATTAGTAATGCCTTGCTCATGCATTTGCAACATTTGTCACGCATTAGAACGCGTATGTCAAATTTGGCAGGTATTGAAATCAGGGGGGGGTCGCATGTTTTACATAAGCTCCATAAGAATACATTTCCATACATTTTTATTAATATTTAGGCATATCTGCAGTTTCCTGATGTATATCAGCCTGGGCAACACAACACACGTATCCGCTTGTTGTGCAGGTATCTTGGCCTTGAATACATGTCTGCCAGTTGCTGATCACTGCTCTTGAACCACCAAGATTGTCAGAAGGTGACGACGATTGATCATATGGAGCGTCGTGAGTGTTGCCGCTGTAGAGGTTGCGGATAGGGGTTGCTGTTGAGATGGAGGCAAGTGCCGCAATTGAGAGGATTGTAAGATATTGCATTTTGAGTTGTGTGTGTTGGAGGTTTTGTTGGATGATTTTAGAATGGGTGAGGATGGGGGATTTTAAGGCGTTTCGGTTCGTTGACCAGCCACACCCCTGACTCAGCCTTGGTCGAACATCATCGAGTGAGTCGGCGATTCGAGCCCAAAGTCGGCAATCCCGGCCCACTCCAAAACTGATAAAACAATTAATAACTCCATTTTCGTTTTATTTCGTATCACGAAACTATGTGAATATTAAAGATAATATAAAATACTATGAAATGGCAGAAGAATGTGCGGTTTGGAAAGAATGGTGAGGAGTAGTGCCAGGTTTATGTTGAATGCAACATCTTGGCTTATAGCTCTTCTCACAGCTATCATAACCACCTAAAAACGCAGGAAGTAAAAGAAAATAAATAGTTTATGCTTTTAAAATATATAAGAGGGAGCTCAGAGCCTTCCTCCTTCTTTGCCGCTCTCTTGAAAATGATACAAAAAATTTAAACAAGTCCAGTTCATCTGGCGTATCTCTTACTGTCCAATAAATTATATAAACTAAATTAAAATATAAACATATTGCTCTCCTCAGAAGTATAGGACGTTTGAACGTAAGGAAAGTGCGTATTGTTACAGGATAGAATTGTAAAAATCAACCATTATTTGCGCTAGAAGCTTTGATTGCAGAAACTTCAAACTTTCGCTAAGTATTATTTATTTTTTATACTATATTCACGCACACTCTCAGCAGAACTGCATAAACGTTGAGGTAGCTAGGATTTGTGGCTACCAACCCTTCCAAGAGCCACTCCTTGAAACAAATTGTGCAGGCTTACAGTTGAACATTTGTGAATTTTAATTGTATAAATATTACTATTATAAGTTCATTGCTCGTAATTCCCGCTGATTCAACGGCTGGCGCATGAAAGAAGATCACCTTGAAAAATGCAATTTTCTAGAAGGTCCCCAGAACAAGGTAACATCCTCAGCTTCCACAGATTTATTAATTAGTACTTGTTTATATCATTCGCAGCATGGGACGCTCTCAAATAAAAAGGCTCAGAAGTAAAGCCGAATAGAATGTAACAACGTCATAACCCAAATAATTACAGTTCCCAGATAGCTTAAAGCCTAAAACTCTCGACTAATCAAATAAAATAGTTAACATAACAACGAGCATAGATAATAACTTATCAGAAGAGGCGCCAATTCCAAAATAGTTGCTGGTAGTTTCAAACAACAGTCTATTATTCGAAGGAGACAATGATAATTGCATTAAATACAATAAAATCCAATTAATAAATAGTTGATATCTGATGTGCGTGAATGAGATGAGTGGGAAAAGCTGCCTCAGTGCGTTGTTGAAGATGAAGTGTTGAGTTAGAAACCTGGACCTAACTAATTAAAACAAACAGACTGGCCTAAGCCTTCTTAATCATAATATCGTTGCGTAATTTACAATGTTTGTACTTTATTTGAGGAATTAATCTCGACGGGTTCTGCGGTAAATGCAGCTGGAAGTTTTTTTGGGGTGGGCCGGGATTGCCGACTTTGGGCTCGAATCGCCGACTCACTCATCTTTGATTGATAGAGTTCTACCAATGCAGTCGTACCTTGGCACCGAATTACCGAATGAATATCGGAGACTGGTGCTCATAAAAAGAATCGTTTTTATTCTTTATTCTTTAGAGTGCAGGTGCCAAACTACTCTTTCGCTTGTGCAGATTCAATCAACGCCTTCTTGACTACCACTTCGTGTATTTTTGCACATGCATCCACACATACTTGAACCGCCTCCATGACAAACCCAACATCACCGATATCCCCATCCATCACCAGACCCGTGACTTTTCCAATGGAAGGCATGACACCAACGACACAGTTCCCAACCCATACACCACCCCCATTAGACCTTGTTTCAATTTCTTCCTCAGTACAATCCACCATCCAAAACAGTTTTTGGGTGGAAGGATTCCTGTAGATACCCAAGTTGCATCCCACGACACTATCCATCATTTCAATTTGCGCGTCGGCGAGTGCGAGGGAAGCAGCAGTGATGCAGGGAGCAAGGAGGAGTGAGAGGGAAGAGACAAACGCGTTGGGAGGGATGGAAGTAGGATTTTGAGCTTGTAAGATTTGAATGTGAATATCGATTTGAGATTTCGGGAGGTGTGCGAGGAGGAGGGAGGGGAGGAGGGCGGTGTGGAGGTTGTTTGAGAGGGAGTGTTCAGCGGGTTCCTGTACTTAATGAGTGAGCGTAACGATACGAATGGAAGAGAAAGGAGAAGGAGTAACCTTCATAAACTGTTTCCTTTTGAGGGCGGCAAAGGGAGATAGACGGACATCGCATGAGATTCGACCGCCAGAGTGATGATCCTGGACCTTTGAAGCAGGCACCGGCTTTGGCCCATACCTTAACCCGAGTTTAGCAAGATAATTAAACAAAGAAAGAAAGAAACAAACAAAGAACGAAAGGGTTAGGGTTAACTCACACGGCACAAACTACTTTGACACCACCAACTTCGACAAACGCAGAGCCACTCGCCTGACGAACAAGTCGCGTCGTCGCAAAAAGAGGTCGCACTTCGTCGGTGCCGCGCCCGTCGATTCGGCCTTTGGTCTTTGTCGAAGTTGGCGTTGGAGTTGGTGTCGACTGGACAAGAAGCGGAAGTGGAACAAACGACTTCTCAGGGCCCTGTTTCAATTGAACTATTAAGTCAAGATGCCTGGGTGGGTCAATTGGGTTGTTACCTTGATACGCTTCGAGTCTAATGCCATCTTTTGTTTTTGGTTGTGAAATTTGGAAAAGGAAAAAAGAAAGAGATCAAACACATAACATCAAAACAAACGCGCCACTTTCTTTTACGCGCAAAAACTCTCTCAAAAATGATGCACATTCTCTTGCGCATCTTCCTTGTTCTTGCTGCGATCGCTGCTGCCTCGGATTCCTCAGAATACTATGCAGACTCAAGCATTACTGCTAGTGGCCCCGACAATGGTCTGGTTAGTCAATCCATTACTTCTACTGTCGGGAACGACGTCAGCTCCACCGCTACCGCGACTGCTGCCATCACGCCAGACGTATCCTCCACTACCCCAGAAACATCTGCGACTACTCCTGAGACTGCCACTGCTACAAGAGGAATCTCTTCCGCGCCAACTCCAAGTGGTATTGTTTTGACCTCGAACGCGTCCAGCTTCATTTATCAGGCACCTGCTGCGAATTCGACTGGTAACCCTCCCTCACAACTTGTGTACTCCTTTGGTCTCCAGGGGTTCCCCCACTTTCGTGTTTCCTACTATCGTGATGGACTCCGGTGTAACGAAGTAAGTACAGTTGTAGTTTGTGTGGGAGGGGTTCCGGTGGCGAAGTGATTTGTTTTGCCGTGACTCACACATCCTTCCCTTCCCTTCCTTACCTAGACTACACAAGATACATTCGTTCACGCATCTTTCTCTTGGCGTGCTGGTCTCTTCCGCATTGTTGAATACAATGCCACCATCAACCTCACTGAATCCACCTCTGTCATTTCCCTAGTCAACAAGCCAAACCAATGGTCGCCCATCCAGGTCACAACCACAACTGTCCACACATCCAACTCAAGCATTCCACCAACCTCAGTCCAAGAAGCCAATACAACCTTCATCGAACCAGGCGGCTTCGTCATGATCCTCACAGCAACTCTCTCCACCCAAACACCCCTCACATTCCAAGGAATGACTCTCCGTCCAGACTCCCTCAAATACTCTCTCGCCTTCTCCGGCTTCCCCTACAAATACGAAAACAGCTCCCTCGCAATCCTCAAAGCCGAAGCCGCAATCGCAAAGTTCTCAGCCCTCACAATCAACTGCAAAAGCGACGGCGGAATCTGTATCGGTGGCGGCCGCGGAGTCCTCTACTTCACACGTAACATATTCCCCCCTCTCTCCCCATTTACCTAACCACCTATTCCCCAATCACAGCATCCGTCCAACTCGACAACGCCCGTCAAGCACCTGTAACCCTACACCCGCAAACCCCACCCCTCACCTCCCTCCTCTCCCCGCAAGAATCCACAGCCCTCAACGGAACATCCGAGACCTGGTCCGCAACGGTCTTCACCGTTCCGACAAACAGAAGTAACTTGTTCTTCTGGGATCCGGAGGTTAGTGCTGATACGCGGTTGATTGATGCGTTGGATTTGAATGTTACGGGGGTTGTGGGAGGGGCGGTGAATTCAGTTGGGGCGTGGTTTAGTTCTGTGTTTGGAGGCGGTGGTGGTGGTGCAATGGGGAGTGCAACTGCGACGGGGAGTGAGACTGCGACTGCGACTGGGATGATGGGTGGTGGAATGACGATGACTGGTGGGATGATGATGACGACCACTATGGGTGCTGCTGGTGGGAAACAAACTACCACTGGCACTGCAAAGGCTGCTGCTTCGTATGCGGAGGCTGCGAAGGGAGGTGTATGGAGTGGGGTGCTTGTTGCTGGCGTTGTGACTGCATTTATGGTTGGGTTTGTTTGAGTGTTCTTTTGATATCATTTCGAAGTGCTTTTGTTGTGCTATTATTGCAAATGTAGTTATTAAATATTGAGTTATGTCGTCTGGTTAATATTAGTGAATATTATATTGCTTATGTCAGCAATTTAAAACGTAGTAAAAAAAATCGAATAAGGCAAGAAAGAACCTCATCTAGAAAGTGCTTCCAATCTATGAATCCCGTCATCATCACGCTTTCGCACAGTCTATCCCCGGTAATGCACAAGAAGTAAAAACATGAGTCCATGATTCAGATGGTTTCGACAAGGCCTGGAAAGACGTGGCATTGATATCATGACAGATTGGAACACGGCCCTTGTCTTTAAGCCGTACAGCTCGCTTGCCTTGTGTACATCAGACTACCAAAAGGTACGGAAGGCTATGTTGTGGATAATAGATTGTCGATGTGGCCATTGACCAAAGAAACTCGTGGGTGGAAAACTTGAAATTAAGTTGAGGTTGCGTGTTCCACTTTTGAAGTCGGATGTTGAAGGAGGAGCTCTGGGGTGTTGTCGACTTTTCGGGGAGGACAATTGAATACTATTCCGGCGCCACAACAATATGTTGCTCCTGTTCAAGTGCAGCCTGTGCCAGCTGATATCATTCCACCAAACCACGTTCTTGAGAAAACGTCCAACGTTGAAGCAACGGACGAAACTAGTTCAACCACTGTTGAATCTACAACATCTGCTTCAATACTTCCTGCCCCCAAACCTATCACTCCACAACCCGCGATTAATGCAGCTAATTCATCCAATGCCGGTTGCGCAAGCAATCCAATCCAATCAAAAAAGCTCCAACGCCTGTTCGCACCAACCAGCACACAAAAAACCCGTCCCCAAAGACCTCATGGACCGTAAAGCTGGCTATGAGTTGCACCTAATACACTTGTGTCTATGGGAGCACTGACAATGAACAGTTGAGTGTTGTCGAATCATGTTACACAAGACTTTAAGTGCTATCTTTTTTATTACAGAATACATTGAAAACGTCAAGACGAACATTGGGACGACCAAGAAACAGGCGTTGTTGTTGAAGCAGCATGGGAAAGTAGAACTGGCGAGGCAGGCCATGGCTCGAATTAAGATTATGATGGAAGAGGTTGAAGAAGTTGAGAAGGCTATCGCTGCTGGGGAATTGTGATTGGGTGGCTATAAGGGGAGACTTTTGAATTGTGATCATAATAGTTTACATGGCTTTCATACGCCTTCCGTTGGAACTGCGATTTCATCGAATCCATTATACTTGAGCAGATGGCTTTACGAGAAACTCAAGAGAACTTGTGGCTCAAAATCAAATGGGAAGGTGTGAGAACTTGTGGCTCTTAATTTTTTGACAAGCCCGCTTTTGCCGATTTCCGACTCGTCTTAAAAGGGGAGCAACAGACAGCTGCAGCAGAAAGAGCCACCATGTTTTTGCTGAAGATCATCACTCTTGCCATCGTAGTTACCCGTACTGTTGCTGATGTGACTATATATTCGGATGGAGTCTGTACTTCTCCTGGGATGATAGTGGCTGTAAAAACAAAGTCTACGAGGGCCAAACAGTTCCGCCCATATCGTACGTTGAAAGGATGGACACGAACTATCTCTTCACAGTCACTGCTAATGTTGGTCAAACTGTTTACATTCAAACCACTTGTCTGTCAGAATTTGGCTATCCCTTTCAACTTCTACCAACCACATACGACTGTACATTCAACATTCCGGTCGATAATTTAAACGGGGGTTCTGTTTTTAATTTTACAGCAACCATCCCGCGAACTGGCTCATATAAAGGTAACACGCAACATAAGTATACCTAGTGCTGTTTTGCATTATTAATCTCACCGAAGGTTGGACTGCAAAATGGACGTCAACTATTCCAGATGACGACAGTGGGATTTATCCAGATGATCTTTTCAAACAAGTATATGCCTATGAGATCGAGGATGAAACTACGGTCAGCACCTTAGCACCATCGTCCATTAATTCGTTTACGTCTGCCACAAGCTCGATACTTACATCCACAGCTAGTTCTCTAGCTACAACGTCAACTCTTGCAATCTCGACGACCGTCAGTACTACTTCATTCACAACAGCGGCTTCTACTTTGTCAAGCACAAATGTACCTGATTCAACTACAAATCCAGTTGCTACCTCGACAACGTATCTTGCGACCTCGACAGTTCCTATTTCTTCAACGAGTCTAATCTCCACACTGCTCAGCTCGGTCACGTCTACTGAGGCAAGCTCTTCATTCACATTGACTTCGACGGAGGTTGTGTCCTCCTCAGTGACCACATTGGCGACGACAGCGCCTATTTCATCAACAGATTTGATTTCTGAATCATTCACTACTTTGGCGTCAACTCAGACGATTTCGGAATTATCCAGCACGAGCATAATTCAATCCACTGCGAGTCAAGCTGCAACAACGCTGACATCTTTCTTGAGCGAATATACTTTGACTGACTATATTGGCTCGACAATAACTATGCTAAGCACCGACGTTCCCATTTCTTCGACTGTCTCGTCTACCAAGGCCAGCACTGCTACTTCTGTTTCCACTTCAACGGAATCTGCTACATTACCAACCAGCACACTGACCACTGACGCAAATCTTCCGTCAACTTCTGGTTCTGCAATTTCAGTTGGAAGCACAACAGTTTCCGTGCCAGAATCGACGAATACTGATTCAAAGACAGTTTCTGCCACTTTCTCTTCCACCACACAAACCCTAAACGCCTCTTCCACTTCTTTCCCCACCAGCTCTCTCCAAACGGCCTCGTCAGTTATTTCTTCTCAACCAACATCCCAAAATTCTGCAACATCCACTTCCTCAGATCTTCCAACAATCACAACCAGCCCTTGCGTCCCACTTCAAGCTCCCCCAAGTCTCACTGAAATTGCGAACGGACTGATTCCAACTGCATCGCCACTGCAGACGTACACAGGGACCGCTTCTCTTGCCATTGCGACATTGACAAACCTCGTTCCGGTGTCCCTTGCCAAACTCGGAGCAACCAAAACAGCTGAAATCTTCCAGATTGGATCTCTGAAGCCTGGTGATACATCTGTCACGTTTTTGGGAGCTGCCTTCACGGCTGGAGAGAGGAATGCGGTTGTGTTTATGATTGTTTCGGATGGATATACAGTGAGTTCCAGCATAGTTCCCGTTCTCGATTCTGTTCAACTTCTAATATTTGGATTTTAGTTCAAACCTGACGCGGCAATCAAAACCTTCAACAACGCGACATGTTCTGTTACTATCAAGACTGGCGGCATTACGAATGGTGGGGTTGAATTCAGTTACGTGTTTGACGAGAGCATCGCTGGTGAATGGTTTGCCATGCAGCTTACGGAGGACGGAACGCAGTTGATTGTTTCTGTCAACAGTGAGCATCAAGTGTTGGCGTCGGTGGCGTTTACTGTGAGTGCTGGAGTTGGGAAGAAACGCGCTCAGAAGGAGTTTGGGTTTGTGGTTGTGAATGGAGTTGGGACGTTCAAGACTGTTTTTACTTCGACGGCATCTGCTGTCACCACTGCGACAGTGAGGAATACATCTGGATCTGGGACTTTTGTCACGCAGGCCACTGCAGTTCCTACTCAAGGCTACCCGGCTCCAACTGTTGTTGTCCCCACTTCAAAGCAAGAAGTGACTCAAGGATATGTTGCTCCAGATGCGATTCCTCCGTTAACAAAGGCTCCAGCTTCTCCCGCGTATGTCGCTCCAGCCAATGTTGCCCAAGTTTCAACCAAATCCTTGAACATTCTCGCCAGTGCTGCTTATGATTTCAACGTGAATCTGTTTGTTGTTTCCCTCCTTGTTTCCTTCATCTTTTGATTTCTCCACGCTTTGCTTCCATCACAATTATTATGAAATTTAGAAAACAAAATATAACTCTCTTCTTTCTTTCCTCTTCAATAAACGAAGCTGGCAGAAATGATGGTCAGACCCACAACCAATTTAGTCCACAATCCAGCTGCTCCACTCTTTATTGTGGAAGTAACAGGCGCAGTATTGTTAACTTGTGCAGAAGAAGAAGACGAAGTGCTGTTTGTTGGCAACGAGCTGCCATCCTTCAAGCTGCCATAAAAACGCATAGCAACCCCTCTGAGCATTCCAGAAGTCTGAGGATTCACTCGATCACTCACTGCAACAGTCCATGCACCAATAACTTCTTCGTCCCAGTGAGCAAGACTCATAAGTTCCCATCCCTGGAACCCAGTCGCATCGTCATCGTCGGGTCTTCCTACACAAATATTGCTCACGACTCCAGTGGGACTGATTAAGTCAATGTAAACGTCTCCGCGTCGTTGGTGGTCAATCCATACAGTCACAACAACATGCTCGAGCTTTGAAAACCCAGCCGCTTGCTTGTCTGCATCATTGATTTTGAAAATGACGCGTAAATCTTTGTTTTTCTCTTGTGGAATCGCGGATACATTTGGAGCCAAACGTGGCGAATCGATGAAAGTGTTTGCATTCCCTACGGACACCCACGTACGAGCCAAGTCCAGAATTCTACCTGCATCGAGTTTTCCGTAACCAAAAGTGGGACTGTATGGACGGCCGGAAGCGGTTTTGAACCATGAGGGGTGGCTCGGATTCACAACCACGGCGCTTTTGATGCTGAGGTGTTGATAATCACGCCAAGTGAGGTCTGGACGAATGCTGTTCACGAGAGCGAATATTCCAGATGCAATAGGTGCTGCAAACGAGGTTCCTGCTAGAGTTCGAGAACATTGATCACCAGATCCACTTGGACTACAGCTCGTGCTTGTCTTAAATATTTTTCTGTTAGACAGATGCTTTTAAAAAAAAAAAGGATTGCTCACAATTCCAGAGTTAGTTGAGTTCGCATCATCGCCACCCCCGTACATACTAATCATTTTTGCTGGGCAATCTTCGCCGTATTTTGGCTGATTATCGCTGCGGTCTAGCGATCCCACACTTATCGTATAAATCGAATTTATGTACCCGTCAAAAGCACAGCTATCGCCATTGTATCCACCATTTCCACCAGCAAACACGAAAATACTTCCAAGACCTCCACGTCCATTTTTGACTCCATTTTTCAAAGCTTCGTTGAAAAGGGTGGACGGCTTTTCCATTGTCATACCGTCATCTGAAGGTCCCCAAGAATTGGAATAAATGTGGTTCTGCTGATACTTGTAGTTCATGGCAGCAGCCTCGAACGCATTGGTGTTTGCGAGAGTTCCATCATACAATCTGATACCACTAACTTTTGCCTGATACGCAACACCAACACCGCAAACAGAGTTTTTTACTGCTGCTATTTCACCGGCGCAATTCGTGCCGTGCCCTCCTACAGTTCCGTAAGGGGCTGGATCGGCAATATTGCGAATGAAATCAAACGAGCCTTCAGCGAACTAGAAACGATTATGTTCAATGGTGGCGTTGGGGTTTAAAGCCCTTCTTACATAATTGTCAGCCAAATCCTTGCTTTCATAGAACAAGCCATCGTCTACCACAGCAACAACGCTTCCCTTCCCGAAAACGCCTATCGTAATTATACGCTTATCAATTGTCAGTTCATGGAATGGATTAATACCTTGAGCCCATGCAGCACTAATATTGTGATCATGCCCAACCTGTCCAGGAGCCTCATTGAAAATGTGCCATTGGTATGCAAACTCCGGATCCTTAATATCATATTTCTGACGAAGCTGTTGGATTCCGGGAGTTTCAACAGAATCCACAACCTGTCTCAGACTGATTTTGCGGGGAACTTGAACTTCCACCCAATTTACAGCAGGATGACCGGCAAAGTGCCTCTCAACAACTTGCGCATCGGTCAAGACGTTATCACGACGGTGACTGGATGCAAGTCGCTGAAACGATTTCTTTGTTTGCGCTACTTGGTGATATCCTTGATTACCCAATTCACCGACTGGACCAACATATTTGAGGCCGAGACCGTGTGCGACATCGATGGGACTCAGGGATAATGTTGGATCAATTTGGATGACGAGGTAAGTGAAATCCTCATGGTTGTTTAGAGGGACTTCTCCTGGGTTGATCAGAGCATTGCAAACGAGTGAGAGCGCAAGGGCAACAAGAGACAGACGCATATTCAATTCTACGATAATTTTATGTTCAAGGAGCTGGCTGGGCTCGCCTTTAAGCAACCACTTACTACGGAAAAATCGTGGCAGGTTGTGGCAGGTTGTGGCAGGTAATTTAATGATTAAATGTGGATGTTCATCATTTGCAATCACTTGCTGGTTTTTAAGGTTAAATTTGTAAGAGCAAGAGATTTCATCAACCAATAATGCAGCCAATAATATCAGCAATTATGAACTTCAATAAAAAAACTGGGGAATTCCATTTATTCTTACTCTTTTTATATTCTGCAATTACCCGCACAATTTAGAGTTCTAAACGAGTATATTAATCATATATCGGGAAGGCCTCTGGTGTGAGTGGATTGTTTCTAAGTGATCGTCTATCATTTCTGAAGTTGACATTCTGTGCCTGTTCTCCAAATTCTATTTATTTGGGTTGTCTACATTTTCCAATAAACGAGAATGACACGGCCTCTGACGCCAGCGCAGGCGGCAACGGAGCAACAGCGGATGCTTGACGAAGCACTCGCCGTCGTTAAATCGCAGAGTCTTCAGATGCGACGATGTCTGGTTAGCTCATTGCGACCCCTTGCGACCCCTTGCCAAAGACAACCTAACACGTTCGACCAGGACGCGCACCGATTGATGGATGCCCTAAAGCACAGCTCGGCCATGCTCGGCGAATTAAAGACATCGACACTTGCGCCAAAGGGCTACTACGAGCTGTGTGAGTGTTTGGTTGTTGGATACCGTGACCACCACTAGCACAACTAAACCAACTAAACCAACTCACAAAACAAAGACATGGCCCTCTTTGACCAACTCCGCCACCTCGCCGCCTACCTCTTCGACGCCCACATGACCGGCCGCCACCACCTCGCCGACTTGTACGAACTGGTCCAGTACGCTGGCGCCATCGTCCCGCGTCTCTATTTGATGCTCACTGTCGGCGCTGTCTTTATGCGCGTCGCGAAAGAGATCAGAGCTGCTCCGCCTCAAACGGCCTCCGCGAAGGGGAAGGAGCCTGTGCGCACCGACGATCCTGCGATCCCTCCCTCAAGGCCGAAACCCGCGAACCCCATCCACGATGTACCGCCTGTCAAGGAGCTTCTGAAGGATATGCTGGATATGGCGCTTGGAGTTCAGCATCCTGTTCGAGGGCTGTTTCTGAGATACTACTTGACGAGTATGACCAGAGACTTTATGCCTGATGCAGACCAGGACAAGTAAGCTACTCGTTTATTCGTTTCAAATTAACTTATGTTGAATGTAGTTTCTATGGTTGTCGTATGGACTCGATCCAGTTCCTTTTGCAGAATTTTGTTGAAATGAACAAGCTTTGGGTGCGTTTGCAATATATGGGTCACTCTCGAGAACGAGAACAGCGTGAAATGGAGAGACGGGAGCTTAAATTGCTGGTTGGAAGCAATTTGTTGCGTTTGAGCCAGCTTGAGGGACTTGGCTCAGATGTCTTCGCGAACGTAAGTGTCAGTGAAGCATACCTCAGTGATTCTGACACCAAAAACAGTTGATTCTCCCAAGTATCATGAGTGAAGTCGTCAACTGTCGCGATGTGATGGCGCAGGAGTATTTGATGGAAGTTGTTATTCAGGTGCGTACCATTGCATTCAAGCGAAGCCAAAAATGTAACGTTGGACTTTAAGGTGTTCCCGGATGATTTCCACCTGCACACGCTAGACATGTTCCTGGCTGCCACTTCCCAACTCTCCCGTGACGTGAATGTGAAACAAACTATAATGTCACTCGTCAACAGATTCACTTCATTTGCACGTCGAGCTCGAGAAGAACATGCTGCAAAAGTCAAAGAAGCAACAGCAAAAGGCGAGAGCCTTCTTCCTGCCACCATCAGTGGAATTCCTGAGGGTGTGATGTTGTTTGAAATCTTTTGGGAACAAGTCACCGAGCATATTGCTGTTCGTCCCGAGTTCCAACTACATGATGTCATTTCATTATTGAGTTCTCTTGTGGAGCTGAGCACGGGATGTTATCCTACCCGTTACAATTATGTGGATCAGGTGCTGGGATACGCCAAGAAGCGAGTGCTGAGTGTCGTGCTGAACAAAGAGTTGAGTCTTATTTACATTCACACAGCTTGTATTCATGAGAAATTATACGCAGGCCTGCGATGACTGCACCTGAAACAGCTGCCTCTCTCCTCCAACTCCTTCTCACTACACTCAGTGCATATCGTTCAAACCCTCTCGCCTTCCTTTCGTTTCCATCAAGCGTAAGAAATGGAGGCGGTGTGACAGTTTCATCTGTGTCAAACGCGTTCGAAGGCCTTGTTATGGGTGGGGGATCTAATCAAGCCAGTTCCAATGCGAATCAAACACAGGGCGCTGTCATCCCTGATCAACCCAGCACATCTCTTTGCGGGAACTTTACGGACCTGCTTCGTTTGCAGCCATTCCTCTCGCGAAAGAAAGTAGCTCAATTGTTTATTGATCTTGCTGTGAATGCGAGCAACCCGCTTGCTAAGAATGCAGTCAAATTCCGTTTGGACAGTGTGGACGCTGTTGATGCTGCGTTTGGCGAGATTTGTGAGGTTCTTGTGAAGGATAATGTGGATGGAGGGTTGACTGGATCTAAAATTGTGCGGTCGGATGGTGCTACTGAGGAAGTATCCGGTTGGTGGATTGGTACTGTGAGTAATGGTGAAGAGGAGACTTTGGCTGCGGCTGCTGTTGATGTTGAAAGCTTAGTGAGGGAAATCAGTGGAGTTGGTAAATTAGTGAATTTGGTGGGAAGTCGTAGAGGGCATCCAGATGATGATGTTGAGGTTTGTGTTTTAATCTACGTTTGAAGTTTTGTTTACAAGATTGCTTTTAGATTTTGGGAGCTATTCGCAACCATGTGTCTTCTGGTGGCGATATGCGTTTGAGGTTCACCATACCTTCTCTAATTTACACAAGTGTCGCTGTTGCAAGAAACTACCTTGGAATTACAGATTTATCTCATCTCACTGTCATCCAACGCCTCAACACTCTTTTCCAATTCGCAAATGAATCGATCCACACTCTACGTGAATCAGATACATCTCAAACCATTCAAACCACATCGGCGATTCGTGCAGCTGCATCTCGCGAAGCTGAGATCCGAACACGTCTCCAACTTCTTCTCCCATCCACACCTTCAACGAGTCTCCAACTCTACCTTGCAGTTGCATTCTCCGCCGCAGAGTGTAGAAACGAGGAAGCTACTACGAAGCCATCGTCAACGCAATTACCACTTATGAAGACTACGTTGTCGACTCAAAAGCACAAATACCAGCGCTCACTGCTCTGATAGGAACACTTCGCACTGTAGCTTCCACGTCAACTCTTTCTTCTGAAGCGTATGATACCATCACTGGAAAAGTCGTTGTTCACTGTGGTCGCTTGCTGAAGAAGGTGGATCAATGCCGATGCCTGCTTTCAGCGGGGCATTTGTATTGGGTTGAGGAGAGGCCAGGGTCAGAAGGGTATGCAGACCATCCTGTCAGTGACGAGATGGTTGCAAAAAGTCGTGGAACTACCAGTGTCGTTTCCGCTGCTGCGGCTGGAAAGAAAAGCAAGTTGAGTGGACTTCTTGGGGATGACGATGAGAAAGCTGGGGACGAGGTTCCAGTTGCTCCAGTCAAAGTCTGGAGAGATGGAAAGAAGGTGTTGGAGTGTCTTCAAAAGGCTCTCAAGATTGCTGATTCTGTTTTGGAGACTGCCGTCAACACGGAGTTGTTTGTTGAGATTCTGGAGCAGTACATCTGGTTCTATGAAAGTGGGAACGATTACGTGAGTTGTCTTGGATGTTTGATATAGATATTTTATTTTTTTCCGTCTTAACCACTTTGTTTTCGGTAGATTAATGTGAGCTATTTGAACTCATTGATTGATTTGATTCAATCCAACATCAACAACTCATCGGGAATCTCGAATACATCCACAACAGCTGTGCCTGAGAAGGTTGTCAGACACTTTAGCAATATTGTTGCACGGCTGAAAGTGTTGAAGGGCGACGAACACGAGGAGAGGAGACAGAGGGGGCTTGATATGACATCGAACGACGTATATGGTGGAGACGCGGCCACAGGTTTTGGAGGAGTGGCGCGGGCCGGTGGAAGGTGGACTCAGTTGGAGTTATAAGTGTAGTAAATATGAAGTTTTCATTCTTTTTGAACTGACTTTGAAAATGGAGTTGTACGACTTCAGCTGTTGGACACAATCGCCAACCGATGGCAAGTCGGTCTCTTCCAAGCGCCTTCGACTAACCCACGCACGCACGCACTTACTTTCAAAACAGTGTTTGATCTTGGGCGGCCCCAGAACCCTCCCTCGTCGTCCCAATCCACTTCGTCACCGTCCCAAACGACAAAGACAAAACCACAATCGCCAAAGCCGCCGCCAAAGCAGCTCTTGGATTCATTGACTAAAGCAGAAGCGCTTTCCGCGGAAGAACCCGGATCATCCGCGGCAAAGACGGTTCCGCTTTTCTTTGGTTCCGCGAAAGGTCTCGTTCAACTGACTACCTATTGCGATCCAGATCATTCTCTGAACCCTCCTTCAAAACAGCTTTCTGGCAAATCGGTCTCCACCAACTCTCCTCCCGCTCCCTCCTGGCCTGATTGCTGTCCTGAAACCCCTCTTTGACTCCCCGCCCCAACAAGACATTGGTCTCACTCCAGCTCAAATCAAAGAAACACTGTTCCAGGCGCAGTACGCGTTAGCCAGGATCCTTGCTCCACTCAATGCGTCTCAGTCTCTCAGCTTGTATAGTGACGCGTTGACCACGAAGTTTAAAGCGGTTGATGTGGAGGGTTTACGGAAACTGGTGAAACGGCCTGATTCCTTGTTATCTCGTGCGATGGAGTCGCTTCCGGGGACAGAGATACTGTTGGAGAAACTTGTTGTTTATTCAACGGAAGTGTCAAGGGTTGGGTTCATGAATCAGCATCTTCGCGTGGGTTTGGAGGTTTCAATGGTTGCGGGTGCGTTGGCTGCTGCTGGGATTTGGAAAACGCAGAAAGGGCTGATGGATTCGGTGGAATATATAAAGTATTGTGCTGAAGTTTCAGTGTTACTACAAGGAGGAGAATGGGGTCGGATAGGATGGTTAATGGAAGGATCCAAAGTACTGTTGAGTTGTCAAGCCGATCAGTTGCGAAGTGATTGCATTCAGATGGCGGGCGATTTCCTGTTAGAGGCTTTAGTTCTTGCCATCGAGCTGAACGATCGCGTAACAATACGAGCGATTCGTGACAGTTTGCGCCAGGAAGATTTCGCGGCAATACCGGTTTGTTTTTAAATCTATTTTAGACTTGCTACTCATTCAAAAACAGACATGCCAGTTTGCTGTGAAACTTTCGAACGCAATAGACTTGCAAGATCAAATTTGGCTGGATTTTGATGCAGAATATGAGCTTTTTGATGCATTAGAGGGCTTTAAACTAACGAAGCTGGCGGCTTCTGACAATGATGCGTTTCTTAGGGCGCCTGAGGTAGAAAGATTTAACATTCCAAATCAACTTCGGAATTCTTTATTATCAGCTACAAAACGCATTCATGGTGGATAGAATACATACAACTTTGAAGAATATGGAAACAATGTGGCTGTCAAATTGCAAATTTCCCTCCCAACAATGTTCCAGAACGCAGTCCCGCCGCCACCACCAATGAATCGCAGGAGCACGAGCCGCAAAGGCTCGTTCACTCTGAATACTGTCCTTAATGGTCTTCCGTTCCGCAAGAAGAAAGACTCTCCTGAACCATTGTCGGCAACTTCCCCTGACGTGATTCCATCCATGTCCGTGCCCAAAACTTTTCCACCTCGCGACTCTTCAAATCAACTCAAAATTGTTACTTCTCCCGATGCTGTTGATACCAAACCAGCGTATCCTAAATATCGTGGCGCGAGTAGGAAAGCGTCTATCATTAGTACTGCAAGTTCGAACGGTACCAACGTCAAACATCACAGTCTTCAACCATCGGTCAATAGTCCAACAGCTTCTGGAGCTAATAGATACCATGAACGTCAACACGAAATGTGGCTCGTTTACATGGATTGGTTGGAATCCCTCAAAAACAACCCTGAATCACCTTGCTTCAGCGAGTATCAAATATCTCGTTCGATAAGCAGAAGTCGAAGACCCAGCAGTGCAACGTTTGTTGACAACCATTACTTAGCACCCAAAACTTTTAGCAATTCCCATTCAACCCATTCCTCCTACGTCTCTGACACAACCTTCGCTATACCAAGTTCTCCAACTCAGTCATTAGGAAAGAAGTCTTCACGAGTTGTGTCGTTTGGTGGGAACAGCGTTCGCTCCTTTAATTCTGCCGAATCACCATCAAGTGTTAACTTACCTTCGGATGATGTGAAAACGGAAGCAAACGTAGAACCCCAACCAAGGACGAAAAGGAGCTCATCTGTTCCGAATGCAAATACCCCCGCGCCACTTTTCATCCACAAAAGTCAACAACAAGACTTGACAGCACTCCTACCTCTCCCTCCACACCACTCGTTGGTTATACCATTACCTCCTATGCAACGAAATGAAGCTCTCGCAATTCGACCCAGTAACGACTTCATCACAGTATTACTAGGATACAAGAGCCAAAAAGCAGCCATGGACAACAAACAACGTCGATCCACATCCTCCGCATCCCCACCACTATATCCCCAACCAGCCCCTCCTCCATCCAATCCGAATCAAGCCTCGTCCCAAAACTCGGATCCGCGATCCAGTTCGCGTGGGAGGAAGCCTTGAAGATAAGGATCCCCGTCTCCGACTGGACGAAACTCATTCAAGAGATTCTTGAGACCAGCGCGTCGTCAGTAGGAACCCAGCGGCGAACCTATCACGAAGCGAAACTGTATTGGGACGTTATTTGGCGGACACTTCCTCTTGGGTACACCTGCAAAACCCGCGACAGAGGAACTCGGGTGTAGTGAACGATGCTGCTTGTTGTGCAAGGTGTCGAAACGGATGGTTGAGACGTTTGAGCATTTCTTGTGGACTTGTCCGGCTGCTATTGTGTTGTGGAGGAGGTTGGAGTGGGTTATTGGCGGGATTGCTGAAAGTGAGCACAGAAGGCGCGGCAGTAGCTCTGCATAAGTATGCTGGTGGGAGTCGTCGAAATGTGGAGTTGTGGGATTATGGTCTCAATCCTGATGGACGTATCAGCATTACTCTGGTTGATGTGCTGTTCTGTTTTCCTAAAGTACGGAAACCCACGTTGATGGATGTTGTGGAGAATCCGTCTTTGGCTGGTCCAAGTGAACGGTTTATCAAGACGGTGATGGCTTTACATGCCACGGCATTAATGAGTTTGTTGGAAATGCGAACGTATCCTCACGAGGAGGAGTCTGTGATTTGGAATCTCTTTGTTGCCCGATACGAAGCAAGGAGGGAAGTTGAGCTTGAACAGCGAAAAGGTATCTGAGATTAGGGGGGCAATTCATTTTAACGTCATAATCCAGTAAAGACCCTGTTGTAACAGATTAAAGTTGTCATTTGTCGGAGTTTTAGTGTATGAGTGGTCAAAACAAACGAATGCTGGGAGATTTCTTTTGACTTTTCAAAGACCGCTTTTTTTTGTGACAATTCCTCAAAGCACAACAAAACTTGTCACCAACGCCACCCCTCTCTCCTCGCTCAACACTAGAATGACCATGAACGCAGCTTCGTATGACATGGGAAACATCTTCGCTGCCCATCAGGTTCCTCATGACGCATCCAACCTCAGCACAATGTGGAAACAACTGACCTTCTTGAGCAGCGAGGAGTCCTCATCAACGAACTCTATAAGCAGATTGAGATCCTCAAACAAGAAAACAATTCTCTGAAAGCTCAAATCGCGTCTCTAACGAGGCGAAATCATTCACCTCCCAAACCTGGACGAGATTGGTGGTATATCCAAATCTTTGTCAGGAACTACTCTCACAAAGACATCATCTACTTTCCCTTCTGCTACCGTCTCTCGCCCACTTTCTCCGTCGACATCAGTCACTCCATCCATAGCACCGTGTCCACTTCCTTCTACGACAACAGCTCCAGCAATTATGCCGTCTAAAATCGCACCTGCTCAATGGACCGAAGTGATCACCAAGTTTCACGTCCCTCTAACAGCAGATTCTCAAGCCTCTTCACCTCATTCAGATCACACTGCATTGGCCCCAGTGCCGGTGATCGCGCCAGCAGCCACCCCTGCAACACAGTGGAAAGAAGTAACAACAAGATTTCAAATCCCAACAGACGTCCTGGAACGTCTCCACAAAAAACCCATCAGCGTGATTACATCCACACTGCCGGCTTCAACCCAATCCCCGAACATCGGAAACATACGCTCTCCATCTGAATACACCATTTGTGCTATCTCTGGAATCTCGCGTCGGAATATTTCTGAGCTCAAAAACGACCTGAAACGTGGGAACGTGGATACAACGAAAATCGCAAATATCCAGTTTACGAGTGACAGTATTTGTGAAGTGCTTCTTCTCAAGTGCTATGCAGACCAGTTTTGTGGAATTATGAAGTCTTGGAATTTTGAGGTGTTGCCGGGAGGAAGTACTTTGGTTCCGCCGCCAAATTGTACAGCTATTCCGCAGTTTTATAACAATCTCTTCAGGCGCTTCAAACGAACCATTTCTCGACAAAGTACTGAGAATATCACATCTAGCTGTTATGAGTTCATTTTGAATGAGATTCTGGCCAATAATTCTGAATTGCAGGCTATGTATGCAGCCTTTCTCCAAACCAACTCTTTTTAGATAATCAGGAGTTTTTAGACTATTCTCTACAATATCGCCATGTTATGTTTTATGATCTTGTTGTTCTCTTATCATTCTCTCGTATTCTTCTCATATTCTTGAATCTTTTTATTCCGTCTTCTAATGTAATACACGTCTTATTTCTCGCTTTTCTTGCGTTCTATTTTTGGCTTAGAGATGCAGTTGCTTCCAGAATCTGACAAAAACCACCCACCAATGTCAAATCCACCAGACCTTACCCAAGTCTTGGCTAAATTTAAAGAAGACCTCACGGCCAGCGTTCCTGACTATAATCCTCAAGAACATTCCGATGACCTCCTCCTCCGATTCCTGAAGGCTCGTAAATATGATTTGAAAAAGTCTCACGAAATGTTTTCGGAATACTTGGCCTGGCGTAAATCGTTTGGCGTTGAGGATATCGTCCAGAATCTTGCTTTTCCCGAGTTCAACAAAGTCGTCGACATCTATCCACGCTACTATCACAAAACCGACAAACAAGGGCGTCCAGTCTATGTCGAAGTCATGTCAAACCTTACTGCCAAGATGCTGGATGGAAGCGTTACGACTCCAGAGCGATTCGTGCAATATTATGTTCGTGAATATGAAAAGACATTGCGATATCGATTTCCAGCCTTATCGCTAAAAGCGGGCCGTAATATCGACAAAAGTTGTACGATTTTGGATATGAAGAATGTTCCTCTTATGCAGTTCAATTCAATTCGAAAAGTCATGAGCCAAGTTGCTCACATTTCTCAAAATTACTACCCTGAAACACTAGGGAAGATGTTTATCATCAGTTAAGTCCATATTCATTCTTTAAAGGCGCTTAACTTTTGATTCCAGACGCACCTGTTTTGTTCCAAGGTGTTTGGGCTGTGGTGAAGGAATGCTTGATGAAAACACAGTTGCCAAGATATCCATCTTGGGCTCATCGTATAAAAAAGAATTGCTCGAAGTGATTGATGCCGCGAATCTTCCAGCTGAGCTTGGTTTGTCATTTTTTCGTTGTCACCACTGATTAAGCAGTTTTTATACAGGAGGTACCTGTGAATGTCCTAAAGGCTGTCGTCACTCGGATATGGGTCCATGGAACGATGGAAGCGTTCCTGGATATCCGATAGAGTTTTGGGAAACGATTAATCTTCGAAATGTTCCAACAACTACAGCGTCACAAGCGAATGCCCCCTCCCCAAAATGAAATATCTAATTGCAAGTTATATTTAGTTGATTGTTCTTAACCACAGTAAACACGATTGATCTTCATTAATCTTCCAGTAGAACTCTAGCAATTATTGCAAAAGTGTTCTACCGAGGCTGGTGAGGCAGTGTGTGGCTGGACCATCCACCTTTAAAAACGCATTCGCTCATTCAATAGAATCATTCAACAAAAAACGAAAACATTCAACTCGAAATGAAATATCTCTCAATCCTTACAATCACTGTACTTGCATCAGTCTCTGTTGCCAATCCTTTGCCAGGTCGTCAAGTGTACGCGGCCAATACTCACGACACTCAGTATGACGAGTCTTCATCGACCTTTGATAATGTTGGAGGTTCCAGAGCTGTGATTACCGACTGGCAGACCTGTATTCGTGGACAGGATACTTGTACTACAAATGGCTACGTTTGCTGTGTTGCCCAGGCTGACATAGGTACCAACAAAGCAACCTGCCGTCCTCAAAGAGAATGCACTAATGGAAGTGGAGGAAACGGCGGAAACAATGGCGGATGGAATAACGGCGGCAACAACGGTTGGACTCCAGCCAACGCGATCGCCGACTGGCAAACTTGTCAACAAGGTCGTGACACCTGCTCCAACAGTAACTACGTCTGTTGTGTTGCCCCAGCCGACGTATGGAATAACAAAGCTACTTGTCGTCCAAAAAATGACTGTAGTAATGGTGGCTGGAACAATGGCGGTAATAATGGCGGGAACAATGGTGGTAATAACGGAGGGAACCAAGGAGGCAAGAGGATTGACAACTGGCAGACGTGTCAGCAAGGTCGCGACACGTGTAACTCTAATGGATTTGTTTGTTGTGTTGCTCAAGCGGACTTGTGGAACAATAAGGCTACTTGTCGCCCACAAAGCGACTGTGGTAATGGTGGTTGGAACAATGGTGGCAACAATGGCGGAAACAATGGTGGGAATAATGGTGGGAACCAAGGAAACAAGGTTGCGGACTGGCAGACTTGCCAGCAAGGACGCGACTCTTGTCTCAACAACAGCTACGTTTGTTGTGTTGCCCAAGCCGATTTGTGGAATAACAAGGCAACTTGCCGTCCACAGAGTGAATGCTCCAACGGAAACCAAGGAAGCATTTGTGTCAACCAAGACTGGAAGTGTAGCGATGACAAAAGAGCCATGCTTCAATGTGAAGTCACTCCTCGCGTTTCCCTCTGGAACCCCAAAAAGTGGTGCGACAACGGAACTTGGTGCAGAGAAAACGCCAAGGAAGTTTGGTGCCAATAATTCTGTTCTACTTAAAGTTCCTATCAAAATACCCTATCAATAAATCATGAGTTACTGCATTAATTTTATTTCTTTATCTGAGGAATGGCCTTGGTGACTTGACCACAGGGGAAACAAAACTTTCACCCAAATGAAGTACCCGAAGATTCCAGAATTCCAGTATAAGGACGGTTAAAGTTTGGGGAGAATTATGCGGTGGATTCTACCCATCACTATCACCGACCACGTCAGTTCCTGTTCAACAAGGCGTCTACTACGCCGCAGACCTCCAATTCTACGCTTTTGATATCTCCATCGTCACTTCCGACGGTTCTGAATCGTTTCTATCATTTAGCGACGCCGTCGCTTTCTTTTCAGCCAACAACTTCCTTCACGCAAAGCCGCTAAAAATAGCAGACTTATCAAAATGTTTATCGTACCTATTGGTTTCGACTCTCACGTTCCGGGATGGCTTCAATTGCCTCCCCTCCCGAAAGGAACCAATAAAGCCGAGGGCATTGTTGTTAGGCTGTATTCGTCAATGCAGGGGAAGATGGGAAAAGAGCTGGTGACTGAAGGGGGGAATGATCGGCCATTGGTAAAGTTCAAGATTCCGGAATTCGCTGAGACAAGTGTGTATGATAACCGGCGAGATCGACAGGCATTGGCTGGTTCATTTGATGTGGAAATGACGACTGAGGCGGTTGAACTTATGTATGAGTTGCAAGCGATGGAGACTCATGAACGATTTCAAGGAATTATTTCTAAGCATGGTCGTTTGGAAGATGCGCAGGGAGAAAGGGAAGACGTCGTAACTGAATATGTGGACGCATTGTTTGCAGATATTGTTGGAGACTACGCGGCTTTATATGGAAGTGTGAAAGGGGAGTTGGTGTTTAAAGTCCAGGATTCCGTAAAGCAAACATGCCGTGACCTTGTGACAAACGAATAAATGCGAATTTCGATTTCATAACCAATGAATCGGCTCGCTAAAACAAGATAATATAATAAGTGGACATTTATTCAAGTGCTTCAACAAATGCAGCGAGAGCTGTCTGAATTAACGATAATTGTGGCTGCTCTACCAAGCACTCTTTAAGCAAGATATACAGCCTCCCATTCAACTCGCGCGCTTCCATCTGATACAAAAGATCTCTTCGTGTTGCGCATATCGCCAAATCAATTCCCAAACACTCAGCCAGTGTTGACGCAAAACAAACCCAATCCAGCATTTCGGAGCCAACATCAGTATGAACGTCGAGGCAATAAGCTTTAGTGTATTCCACCATGGGGCTTCCCAATTTCACAACCGCCCCAAAGTCAACCAAGCACGCCTTTCCTTCATTTCCGGAACTAAGCATAATGTTGCTCGGCTTTAAATCGCCAAAGCAAAATCCTTTAGAATGAATATGAATCAATGCACTGAAACAATCGCGGGCAGCATTGCAAGAGGCATCACAGAACGACCCGATGTTACAGGCCATCTCATTTTTGCATCTTCCACACTGCATGGGAAGTGCGGCATCAAAATTACCCATCGATTTTCACCAGCATCAAAACTTTGAACAAACTGAATCACATTGTTGTGTTCCCCAATAGCCTGATTCATTTCTACCTCCCGATCAAATGCGGCTTTGCATTCACAAAAACTTTGGCAACAAGAATTCCCCAAGTTTTCGATAAAGCGAGATAAATTGAGTTGGATCGGTCTGCTGAAATATGGAGCTGACCGTTCAGATAAACGAATTTGCAAATGCAATCGTATTGATAGCAGTGGATTGATACGAGTCTTGGCTAGGTTATGATATGTTGAGCCTCGCATAACTCGAGGGAGGGCGATTTAAGTTGAAGGTACCAAGACGGTTCGTTTTTCATCAGGTAATCGATATCTAATTGGGTGCTGTGATTCCTAGTCGAGAGAGATTGGATCGAACAGATATATATTCTTGCGGACCAACATGCTGCGGGCAAGAACAAGAATATGACACACGCCATTTGGATATGGCCCATACCCCTCAATAGACAGTCGCGGAGACATATTCTGTTACTGAATCAATTCTCTTATTAAGACTAAAATAGTCTTACTTGGAAGCGAAATCCAGCCTTGACCATTTCCGTGACTCGGACATCTTTCCTCCCAAACTCAAAGTCAACGGTATCAAACGCTCGATTCATTCGAAGCTTATCCAGCTCATTAAATTCTATACCCGTAACTGTAGTGCCTCCCTCGGAACCCATCACTCTAACCAACTCCAAATCCAATGCAGAGAAATAGGAAACGGACGCCGTTACTTTGGCAACACTCTGTCTCGCAGGTCGTCTACATAGCTTTTAGTGGTGTCAATTTGAATGCTGAATGAGTTGGACCGATATTGAAACCAAATTCGTGTTTCTGCCATCTTTTTTGATACCTTCAATATATCAAGTTTGCAGCAACATTTTCATAAGTTTACAGAAATCTATAATATTGGGAGGAGATTGGTATGCACAAAAACAAGGTCAAAACAAACGTAACAATCAAGAATATAGAAGCAAAAAACAGGAAAGGGCCCGACCAAACAAAGTCTGGCGCATAATGAAATGAAGAATTATATGATAAAACCCATAAGATAACCGTAACCATACTCATGCCTGTCTCCTCCTGTCCTCTTCACCACGAGTCTCCGGTGGATTCAGAGGAGTAGCAATAACACCGTCTACAACAGCATTTGTAGAAGCAGACATTGCCCGCGCAGGTGCTGCAAATCCAGACGCCAAACTCCCTCGACTTACTTGATGAGTTGGTTCTCGAGGGACAGCCGCAGCAGTAACCACAGGGACCAACGGCGCCACAAACGCCATTCGCTGCGGTTGTACAGGTGGGGACAAGACAGATTCTTCACTAACACCACCTCCTCCGCTAGCTTTTTCAGATACTTCGACACTATCACCGCCTGACGCATCGACAATGTTTGTGCTTGCTGGATTTGTCAGAGCGTTATTGAAGCGAACGGCTTGCTCTCGCCACCATGAAATATCTGTTGTAAGAGGTGGTGCCGTAGGTATTCCAAGCGAGGCGAGGTGATGTGGGTCCGTGCTGCTCACTGTAACGATACAGTGTCGGGGAATAGCCGGTTCGTCCAGAATTATGGTTCAAACCGCGAATGAAGGAACTGTGTGGGTTATCTGAAGGATCAGGGAGAGTGTAAGTTGGTCTCCGATTCGCTGAAACATAAAAATACAATTAGGAGAAACAAATGTTAACAATAATTCACAACTCACAAGTTCGATCTCATCTTTCCAACGGGGCTATGCGAGCCAACACAGACAGCATGTTGCCGTTCCCCTGCAAGCACCACATCCGAACCATTTGTTTCAGCAGCTCCAGACGGTGCAGCAGGTCTCGCTTCAACGACTTCTCCATCAACGATCCCATCCCCGCTTCCGCTTGCTGCACGCACCAACACCCCAGGTCGATCCACCACGCTTTCATAACTTGGTAGGTCATGCTCTCCCAAGACTACAGCGTTCGTAACCGTTCGTGCAGGTGGGCGGAAGAATCCCGACCGTGCTGGTTGCGGGACTGTTACGACGGAGGGAGGCTGATCAAGTCCTTCATCGATCTTTTCTCGTTCCTCAGCAGAATCAGCTGAATCAGGAGGAGCAGCAGACGAGCCGCTTGAAGACGATGACGCCGGTCCAACAATTGCCTGAACGCCCGTCAATACCCGCCATGATGCAATGATTCGGTTCTTGGCTGGAGACAAGTTCGTTTGAGGCTGTTGCTGCTGTTGCTGTTGCTGTCCCTGCCTTTGGGATGATATGGTATTCATAGGAATCACATCTGAAGCAGCCAAAGTAGATGAGCTCGACCCTGTAGCTTCCTCCTTCCTTTGAGAAGTAGGAGTAGCTCCGATTCTCTCGGTACTCATTTTAAAGAGACTCCTTCGTGGGTTCAGTGGACTTCCTTGATATCCACCGCCAGTAACGGGTTCAGGCGTCCCACCTGTCGCAACACCTGCATATGGCTCCTGCCGCCTCCGCCTCTCCAATCGTCTCCTATACACCACGAATCCAGCAGCACCACAAACAACCAAAACCGCAAGCGCAATACCAATAGCCAACGGCGCTGAGGGCGAAAACCCAGTTGGTTGAACTGCTATCCCACAATTAAAAACTGCATCTCATTGCACCAACAGAGAAAAAAAAAGTGTAACTCACCTTGCTGCGTATAATAATCACTAATATTCAACGGCCCCGCCCACTCCACCTTCACAGACCGATTCCCCGAAAAATACTTGACAAGCCCACCAGTCTTCCTCGAGTCCTCAAAAGGAAGAATAAACTCCAGTTCCAAAGCGTTCCCATCTTCTTCGCCAAGTTCCCTCGCGAACCCTGCCACGCCCCACCACGACGGCATGGCGGGGATGTTCATGTTCGTCCAGTACCACATTCCGTCGATGGATGTGTTTAGGTACCAGAATTGGTTTGTTGTGGATGTGTTTGTTTGGCCGCCGCCGTAGTAGTAAGCGCCGGTTCCCGTGGGTGTGCCAACGAGGGCGAAATTGAGGCAGTTTGTGGGATCGACTAGACATGGGCCCATTACGGTTGGGTTTGTGAGAGAGGAGAAAGGAGTTGAGGGGAGGGATGGGTATGGGGAAGGTGGAGGTGTCCATTGAGAGATTGTTGGGGTCCATGCAGAGCCAGCATTTTGCGGTTCTCGGCGTTTTTTAGGGAATGGCGATGTTATAGGCGCAGGTGAGGGGAGGATAGGGTGTGGGCCTATAGCGGTTGTTGATGTGGATGTTGTTGATGGTATTGGAGAGGTGACTGCTGTCGTTATAGTCGGTTCTGGGATGGTGTAATCATAGAGAGGCGGTTGAATATCAGAGTTTGGAGGCTGGAAATATGCAATGTAGGTTGATGCAACAGTTCTGTTGGTCATATCGAATGCAAATACTGAATTGGGACCCGACATGGGTTGCAATGAGAGAGACAGAGGTGTGGAAGCAGTAGTATAGCCCCCATAAATGAGCATAATGGTGTGATTGAAATTTGACATTATACGAGTTGCAGCAGCTTGCGTTCGAGGCGGCTGGTCCGGATAGAGATAGACTGGTGAAAGAGAAGTTGCGGTGCCGTCCGGATTGGCCCGTATGGCGAGCATTGAGTTGACAGGGGCGAGCCACTTTGTCTCACCACCAAAGACATAGATTGTGCCTGATAGCGGGTCCACCTCAGCCACATGATTGTATCTCTGAATTGGAGTTGATGGCGTTGATTGGACCCAGTTTGGCTGGTCGCTTCTGATATTGAGGGACCAAATTTGAGAGTTGTAAGGGGGAGGGTTCTGATTCATGTTTGGTGTAGTGTTTGGATTCGGCAGATAGACCGAGGTTGAGCCGCCCACGAACCTACAGAGTACAAGTCAGCAAGAGAGAGGAGGAAGAGGGTGCGGGGGGCAGTACCATAGGGCGTTGTTCCAGAAGGACAGCGAGTGGCCACACAGACCAACTGGCATCGGCTTCTCCAGTCTGAACCAGGTACTCGTACGCTCAAAGAAAACAAGAAGCTGCTGCTGACACGGCGCTGTAAAGTTGTTTGGCACCGAGCTGCTGCTACTGCTGCTGCCCCCAGAGAGCACATCGAGGGCCGACGCCTTCTTCGTTGACCCCGCAAACAGCGAAGCATCCACAAAGCCGCCGCTCACAAATAACAAGCCGGAGATCGGGTCACGCGCCGCTGCCCCGCCCGAAAGCACCGGTGGCGTTGTGTTGAGCGCAACGCCGAATCGCAGAATCGGCGGAAGAGGAAGCGGGAACACTGTCCCTGTCCCTGTCCCTGTTCCGATGCTCGTACTGTTGCTGGAACTAGCACTCGCACTAGGACTGGCACTTGCGCTGCCGTCCAAAGTCGGTTGTCCAGACATCGTTCGTGCGTGCTGATGCTCTACGGCTGTGACAAAACTGTGCCCAAATTTGGGTTGGAAAATTGTTGCTCCAACCCAGGGTGGTTCTCCACCTTTTTTTTTGCGGAGCCTGATTCGAACTCTTTTCCATTTCTCGATCCGAAAAATACAATCTCTCAATGTCGTTGTCGACAGAGTTACTTCTCGCGGATATCTTAACAATGTACATTGATCAAAACACAGGTATTCACTACTATGAAGTGTCAAGTCTTCGAAAGCTATGTCCTGAGCTGCCTAATAGACTTCCACCAGCGTTGAAGACTAAATTGGAAGCAAAAGGAGCTCTAAGGCTGCTTCAAGTTGGGCGAGATGCATTTCATAACTACTTAACCTTCTCTGGTGTCCTCGAATATGTTCGGCACTTTGGATCTCAGATTCTTGGTTGCTTAATGATTGTTGACGGTCGTGACGCCATCCTCACTCTATTGAATGCATGTTTCAACATTGTTCCTGAATCATGCAAGTTGTACGTGTCATTAAACGAAGAAATCTCTGTGCTCCGGCGATCAATGCTTCATTCAGAGACACAGTTCACAATGACTTTGTCAGAACTGCGTTACCAGTTACTCCAAGCCAATAAGTCTATTGAAGAATACCGGACGTTGTCAGTTAGCCTTCAAAATCGAGAGCTTGCACAGGCAGTTGAAGTTGGATTGGATCTTCAACAACGTAATGCCAATCTTCAACTCACCATAAAGCATCAACAAGAAACACTTTGCTCGAACTCCTTGGAATTAAAGCAGTGGAATGAGCAGATGCGTGGGATGGAGGCAAAAATACTGTCATTGCAACAGGAGCTTGCAAAATGCCAGTTATCTCAATTGGGTCAGCACGTGAAAAGACTGGAAAATGAAAGACAGCAGTATCAGGAACTTTGTGCTGTTCGCGTTCGTCGTATTGATGAACTGGAACGACGATTACTGCCTTTTGAGACAGTTTTCAAGAGCTCAGCCGGAGCACATCTATTCAAGAATATTATTGCTGTCAGCGAGCTTGACAAAGTTGATGCCAGAAAGAACCCAAGGATGGAATTATTGGAGCTTGCAAGCCTTGCATTGTCCAAAAATGTACTTAATGACAGTCGTTTGATCTGGGACTTTATTTATTCACAAGTAAGATTTTGTTTTATACAACAATAAACTAAGCTGTGTGGTGCATGTAGATAAAGTTTTACACTCTTGAAAGCCTTCACGGCCCTGCAGTATTCAATCAACTGTTCTCACCTCGGTTACTCCTCTTTCTAGACAAATTTTTTGCACGTTGTGGCAAAGCCGCATATGATTACTGGAGAGGTATGGGCACTGATGGAGAGCGTACTCCTCAGAATTTCAATGGATTTGTTTGGCTTCCACATTCCAGGACTATGCAAAATCGATTTGCACAAGCCGCTGGAAGCCTTCAATACATTGGATATGATGAGACTATTGGTAATCTTATCGCAGCTCAGTTTCATACAATTGCGACAGACGTTCGAGGAAAGGGCAGAGAAATAATGGGAATATTGGGATCAGATGAAAAAGACATTGGCATTGTTGATACTGCAATTGAAATCATTAACGGCCAGAAGAAAGTCCGTGGAACACAGGACTTGGGGGGATACGAAGAGGAATTCCAATCCTGGATTATTCCAGATTATGTCACAAGCCTCTCTGATCTTGAAAATTTATTGAATGATCTTTGGAAATTATTCAAGAAGATTGCGGAGTTTCTGGAAGGGAATGCTCACCCTGTTGATTTTCGTACAGCATTTTCCGATCCGTCACAGAGTATCCTCTCCCTTTCAACAAAACTACGAACTTGCTTATCGAAGCTAGCAAGTATTATTCCCAGCAGGCTTGCAGATGCCTTAAAAGCAAGGGATTCTCGACGAAACGACAATGCAGCAAACAACAAGACTCAATTTAATGCACTATTGACGTTACAACGGCTTGAAACCCTAGTAAAAGATTATGAAGGATGCTCCACGAGTATAGATTTGACTTTGAACAAGCTGGCTGACTGTGAAGCGGAATTAATGGATACAAGCCAAAGTCTCGCGAAAGAATACAGTGACTATGGCCTAACAGCGGCCCATCAAACCATTTCTCGTAAGAAAGAAGTTTATTTACGCGTATTGGAGGAAGCAGTAAGCCTCAATGAAAGGATTCATCTGTTGGTTGCAAAGCGGGCCCATAAACTTGCAGTCTATAGCTTGTCTGATACTCAACGCAGATTAAACCAGCCAATAGCCCTATTTTATGTGGATACAGTGACGGAACAACAAAGTAGACTGATTGAAAACCGCATTCTTCATATCTGCAGGTTTGTTACTATAATCTGATCGATATCGCTAACGTATTGAAGGGACAAGAATATTCCAGTAATACTCAGTGTATACGATGGAGCATCTCATTCTCTTGTACAAAGAGCTGGAGACAGCGGTGAAACTCCAACAACACTCACCTCATTAGCAGCTTCCATTGCAAAGGATATTGACAAGCGATTCAAAGGAAATGGAAAAACTGTTCAAATGAAAAATGAGCTGCTTCCTCTTTCACTTACGCTTCTCAAGAACGCGTCTTGGATTCACTTTAGTAACCACCGAGCAAGGAAATGGCTTTGTGCTCCACCTATCTCAATCAGTGTACAAAGCATGCCATTAGACCAATTATTTGACTTTCTTGACACAGTTGTTCGGAATTCTGAGCAGGTCTTGGATACTCCAAGTTGGATATTGTTTCGTGATCGAATTGTTAACAGCAAGTTAAATTGGGGTGACATAAGTTTCAACTTTGACCAGTGGCTTGAGTCCCTTGAACTGGAGGAAATGAATCTATTTGACAACGACAGAAACCAGATTTGGGGGCCTTTCTTCTTTTCTTATATGTCTACAATCTGTCGCTTTGATACTCTCAAAATGCATGAGACACGAGAATGGCTTGTTCGTCACATCTTCTTGGAAACGGTGCGGGCAGAACCATTTTGGTTGGACCACTTTTATAAACCAGCTCAAAACCCAGCGTCTCCCAATGACAAGATATGGAAAGCCATTGATCCTCCTCATTGGATGAAAAGGCTAGCTACTCAGCTCTCAGGAGACAACACTGGCTACAAAGACTTTGCTGATCATGATTTGTTTCTCCAAATTGCAAATACCTTGGAAACAAAATTGATTCCATTGTTCTTCACCAAGCATCGGGATAAGCAAAATGTTCCTGACGCATTTACATTGTTTGGGAAGGATGTCCAGCTAAAGGCCTCTGAACTTGGTTTTCGGAAGGTGGCTGGAATGCTTAACCTTATTCAACGATTATACGAAGCTTGTGACGGGTCTGGGTTATCAGCTTGTGATCGCGATAGAAGATTTGATGAATTTCTGGAATGGGCAGATGTTCATTACTTTCCTGACGTATTTGGATGTATTCCGTCCGATCGTGTTCCTGCTCGGCCTCAAGGAGACCGTGATATCCCAGAAAATATACCATTTGAATGGGAAAATAAGGGACTGCCATCAGAGTTGATGGAGGCTATTGTAAGTTTTGTCGAGGTTCGGAATCAAATCAAAGCATATTTAGAGTCCTGTGCTGTAAATAATCCAGCCAGTGTGCTTGCTGTTCTGATTGAGCGTGCAATGGGAACTAATAATCTGGAGACAGAAATGTCTGTTTTACGAATGTTTGAGGGCATATTGACTTGTGGTCGCGTCAGTCAAATTGATCCTATCAAAGCTCATCTTTCAGTGCGAAAATACCGCTATGCCCAACTTCTTAGATTGAGATTTGGTTCTGATGAAGATCCAGGGTATATTGAGGCACCAAGTCGAGGTCGATCATACATTTCCCACACAAATGATGAGAGTCGCTGGGAAGCAGAAGAAGGTGAACCAGATACAATCAACAGCAATCGGTAAGTTTAAAATGGTTACACCAGAGCTGGCGCTAAACATTTGAAAGTCATTCAAAAGACACGACTGCAGATAAAATTGCAAACTCTTCTGCACTCGCTATTCGCGAATTAACAATCCGTGATAAACACAGACTCAACTTCAATGCAGCAATTTTGACATCAGAACTACCGGTTGAGGAACAGGTATTACAAATTTTTCCGTTTGAGATAGATATATTTATACTTTATATAGTCGGAGAATTCCATCCTTGGTAATCTGAAAAGTTCCGAAAATATGCAACCAACAAAACGAAAATTACCTGAGTCTTTTGAAAAAGGATCAAAGTCTAAGAAAGGGCGAGGCAAAGAAAATAAATAAATGGAAGAGATAACATCACATGGCCTGCGAAATCTGGAAGGCCACATGACGAAGACACCAAAAGAAACTAGGGTTGGGGAGTCGATTCCTACAGCATCCCAAAAAGTTGGGGCTAAACCACCACCCTGGCTCCAACCTGCTCACGGTATCAATCAAAATGTGAACTCTATACTGTATTAAGCTCAAGCATACACCCGCAATCTCGATGCAACAGTGTTATCAATGCCATCCCATACTTTCCATTCACTGCCTCCGTTCTCGTACTCTGTGCCCTTCTCTCTCACTTCATAGTTTCGCACATCCTTCACTCCAACAGTAACATCAACATTGGCATCAAACGGACGCTGATTGTTGCCGCAAATCATAAGTGCTGCCTCTCCAACTTCCTTACCAACCTCTCGCCGCCTGAACCAGTTTCCAATTCGTTTACCAAACCCAATCCATCCAACAAAGTGTCTCGCAGGAATATATCCAACAGTGGGGACTGGTCCTGGAAGTCCATCCACGTTTTCAGCCCGCAGTTCGAGTTCGGGGTACACCCATCCACGTTCATATTCAGCGTTCGCTTCAGCAACTTCCTTTTCGTATTCTGCAAGAGCCTTGTTGTCTGTTCCTTGTGGTTGCAAAACATATCTCTTTTCAGGCGCTTCAGTTGGAACAGACAACAATCCCAACTGAATTCCTTGCAAAACTTCCTGATACGCCTCGGGTCCAATCGCAATAATACCATCCTTCAATAAACAAATCAGTATCTGTACTCAAAGAATAACCAGAAAATCACACAATACCTCCGCATGATACTTTTGCACCATCCCTTCACTCATTCGCAAAATAAACTCCTCTGGAGACTCCTTCTTTGGCCACCACGTGCTTGGACTCCACACAGAAAACGGCGGTGGAGGAGGAGGAGCCAAGACAGGCTTCTGCGTCTTACCCTCCCACACATGCTGTCTCACTTTCGCTCTCAAATGCCCCGCCTTATCCGGAACAAGAACCGTATAATCCAACGCCGCCGCATCAAACACTACAACCCACAGTCAAACACTCATTTCCCCAGTCAATAAGCAGGGGGGGTTACTCACCAGGCTTCACGTAACTCTCAAACCACGCCTTCCCGTTATCCCCCGCGCTCACACAGACAATCACTTTCCGCGGCCGTTCAAGAATTCCACTGGGCTGTTGCGCAAACTGCACGCGGGCACGTTCGATGAAATCGTTTTGGATGGATTCGAGGCGGCGGGAGTCGTATACGGCGATGGTTATGAGACCGGATGTGAGGCCCCAGAAGATTTGCCAGCCTCGACTGTTTTGATGTTTTTGGAGTGGATGGGATGAGTCAGGAGAAGGGTTTGCCTTTTTTTTGGTGAGGGACAGAGAGGGTTTACCTTGGGATCCAGTCTTTGTAACTCTTTTTCTTTTCTTCGGTGGCGGGTGCACCAGAGGTAGTGGATTCATTCAGAGTTGATGACCATCGTCGGGTGGGGAGGAGAGTTGTTGGGGTGCGACGTCGCAGTGACGACTGAAGCAGACCTCGTGCAATCATTCTTTTTTTCTGAGTAGAAGAATAGACAAATAGGATAAGTTATAGATAGAAACAAGAAAAATATTTATGAATAGTTGCTGAGTAGAGGTGTCGGTCGCAGCTCTTGTATTCAATCCAGTTAGTACAAAGAATTATTTGAGAATAATAAATGTGTAGAAAATTATATTACGTTGCTTTCTTTATTTGGGCTTGACGAAAAAGATCGGGAGGCAGTGCGCAGAACTGTGCTTCAAAAACCAAATAAAGAAATGGGATGCCATAACCAAACTCCATCGCACATCTCACCGAGAAAACACAATGCAAATGCTCACAGTTCTCGCGTTTGCGGCTTTTGCCAGTTCTACTCCCGTCCCAAAAGAAAAGCGAGATGTGAACTTTGCCATGGATCTTTTCTCAAGTGCATTCAGTTCCAAAGCGAAAGATAATGAGCCATGCTCAGCTACGGTTGGATGTATCAGTTTCGATTATACCTGCTGTTTGACGCCCGAAAACACTGCATCCGGGAAAAGCCTTTGTGTCCCCACCAAAGGTACTGCATCGCAAGAGATCACGTCATATACTAATATCTCAACCCGTCTCTTAGTTTGCATTTCGTCCAGCTTCCAAACTGGAAACGCGCCAAACAGACAAGCCATTAGCTACAACATCGAAACCAAACCTAACCAATTCAAACAATCCTACAAAGGAATCAAAACAATCAACGACGGTCAACTCTGTGCATCAGGAGATATCTGCACCAACTCCAACTCTGTGTGTTGCGTGTCTGATTACTCTGGCGGTAGCAAAATCTGTCAGTCGTTCACGGCTTGTGGAACTGGGAGTAGAAGTTTCGCCAAGCCTTATATCGCTCAAGCCAACGCGTACGTTATCCAAGACGGCGTCCCCTGTGCAAGTGGTGATACCTGCGCAAACCCTTCAAGCTCATGCTGCAGCACAGGCAACGGCATCAGAACATGTCGTCCAACCACTTCCTGCCCCAACGAAAGTCGTGCCAAATTCAACACCTATAACACGGGGGTAGTTGGAGGTAACACTGCTTCCAATCGTCTCGTTATCAACAACTGGGAGACTTGTCAAATCGGCCGCGACACGTGCGTCAACAGGGACTGGGTATGTTGCGTTGCCTCCGCAGATTTGGGCTCCAACAAAGCGACTTGTCGTCCCCAGAATGACTGCGGCAACTTAAACAGCCTGGACAAGGCGGGAAAGACTGGCGGAATTACGGGTGGAAACCAAGTAAATAACAAGTGATCTTTTAAAACAGTTCACCAATAAAGCCTGGATGGAGTACACAAGCTTAGATTAGTGAATAATACTTTGATGTGGGGTGGAAGGGGACTTAGATAGCATCACAAGCTTTATTCGAATTGTTGACAGACAGACGAAGTGGGGAATATCCCGTTGCTGGTTTTCAAACTTGAGCTCCTTTTCCTTTCTAAAATCTCTTTCTCCTTCAATCATATCCAACGATATAATCATTTGCCATCTTTGGGAACAAAACATCCAACACAGTGATACACTTTGGATATCCATAAGCGTCTCCATTCACTTTCAATTCACTAGCAGTTCGATATCCCAACAACATTCGCGTTGCAGTGTTTCCTTGAAAAGCCACAAACTGACCCCCATTTTCAATCACAGAATCAACTTTTGTTCCCAAAGGCAACGTGTCAATGCTCGCAATCTTGCCTTGCACAATTTTGATCAAAGGTGCGCCTCCTGCATTGTAATCGCTCTTGGTGATACTAAATGTAAATGTCACCCTGCTGAAAGTCAGGCTGCGACGTAAACGATCATTCAGAACGGGGACTACAGATTCGAGAAAACTCTGAACAGATTCAATTCTGGTAAACCAATAATAGGCTTCGCGCTTAAGTGGGAGACGAGCTGACGCAACACTTTGGTATGCAGGATGCCAAGATCCCAACGTTAAAAAGAACTGCCAATTGCTTGAAAGATAATTTTCACTTTCTTTAACCTTTTCCTCGTCGGAAAATGCAGGTGTGGTTGGTTCACCGGTGCCTTCAAGTCTGGCTGGCGCTTTATATGCAGCTTGAATCTGCTTCTTGACTCGGGACATTATTTCCAAATGAAACTGAGGAACAAATGACAAAACAGCACTCGTCAAATCCTCCCACGATGCTACGTCTGTGTCCGCAAGTTCCAACCGATGAATGTTTCCACTGTAAGACTTAAACTCGCAAAACCCAACACGAACAGCATCTTCACATATTTCTGGAGAATCATCCAGGTATTCGACAATGTAGTGGAGGTATGCTGTAAACGACCCTTCTTGACGTCCTTTCATAATACTCTTCCATCCAACGAGGTCGACATCTGTCCAGATACCATCTCGTCGACAAGAATTAACTCTCATTGTCGTCATGATAAAATCAACGTCATCCAATGTAGCTTTCCGAACTCGAAACTTTGGATCTCGTTTCTTTATCAACGGCTCCAAAGAGGCAAGTGTACCCCCTACTCCTGCATTTCGTTCAGGTGCACATTCGTATCCAAAACGACAATAGTATTGAGGCATTCCACCAATAAACTGAAGGGGGGAACCAAGAGCTCTTGCCCAATCGTGATGCACATCCATATGCTTCTTGATAAGTCCTGCAAATAACTACGTAAGTATCTACGTAGTTGTCAAACATTTAAACCCACCATGTCCTCGATACTCTTCCTCGGTTCCAACACCTTCTGGACGAACAACAACAATCGGCACACCCGTGTCAAGAGCATTCATCTTGGTAGCAAGCGTATCCGGATTTCCATAATACCAAATCTGTGGAACCGACCAAACAGAGCTAACAATCTTGTTATCTTTGGAAGCGTCAACCACGACAGTGAAGCACGAATGATCCGTCGTAGGATGCTCAGCCCCTTCAAAGTCAGATGGACTGAACAAGTCAAAGGTGCCTCGGCCGCCTGAAGGAAAGTGAATGCGGGCATTGAAGGCTGCAAGTTCTTCCTTGTCGCCAGGTTCGGCCCTTCGGAGTAGGAGTCCGTTGCCAAGATTGATTGGATGAGGACACAGAAGAGGCCGGGACAGATTCTTGCGTGATATGAACGAATGAAGTTTGTTGAGAGCAGTTTGTGCGTCAGATATGGGAATCTGTGGCCCTGTCAGATGAGGCACAGCTGCAGGCATTGTCGATGAGACGCTGTTCTTTGATGAAGATGTCATTTAATTTGTGAAAAAAAGAAATTTTTTTCGAAATTTTTCGGTGCCATCATCTATTTCTATTTTGCAAAGGGGAAAATACAATCCACGGTTGGCGGATTGTGTGAAAATCCCGAGTCTTTAAATTGCACAGTCGAATTTCTTTTTGAAAAGTAATACATTGAGTTACGAACACTTCTTTTATTTCAATTATCATCATTTTGAAGATCGCTGTTTTGGTAACTTCCCTCCTAAGTTGCTATTCTCGCTGTTGCCTTTTACTCCAATCACAAACCAAAAGCGTGATTGGATCAGTAAGCTCGTCTCTGATGTCCACAGCTGAAAGGCCAAAGACTTCTAATGCTCAACCAGGTCAAGGCGGTAACGTTGCTGCCTTTACAGTTCAAGATGGACAAGTTTGTGCGTCTGGAGATGTCTGTTCGAACTCGAACTCTATTTGTATGAGCAAATCCAGACTTTGCCTGCCAGGCATTGACTGCCTGTAGGGTTAGTATTACCGAAAGATGTTTGCCTACAACATTCGGCGAGGAGAACCAAACCAAGATGATTAAAGTAGAAAGGGACTTTGGCAGCCTAACAATGCGCAAGGGCCGTCGAATCAGGAGGGAACACCATTTATGGTTCAAGATGGACAAGTCTGTGCCTCTGGAGACTCGGATGTATGTGCTAATCCCAACTCCGTGTGTTGTTCCTCCAATCATGGTCAATCTAGAGTCTGCCAAGCATCGATAGCTGAGAGTAGAAAAGTCTATTCCGGAAACCCTCAATTGGAGCCAAACCAAGGTGATCCAAGCAGAAAGGGATTTTGGCAATCATACAATGCAGAAGTTCAGCCAAACCAATCTGGTAACAGAGGCGCATTTGCTATTCAAGATAGTCAAATTCGTGCGTCAGGAGACAACCCAAGCTCCGTTTGTTGTTCTTCCGTTGCGAGTAAATCGAGAATTTGTCAACCAACAAACATATGTGCCGGTGGACTTTAAGGGACACAAATTGATTAGTGTATTACCACGTCGTCTTCTTTCCCCTTTCATCTTCAATAAACAATTATCAACTGAATTAGTAACAGTGGGTATCAAAACGGGGTGTTCGACAGCAATCAATTTTTGTGTTCTGCCCAATTTCTGTTCCATGTGATGTTCTGCCAAGGTTCGAGGTTTCCCCAATACAAAAAGAAGAAGACCTTCGCTGCTGCCACACTCAAACACAACACCAGCCAGCTTCCTCTTCCCACTTCAACCAAATGCAGATCATCCGAGTAGTAACCGTTGCCGCACTCGCCGCGAACACAGTCGCAGCCGAGGGACTCTTCCGCGCGTTGATGGCGGCCGTGCATGGATATACAGCGCGCCCCAGACTCGTCCAGCGCCACCGGCCAGCCTCAAACGCGACCTCTGCTGCGAATTCAACACTGTCTGGTGGTCCTTCGTCTGGTCCTCTGGTCCTCTGGCTCCTCGTACAGTCCCTCCAATGGTCCCTCCAATGGTCCCTCCAATGGTCCCTCCACCGGTCCAAGCAGCCAATGGATCGGCTCCTTCTCCGATCCTTCGCGTCGATGCGGTGTCTCGTGGGAACACGCAAACAGCAGATGCGGTACCTACTGCTGGGACAAGGACAACCAATGCCCAACTGGCCAAAAATGCTACAAGGACATGATCAACACGTGTCCCGTCCTCAACAACAATAACAACAACAACAACTATAACCCTTCTCCTGCCCCAGGCTCTTTCTCTGATCCATCAAGACGTTGTGGATTCTCCTGGGAACAGGCCAACAACCAGTGTGGTACCTTCTGTTATGACAAAGACAATCAATGTCCCAATGGACAGCGTTGTTACAAGGATCTTACTACCTCGTGTGGTGGCTCTCCTGCTCCAGCTCCTGCTCCAGGCCTTTCACTGATGCGTCTCGTCGTTGTGGATACTCTTGGGAAGACGCTAATAAGAGTTGCAACAACCTCTGTTGGGACAAGGACAACCAGTGCTCTAACGGTATGAAGTGTTACAAGGACCTTACTTCTTCTTGCGGTGCTGGACAGGGACCAATTTCCGGCGGACCAGTTTCTGGAGGACCAGCCTCGAGTGGACCAGTCTCCGGTGGACCAGGGCCAGTTTCAGGTGGATCATTCACTGATGCTTCTCGCCGATGCGGTTACTCTTGGGAAGATGCCAACAAGAGCTGCAACAACCTCTGTTGGGACAAGGACAGCCAGTGTTACAACGGTATGAAGTGCTACAAGGATCTTGGAAACACTTGTGCTGTCGGACAAGGACCAGTATCAGGCGGATCAGTCTCTGGTGGACCAACTTCCGGCGGTCCAGTTTACGGTGGACCAGGACAAGTTTCTGGTGGAGGATCAGGACCAGCTCCACAACCTCAGTCAGGATCTTGTAACTTTGGAGACTGGATGTGTGGAAGCGACAACATCACCCTCTACCAGTGTGGTTACGTGCAGGGTAACGTCTTGTCTTGGAGACAGCACTCTCAATGTCAAAACGGAACTCGCTGTGTTGTTGGCCAGCCAGCTGGATTCGTTGGATGTAACTAAAAAATCGTCAGATCATTTTCATTTAGTTGTTGTTGTGTATGCAATAAAATGCCTGTCAATAAGTAATCTGTGCTTCTGAAGAATACGAATGTCTTCTTCTTCTCCTTCAATAATAATAACCTTATCAAATGTCGTGGTTTGGCAGTGCACCAACACCCAAAAAGAGCACTGGCACCGCGTCCACCGAACTCTTTGGCGACATTGGCGACATTGACGACATCCACGTGGACGATGCGGACATTGAAAACGATGCGGCGCTTCTGGTTCGTGAGTCCTTTCAGTCATACGCCACTCACCCAAACCAAACCAAACCAAACCAAGGCCGAACTCGCCGGACTCCAAAACTCGATGGGAATTTCTTCGACCGCCGCCACCGCCGCGACAAAGAAAGCGCCTCAGAAACCAGCGCCAAAACAAGCACCGCGTCCTGTTAAACAACAACAACTACAACCACCTCCTTCTACTTCAAACAATGATGGCCTTGTCGATATTGAACTGCCCGTGCTTGACTTTGACGATGCAGAACCAAATGTTGTTCTTACCGATGCGGACCTCGAAGACCCGGATCTGCTGAGTGAATTGGCGGCAGTTGGAGGTGGCGGTGATGAAGGGGAGGACGATGACGCGCCGCCCAGGAACACAGCGAGCCACTCAAAGACGCGAGTGATGCCGAACTCGCTAATTTGATGCACGGGATGGATATGGCGAATACAACCATTCCATCAGCACCCGCGAAGACACATCGTGTGGTCGTGCCTCCTGTCGAGGAATCAATAGAATCGGTAGACATTCCGGAACCTGTTCAGCAAGAACCTGTATCTCCTCACTCTCTCTTGGACGTTAAGAAACGCCAGCTGGAATACAAACAGGCGGCGTTGGCGTTCAAACAACGCGGCGATGCACCTACTGCCCGTGAAATGCTCAAGGTTGCGAAATCTATGCAGGACACTATTGATCTTGCGGAATCGGGAAGCTCGATCAAAGCGTCGTTCAAAATGCCTCCTCCTCCACCTGCTCCTGCCGCAGCTCCACCCCCAACCCCAAAACCAACTCCTGTAGCTACGCCTGCTGTTACAAGCTCACAGCAGCCGTCACAAATAAAGCGACCATCAACATCTCTATCACCAAAGCAAACTGCCACTCCCACTCTATCTCAAACAAACGCATACGCAACTTCTTCGACCTCTCGTCAACAAGCACAACCTCAAATCCAGCAAACAACATCAACACCCTCTTTAACTCAAACTCCCTCCCTCCTTGCAAACAACATCCCACTCCTCAAAACTTTACATTCTTCACTCACCTCTCAAATCGCTACTTGCACCCAAATCGCGCACTACAGCCTTAAATCAAAGAACCAAGCCGTTGCTGTTGACTTCCACAAACGAAAGAAGTTATATCAAAGTGATTTGGAGGTATTGGAGACTATAATGAAGGTTGGCGAGGCAGGGGGTGTCGTCACTTGGCCAAGTTTCCGATATGAAGTGGTTAGCCCGCATCTTTTATTCATTTTTTTATCTGACAGTTGTCGCCTCTCAGGTTCGCTTCGAAATAGATCAAGTCAATACAGATATCGGTCTTGAAGAGCTTGAAATCGCGGTTGTTCGTGGATACGACTATGCCTCGCCCAAAGGATCTGGAATCGCTTCTATGGACTTAGAAACGTATGTCACGTTGATATCGGTACGGATGCGCCTGATGCAAAGGGTCAATCTCCTGTTGCTTCGAAATCGGCGAGTCCTGAATACGCGTTCTCGAAGCGTATTAAGATTGATCGAGGGTCGAGAAACTTTTTGAGGCATGTGGAGAGGAAACGGGTTGTTGTGGATGTCTTGCATCAGGTGAAGGGGTGGGGTGGATTGTCGCTTTTGGCGGGGAAGCCTGTGCCTGTCGGGAGGGCGAGTGTTGCGCTCAGTGGGCTTCTGACAAAGGCGGAAGTTCATGAAGTTGTTGATGTGAGTTGGTTTACTTTGCCTGCTTCTTTGCTGAGTTCTGATGTGGAAGATAGCTTGTCGATCTAGCTAACCCAAGGAAACTCGTGGGTGGAAAACTTGAAATTAAGCTGAGGTTGCGTGTTCCACTTTCGAAGTCGGATGTGGTTTGAAAGAGGAGCGATGGGTTGTTGTCGACTTTTCGGGACAATTGAATACTCCCGCACCCACTATTCCGGCGTCGCAACAATATGTTGCTCCTGTTCAAGTGCAGCCTGTGCCAGCTGATATCATTCACCAAACCACGTTGTTGAGAAAACGTCCAACGTTGAGGCAACAGACGAAACTAGTTCAACCACTGTTGAATCTACAACATCTGCTTCAACACTTCCTGTCCCCAAACCTATCACTCCACAACCCGCATCTAATGCAGCTAATTCATCGCGTTCCTCGACCCCGGTTGCGCAGCAATCCAATCCAATCAAAAAAGCTTCAACGCCTATTCCCACCAACCCAGCACCATCTGAAGTGGACATTGAAGAACTCGAAATGGAGTTTTTAAAGTATGCTCTCATTTCAAAACAAATTCAGCCATTACTAATGAAAATCAAACAGCCCCGACGCAATTGCCTCCAACAACGTCCTCGAATCAGAACACACTGCCCTCCTCGCTCAAATCGCAGCACACAAGAAGCCTGTACCCGACGACCTCATGGACCGTAAAGCTGGTTACGAATTACGGATGAACTTACTTGTTACACTTGTGTCTACGGGAGCTTTGACAATGAACAGTTGAGTGTTGTCGAACCATGTTACACAAGACTTTAAGTGTTATCTATTTTCACAGAATACATTGAAAACGTCAAGACGAACATTGGGACGACCAAGAAACAGGCCTTGTTGTTGAAGCAGCATGGGAAAGTAGTACTGGCGAGGCAGGCCATGGCCGAATTAAGATTATGATGGAAGAGGTTGAAGAGGTTGAGAAGGCTATCGCTGCTGGGGAATTGTGATTGGGTGGTTATAAGGGGAGACTTTTGAATTGTGAATATAGCTTTCATATGCCTTCCGTCGAAACTGCGATTTCATCGAATCCATTATACTTGAGCAGATGGCTTTACGAGAAACTCAAGAGAACTTGTGGCTCAAAATCAAATGGGAAGGTGTGAGAACTTGTGGCTCTTAATTTTTTGACAAGCCCGCTTTTGCCGATTCCCGACTCGTCTTAAAAGGGGAGCAACAGACAGCTGCAGCAGAAAGAGCCACCATGTTTTTGCTGAAGATCATCACTCTTGCCATCGTAGTTGCCCGTACTGTTGCTGATGTGACTATATATTGGGAGAACTATCAGTACACCATGGATGATCAGAACTGTAAAAACAATGCCTATGAGGGCCAAACAGTTCCACCATTAACATTTGTTAATCTGGACCAGGATGGCGAGGAGTATATCTTCACAGTCACTGCTAATGTTGGTCAAACTGTTTACGTCCAAACCTCTTATCTGTCAGATATGGTTACACATTTCCAATTGATTCACCCAAAACGACTGTGAATTCGCCATTCCAGCCGATGAATTTATCAGTGATTCTGTTTTTAATTTCACAGCAACCATTCCACGAACTGGCTCATATAAAGGTAACACGCAACATTAGTTGTTTTGCATTATTAATCTCACCGAAGGTTGGACTGCAAAATGGACAGCAAATATTCCAGATGTGGACAGTGGGATTTATCCAGATGATCCTTTCAATCAAGTATATGCCCATGAGATTGAGGATGAAACTACGGTCAGCACCTTAGCACCATCGTCCATTAATTCGTTTACGTCTGCCACAAGCTCGATACTTACATCCACAGCTAGTTCTCTAGCTACAACGTCAACTCTTGCAATCTCGACGACCGTCAGTACTACTTCATTCACAACAGCGGCTTCTACTTTGTCAAGCACAAATGTACCTGATTCAACCACAAATCCAGTTGCTACCTCGACAACGTATCTTGCGACCTCGACAGTTCCTATTTCTTCAACAAGTCTAATCTCTACACTGCTCAGCTCAGTCACGTCTACTGAGGCAAGCTCTTCCTTCACACTGACGTCGGCAGAAGTTGCATCCTCCACAGTAACCACGTTGGCGACAACAGCGCCTATTTCTTCAACAGATGTGATTTCTGAATTTACTACTTGGGCGTCAACCCAGACGATTTCGGAATTATCCAGCACGAGCATAATTCAATCCACTGCGAGTCAATGCAACAACAACGCTGAATCTTCTTGAGCGAATATACTTCGACTGGCCAATTGGCTTGAGCACCGGACGTTCCCATTTCTTCGACTGTCTCATCTACAAGGCCAGCACTGCTACTTCTGTTTCCACTTCGACGGAATCTGCTACATTACCAACAGCACACTGACCACTGACGCAAATCTTCCGTCAACTTCTGGTTCTGCAATTCAGTTGGAAGCACAACAGTTTCCGCGTCAGAATCCACGGATACCGATTCAAAGACAGTTTCTGCCACTTTCTCTTCCACCACACAAACCCTGAACGCCTCTTCCGCTTCTTTCCCCACCAGCTCTCTCCAAACGGCCTCGTCAGTTATTTCTTCTCAACCAACATCCCAAAATTCTGCAACATCCACTTCCTCAGGTCTTCCAACAATCACAACCAGCCCTTGCGTCCCACTTCAAGCTCCCCCAAGTCTCACTGAAATTGCAAACGGACTGATTCCAACCGCATCTCCACTGCAGACGTACACAGGCACCGCTTCTCTTGCCATCGCGACATTGACAAACCTCGTTCCAGCGTCCCTTGCCAGACTCGGAGCAACCAAAACAGCTGAAATCTTTCAGATTGGATCTCTGAAGCCTGGTGATACATCTGTCACGTTTTTGGGAGCTGCCTTCACGGCTGGAGAGAGGAATGCGGTTGTGTTTATGATTGTGTCGGATGGATATACAGTGAGTCCCAGCATTTTCCATTCTTGATTACTATTCGAATTCTAATCTTTGGATTTTAGTTCAAACCCGACGCGACAATCAAACCTTCAACAACGCGACATGTTCGGTTTCTATCAAGACTGGCGGAATTACGAATGGTGGGGTTGAATTCAGTTACGTGTTTGACGAGAGATCGCTGGTGAATGGTTTGCCATGCAGCTTACGGAGGACGGAACGCAGTTGATTGTTTCTGTCAACAGTGAGCATCAAGTGTTGGCGTCGGTGGCGTTTACTGTGAGTGCTGGAGTTGGGAAGAAACGCGCTCAGAAGGAGGTTGGGTTTGTGGTTGTGAATGGAGTTGGAACGTTCAAGGCTGTTTCTACTTCAACGGCGTCTGCTGTCACGGCTGCGACAGTGAGGAATACATCTGGATCTGGGACTCTTGTTACTCAGGCCACTGCAGTTCCTACTCAAGGCTACCCGGCTCCAACTGTTGTTGTCCCCACTTCAAAGCAAGAAGTGACTCAAGGATATGTTGCTCCAGATGCGATTCCTCCCGACAAAGGCTCCAGCTTCTCCCGCGTATGTCGCTCCAGCCAATGTTGCCCAAGTTTCAACCAAATCCTTGAACATTCTCGCCAGTGCTGCTTATGATTTCAACGTGAATCTGTTTGTTGTTTCCCTCCTTGTTTCCTTCATCTTTTGATTTCTCCACCTTTGCTTCCATCACAATTATTATGAAATTAAAAAAAAAAAAAAATAAAAAAATTATAAATTTCTTTTTTAACAAATAAAAAAAAAAAAATAACAAAAAATAGAAAAAACACAAAAACCAAAAACAATAAAATTGATCATAACTGTTACATCAATCAAACATAAATTGCATTCTGTCAGACAATTATTATGCAGACAATCATGGCAACTCATTGTTTCGTCATTTATTTAACTCATTATTCAAAAAAAAAAAAAAAAAAAAAAAAAAAAAAAAAAAAAAAAAAAAAAAACAAAATATGACTCTATTCTTTGCTTCCTTTTTTAACTCTTTCAAAAAATGGAAATGTATAACTGAACGAAAATGAAAAACACAAAAACAAGCCAAACACTACACCTATGTACATGCAATGCACATACCATTTCCGTCACTTTGTCATTTACACCAAAGACGGCAACCCCTCCTTCTTCACAGCACCCCTCTTCATCAACATCAAATAAGTCTCAGTCTCCTCATTCAACTCCTCCTTCCCGGCCGCAGCGGCACCAGCACCAGCACCAGCAGCACATCATCCACCTTATTTCCATTCGCAGCGTTCACAGCAGCAGTAGCAGCAGCCCCAACAATCCCACGTCCAACCCTCCACAACCGCTTCACAACGCTATGATTCATAACCGCCTTCGCACCGCCCCCAACAATCCCATCGAACCGCCCCGAATCGCTACGCGCCTCTTTCATCACTTCTGTGCAGACGGGGACACGGTCGCGGTCGAATTCGTCGGCGAGGTGGGAGAACGCGAGACGGTCGCGGTGGATGCGGGGGTCGACTGCGTCGTCGTCGTCGTCTTCGTCGGGGGAGGCGGACGTGGCGACGACGGATTGGGCCATGAATTGGGAGAATCCTTCGTCGTAGGTTGTTTCGTCTGGGGTGAGGAAGTCGGTTGTGGTGGAGGTGGCGGATTTGGGTGTCCAGGTTGGGTTGTTGTATTTTGCGAGGAGTTTGGCGAGGAGGACGGCGTCGGTGATTGCGAGGCCTGGGGCGAGGGAGCCGTTTGCGTTTGTGGAGACTGGGTGGGCGGCATCACCGATAAGGATTACTCGGCCGCGGTGGAGTGATGGAGGGTTCGGGAAACCGGGGCCAAGTGGGTTGGGAAGGGTGTATGTGTCTAGAGGATTTGAGGCAAGGTCAAGTGTATCTTGAAGGGTGGTGAGTGTTGGGTCTGTGCGTGCCATGATGGCATAAATTGGGTGCTGTTCAATTCGTAAGCATTTACGTTGAGAGAAAATAAATCGACTTACGGGGAAGTTCTCTGGCTCGGCATATTTAAGTGCAAGACCACGAATTTCTTGACCAGTGAGTGGGTTTGGCGCAGCGAATAGAGAGGAAGCAACAAACGAAGGACGGTTGTTGGTAGAAGAAGGTCGGTTATCGGCATTGTCGCTAAACATACGCTGTGGAACAGCAAGTGGTGACTTGATTGAGGATTGCAAGGCTGACATGTCAATCGATCTGCGACCACGACGAGCTTTTTTGGTATCAGCATCTGAAGAATCGTTTTGATCGTCAGCGGCAGCGCTTTCATCTGGAACGGCATCGGTAGAAGTTCCTTCGCCAGCATTGTCATCGATATCAGGAGTTGTATCGGCCAATCGCAGCTTTCCAGGTTTTCTACCCCTTGGAGCACTTTCTGCTGAATTCCACTTATCCTCTGGAGTTGTTTCATCGGTACTCAATTTGGTCAAGCTCTTTTGCACGCCTTGGTCAACAACACTGTTGGGTCCACCCATCATACTCATGATATTCTGACCAGCTTTAGGGTTAGTCTTGATGGCTTCGTTCATGAGTTCACGGTTCTTCCATGCAGCAAAGTTGGCAGCAATCTGACCCTTCTCTTCCTGTGGCACAATCAAGCGCCATCCAAGGAGTCCATTACCCATATTGACACATCCAAACCAGGCACCCTTCTGAGTTCCGTGAACAGTAACGCATCGACCGTCTGGCACGAATTCCTGGACATCAAAACGGGTCAAATCTTCAATTGGTTTTTTCGAGGCTTCCAAAGTGTCAGGTGCATCCGTGGGAGGAACATGAAGTCTTGTGACACCACAAAAGATTGCGGCACCAGAGAATTCAGCAGGGCGAGGGTGGGAAGTTGTAGGAGTTGGTGTTGCGGGGGATACAGGTGGGAGAATTGAACGGGAAGATTGTTTTTGGACGTTAAGATACATGAGTTTGCGAACAGATGAGTTTGTGCCGTCAGCACCCACGAGGAGGTCGCAAACTTCAGTGCGGCCTGATCTGAATTCGAGGGTGACTTTTCCAGTTTCAGGGTGGACGTAGTAGAGCTTCAGACGTTCTCCAGTCACATATTCGTCCTTGCTGAGAAGATCTCTGAATGCCTGAGCTTCAAACCTGGAAGGCAGTCAGTACGATTGAAAGCAGTATACTAGACAAGTACCATTTGCCCTCTGCCAGATCGGCATCCAGGTCATCGTCGTGGGTTGGTTGAACAAGGCCCGAGTTGTTTGCAGGCTGCGGCAGATAGTCCTTCCCCTTCACCTTGTTTTCTGTCTCCTTTGCCAGGGCGAGCATCAGCAGACGGACCAGGTCGCAGCGACGCAGGGTGACGAGTGGCGGCAGTGAGGAAGAAGCGAGAGCGGAGGCAGCGAGACGGGAAGCGGGAGGAGGGAAGGAGTTGATTGGTGTTTGAAGATCGTTTGGATCGAGGGCCTAGTTATTGTTTTGATTGAATTGAAAGAGAGTTGTTAATAAGGCTGTGTGTGTTTCTAGTAACTAGTAAGTAAGTACGCACACTCAGACCAACAACCGGTGCCGCCATCCGACTCAAACCACCGCCCACGCGCAGATCATCAACGAGTGCTTCCACGGCCCAGCGCCAAAGGACCAAGTGTTGTCCGTCTTCCTGCGGCGCCGGTCCCGCCTCAACAACAACAACGTCGTAGAACACGCCCGTCACGAACGACTTGCTGTTCAGTCGCTTCAGCGCTACGGCGAGCGTCAGACCCGCAACTCCGCCGCCGATGATCACAACTCGCTTTTGCACGGACTCCATTTGTTGTGTTGTAAGAACAGTCGTGGTCGTTGTGCCAAATTGGTTGCTTTTTACGGGGGAGCGTTTCACTTGACAACCCACCCCCCCGTGCCTCTTTCCCTTAAGAATATCACTATGAAAAGAAGAGCGGTAGCAACAGTTTACCAATGATTAATTTCCAACTATTGCAATTCTTTTCAATTAATATTTAAGATATGGGTATTTAACAACGATGAATAGTATATAATTGCAAAGGAATAATGGTGTAAAAGATTGTCAAAGTGTACTACTCAACATTTTATGAATTGTTGATTCCAGATGCACTTCCTTCTGTTCAAATTATCGACCCTTGTGTCTTACGGACTTTCATCAGAAGAACAACAAATAGTTACCAATCAATTCGCTTCATTGTCGAACTCTTAAGCGGTGAGTGACTCTTATGTGGCTGGTCGTCTCAAAAAACCTATAAAAGTCCAGCACCCTCCATTCGCAATCAATCCCGTTTTGCTCTGCGAGAAATCAAACTCTTGAAGCATTCTCAAAACATCGATATACCCAAATGCAAGTCCACTCACTCCTCGCGCTATCCGCGTGCCTCTCTTCAGTCTCAGCCCTGCCCTGGATGAGCTCCCTTTTTGCCCAGACCATCAACTACGATCCAAAATCCAACCAACAAGACCCCGCCACTGGATCTCAACAAAACAACGTGGGAAGCCCAAACAGAGCCGTGATTCCTGACTGGCAAACATGTCAACCCAACGTTGACTCATGCTCAACACCCGGTTACATATGTTGCGTCAATGCACCTGATCTTTGGAACAACAAGGCTACATGTCGCCCTCCCTCCGATTGCAAGTCCATGAACAACAACCCGCCAATCAGCGACGTCGGCGGTCCTTGTAATCAAGCTATCCAAAACGCGGCTGTTTGTAAACCGGGGCTTGTGTGTAACCCTCCTGCTGTGGCTATGCCCGGGGCGCTGGAACATGTGCTCTGCCAAATAATAATGGGGGAGGTAACAAAATTGATAACTGGCAGACGTGTCAGCAAGGTCGTGACTCGTGTGCTTCGAATGGATTCGTGTGCTGTGTAGCTCAAGCGGACTTGTGGAACAATAAGCTACTTGTCGTCCTCAGAATGATGTTCAAACGGCGGTTGGAACAATGGTGGTAACAATGGAAACAACGGTAACAACGGTGGTAACCAAGAGGCAACAAGATTGATAACTGGCAAACGTGTCAGCAAGGTCGCGACACTTGTCTCGAATGGATTTGTTGTTGTGTTGCCCAAGCCGATTAGGAAGCAAGGCTACTTGTCGTCCACAGAATGACTGTTCTAACGGTAGCTGGAATAATGGCGGCAACAACAACGGCAATAATGGCAACAACGGTGGTTCGAACAACGCGGTAACAAAGTCGCTGACTGGCAAACTTGTCAATTTGGCCGCGATTCTGCCTCAACAACAACTACGTGTGCTGTGTTGCTCAAGCTGACCTCGGAATCGGTAAGGCCACCTGTCGCCCTAAAGACCAGTGTGGAAACACGAATGGAGGAAACAGTAACAATGGTAACAACAACGGTGGAAGTGGAAAACTGGTTCCAATGTGGGAAAACTGTGGATTGACTGACACTTGTGCCAATGGATTGTTTGCTGTGCCGCGAAGGCTGATCTTGTTGGTGGAAAGACCACTTGTCGTCCATCAAATGGTGAGTGTTTTTTCATCTATTTCGTTGAATTTATGCTTAAGTTTATAACGTTTAGATTGTGGAAACACTTCTTGGCTTGCTCAGTGCACCAAAGACGACTGGATGTGTGGAACTGACCGCAAGACGTTGTACCAATGCACTCCATCCAAAATGAACATGTGGGTTGGGCACCAAAGAAGGAATGTGATTCTGGATTCTTCTGCTATGACGACGGACAGTATGTTGGTTGCCGTAATTGGTAAATATCAGGGAAAAGATAGGAAGCCGCGCACATATATTTTCTCCTCCTTTTCAGTATTCAAAAAATAAAACAATACCATTCGACCCTTGATGTTTATGGCAACACCTTTAGGCAAGGTGGGAAAGAACAGGCTTCGCAATCAATTTGACGCTGGACACCTTTCCAGCAATTTGATCCTCTTGCGCAGCAACAATCTTATCCAGCCCACCAATGACGCGAGTTGCTTGTGGAATGATCTTACCATCCTTCAATGCCTGGGAGACGAACCCCCAAAGCGCAGCAGAGAGTCCATAGTCCTGGGAAGATCCAGACCCAAACGTAACATGGCGATTTGGGAATGATTCCGCACCTTGGATATCGGCTGGATTGATGATGACGAGGTGTGATTCCTCAGTCGTTGAGAGAGAATCGAACGTCGCCTGTGTTCCTGGACCAGCTGTTGTGAACGCGTGAGTGAGCTTTCCGTCCGTCAACGCGCGGATTTGGTCAACCACATTTGGGGCTTTATAATCAATTGTATGGGTTGCGCCAATAGACTTGAGCAAGTCGTGATATTGAGGAGAAGCCGTTACAATCACCTTGACACCTGCCAATGCAGCAAGCTGGATGGCTGTGGAGAACAATTTAATCAATAAAGTCTGAGATACACTGTTTGGAACTCACCCAAATGACCAACAGAAGTAGATCCACCCCAAATAAGAACGTCTTCCCCTGATTCTTTTCAACCGCATCAGCAGTCCATGGAGCTGCCAGCTTAAGTTCTCTGAAAAGACATACAGCCGAAGTCATACCTGCAAGCGACTCGTCAGCCAAGAGTAATTTCCAACATACAACTTCAGACTCACCCGCAGCACCGATCGTAGCACCTTGCTCAAAGTAATTTGTTAGGAAGTCGAGAAACAGGCGGTTGGAAGCGCGGCGTACTGTTGAAACGAGCTTGTTCTCGCCCTGCCAATGAACGCCTGGAAAAACACGCGATCGCCAACCTTGAGAGCAGTGACTTCTGGAGATACAGCGGTAATTATACCGGCACCGTCGCTTCCCATGACTGTTGGGAACTCTGTCACCAAGATTCCGAAGCGGGCGATCAAGTGGTCAACTGGGTTCAAGCCAGCGGAATCCACGAGAACAACGACTTCTCCGGGATTTGGAGTGGGGATTTCGGAAGAAATGAGTTCTTGAGGCCATGTTTCTTGGATTGGATGAGTTGGATGTTGGACGTTGGAATGATCATTTTCTTTCAACCAAAAAGCAGCTTGAGCCTTAATGAACAATTATAATTATCTAAAATGGTTTGAATGTTTGAATTATCGAGTAGAATAGGTATGATATAAGAACTCACTCATCCATCTTGCAAATCGTGGGATCTTGGAGCAAAGCCCAAATTGATTTCAAAACAAACCCATCCTTCCAAAAAGTTACAACAAAATGCTTTGGCTCAACCTCTTGGAATCACTTCTCCCTATGCCTGGGATGCGTCGGGCCTCATCATCATTTGGCTCTCAAGCTGCCAATATCACCGACTCTTCAAGTCACTGTCAAACCAAACCAACTTGTCATTACAGGCATAGCATTGATGATAGCAGTTCAGTTCTTACACTGTTTCAGAGCCAGGGCATGCAGCCTGGCGCTACATTTGGCAAGCGGAGAGCGAGGTTGTGGTTGATTCAGACGACGAAAGCTATGCATTATTGGCTGAGTATCTTGCATCAAATAACTCCAATGTCACGCCAGTGTTCACTGTTTTGGAGATTGATAAACAGAATGAAGACAGTCAGTCCAAACTGCGCAGTATATTCCAAACCCACCACAACTTAAATCTCACTTACGTCTCATGAGCCCACTGCAAAGTCTGTCGTTGCAAGAACCGCGTATGAACCAAAGACAGCAAAACGCCAACCATCTTTTACGTTCCGAATGACGGCCAGTACCTCATTAAGTTCAATGGCGCCGATATCTACTTACGATAAGCACAAGCGAAAACAAGAACGACGCGAATCCCCGCGAAACAGCGAATTCACATTTCGTGGCCCAAATTACAACACAAACAACACTCAAATCTCCCTGGCACTTCCAAACAAACCATCACCCTCCGCACGTATCATTCAATGTCATCCTCTGGCTTTCGCAGTATTCAAGCTTTACTTCAAACCGCAGTCGAAGCGTTCCATTCAAAACAACGCGGCAAGACCTCTGTTTTCGTTTTCCAACCGTCTACACGTCAGGATGGAAACGTTTCTCTCAAAAACCTGCACGACACCTTGATACTATATCCTGGCTCCTGAGATTAAAGACCAGTTGTTGGACGATGTTCATGGTTTCTTGAAATCGGAGGCTTGGTACAGAAACCTTGGTATCCCTTTCAGACGCGGGTATCTTCTCCACGGACCACCAGGAACGGGGAAAAGTTCGTTATTTTTGCTCTTGCTGGGAATATTGGGATGGATGTTTGTTTGGTGAATTTGGGTGCTCCAGAAATGAATGACTCGATTCTCGCGAATGCACTCAGTGATTCGCCAAAGAATAGTGTGCTCGTTTTCGAAGATATTGATGTTGCTATGGGACGAAAAGAGGCTCCGGTTGTGCCTCCAGTACAAGAGGAAGGGGAAGAGCGGCGTCGAGGGCCTCCAGGTAAATTCCGTGGCGGTATGACTATGACATCCAGCGAAACTTCAAATGTCACATTATCTGGGCGTTTGAATGCTTTGGATGGACTCATTGCCCAGGAGGGACGAATCGTGTTCATGACAACAAATAACATTGGAACCCTTCCTGCTGCTCTGATGAGGCCTGGTCGTGTCGATCGTCGTTTCTTGTTCCATTACGCTACAGTGGATGTCGCCGTTCGGTTGTTCGTCAGATTTTATGGTGATGTTCTGGGAGAGGAAGAAGCATCTTCAATTGGTCGAAAAGTCGCAGATCAATTGGGTGTGGAGACAGGCCAGTTTGGTATTGCACAGTTACAAGGATTTTATTCTCGTCACCGCTCAGATCCTCGCAAAATTCTAAGCCATGTTGATGAGTTTTTGCTTGAGTTGGAACAGCAAAAGAAAGAAGAACAAAAATAATGAAATTTATTGATTAAAGTAATAAAACAGATCAATACTTCCAATGTTGAGCCCATGGTTTGGTTGCCATTAATTCTGTGGCGCGTTGTTCCAACATTTCGCACCATCATCATCCAAAGTTTTCAGCTCATTGATGCCATCATCCCAGAATTTCCGACAAACTATTTCATGCAATGAAGGTGGCTCTCTCTCCAAAACTGTGTGCATCAAAACTCTACTGTCGGTGGCCACATACAACCGAGTTCCATCTTCACTCCACAACAGCCCATTAATTGCTTCTACCCGATTTGGAGCATCACTCAACGCATCATTGACTGTTGGATGTACGCGCTTGAAATTGTGTCTCAATATTTGTCGCGGTGGATACACAAAACGTGGTTGTTTGTTTGGTGGAGCAATTGAAACGTCATCAGGCAATTCAGCAGTCAAGTCTACGATATGAACGTCTCCGTGTCTGTTTGAGAACGCAAGCAAGTAAGGCTTTGTTGGATGAAATGCAACTGAATATGTTGAAGCTGGAATCCCAATTTAAAAAAAAATCCAATTAAAAGCTCACTTACTTGCAGCATCAATCTTAAAGACAACCCCAATTGAACAGCATCGATGATCAATAGGTATGGTAGATTGTCACAGGAAACTGCCAAAAAATGGGAAGTTGTATTCCATGAACAATACAAGACAATTAAGTCCGACAAGTTCCTAGCAGCTACACGTGGAAAATCGAGATCGTCTAAAACGAAGGGCTTGGACACAGCTATTGGGGCATCTACCATCGGAGCAAACAAGCAATCTTGAAAAACAGTATCAGACTCCATTAATAGATTCATGAGATTCACCTAATGGTATCTGCTTTGGAGTTCCAAAGTGACGATATTGCAGTGTCGTATCGAAGTCGTCGTCAGGTGTTTGATGATCTAGGTCACCAGTGAAACTATATGACATATGAACAATCCAAACTCCTCCTTCGTCTCCGGTGATTGCCATATATCTCCCATCGGGAGAAAATCGAGCATCATTTGTTGGCGCATGGAAACCTAGAAGTGGTGGAAGTCGAGTAGAATTCGGATTTTCATCGTCAGCCTCAATTGACTGCGATCTCAAGAGGTATACTAACAGCATACTTAGTATTTTATAAATGCATGGGATGCTGTGCCTTGTAATAACAACTTACCTTCGACAACTCTTGCGTTTCTTGTAACAAGCAAAGTGAACTCGTACTCGAATTCATCCATACTGTCGATTTTCCGTACGATGCGACGGGATAAGTTGACCGAGTTTGAAGTATCAAACATATTCGTCGATTGTCGTCGCATAATTAATTGTGGTTTGAGCGGATCTTCCATGGTGAACACCATCAATCTCCCATCAAAGAAACCAACTGCCAAGAATCCATACGCCATATCAGTACAGAGTACTTCGTTTGGGAAATGGAGGATCTCTTTGTATCGTTGAAATCGTCAGTTTAACCTATATTAGGTATGCCACTAACCAATACTCGAATCCTGACGAATCTCCATATAGTTTGTAAATGGAAAAACATCAGGAGCAAATGCAGTCCTGAATCTATTTCTTTTGCAAAGATTGACGCACCAGCACGAAACAAGCCGCGGTCGCGTACTGTGAACGGGCGCTGCAGATGAATGTTGAAGATACTTTGATGGCGCTTTGAGCAGAGCTTGTTGAGGCTTTTCTGCCTGGCTGCGACTGAAGTAAGATACGCGTTCCATTTCACCCAGCATCAAATATCCAGCACGTTGGTGATGACATGAGTCGGACGGTGAATTGGACCACTGATATGGATGACCTCGTCTGTAATAACGCATTCTAATGGTTGAGAATGTTGAAGTATGACTATCATCCTACATCAAAATCAGTCAATTCAATTTGATGTCGACAATATACAATAACTCACGGATCTTTCGAATTCAAGTTATTTGAAGCCATTTCTGAAGTCGTTTCCATGCCCTCTACCATAGCGTTATCTTCATTCTGAACCAACAGTCTCACAGGGGAATCCCAGTCCAAAGGCCAATCTCTCGCATCATATCCAAAGACCTCACACGTTGCCATGACTTCAGCTAACACGTTTCTGATTACTGTCGGTGGAGCTCCACGAGGCATCAAGTGCTGTATTCTCAAGAAAGCAGCATCAAGTCTCTCATCCCAACGACCAAACAACTCTCTCAAACGAGTAAATCCTTTCTTCCAAGTCCTTCACTCGCGGTTTACCGACAGGCACAGTAAAGCAGTTTGAGAAGAGCAGTGGGTGTCTGGGCAGGGCCTTCCCGCCAAACCACGCCAAGTCCCCCTTCACAACCGTCAGAAGCGGTGTCACATCTTGCACTTCACAGCGATCCCACGTGCGATTGAATTGAGCAAGCCAGTTGATGGCGTTGGTGATTGCATCTTTGTCAAACGGGTGGATTCGCCCAACAAACGACTGCACATCATCACGTTTCAGAACAGACCGGCAAATGTAAATAAACGAGCGGATGGCATTGTAAGCCACGATGGATTCGAGATTGCCTTGTCGCCGCATCTCGTCTGTTGCACTCAAGTCAGCATTCGGCACCTTTCATCCTGAATACGCTTAACTCACTAATGATGGCTGCGGCAGTATCTTCGCTGATTAACATCCCTTCATTCCCCCTATGAAGCCGACGTCTTCAAACAGTGGGGGATTCTCATCATCTTCATTCAACATTTGACTTCTACTATTATTAATTGAAAGAGAAGGGAGAGGAATCAATTGAAATCATCGCATTCTCCAACACTTTGATAACGTGCTCGTAGAGTCTTGATCAATGAAAGTAAATACAAGAAATGCAAGGAATCTGTTGAACGAACCTCATAATCATGCGATCCGATTCACTAACACCTTCCTCCATTTCTTCAATCTTCGTTCCACCGACATTGTCTCCGCATAAACTCCACATTGATTCTTGATCTTCAGGCAGCGAAACAAAGCCAAGCACAGACTCGCCAGTCACAAACGCAAGAGATTCTTCAACAAGCATAATGCTGCATAGTTACATTTAACCCGGGCACGTGAATAGTCAGTGCTTTACCTCACAAGAACATCATCGATTATGACTTCATCTCGTAAACAGAGCTTTACATCAAAATTACCAAAATTAGCTAAAATTCGTTCAAATTCACTGTTACCCTTGCATGAGCCATCGCAACCCTCACTAACGACTCCATTGTCACAAACATCGAATCGCTTCCTCCAAGTCCACTTCCACCTCCGATCAATTCCCAAATGTCTTGCGGATCAAAGTGAAATACGCCTTCAAAAAGTCAGAACAATTGTGTGGGATGCTAAAATAATAGAACATGATAAAGCGAAACGATGAAGTTCGGAAATCGAATCGAGTTACGTGACAGAAATGGAAGAAACCGTGTGAATAAACCGTGAGAAGTCATCGTGGCTGATGAATGGCGCCCAATCTTTGATGTCCTTCGAGTCTTCATTGTCAGACACTCCACTTGGGACGGCACTGAAAAGTAAATGACTCGCAAGCGCTTCTTGGTGATGTGGTTGTGAAGAGGATTTCAAGTTGATGCAAATGTCGAATTTCCTAGAAAACGAATAAGCATAATAAGAAAATGAGTGTTGGTAAAGAACGTACGAGACATTGGAGTCAGGATGGGACTCAAGTTTGCCTGCAAGACTTGTATCAGAACCAAACATAAGATCAAAGTCAGCTCACAGATAATGTTCCAGCTTCACCGGAACCTTCTTGCTTCACTTTCACTTTAACGCTTGTCATCAATCGAGCAGAACCCCACAAAATCACATTCGAATGAAATAGCAATGGATTTTGGAATCCAGGAATTCGTGTTGAGATAACAGGATTATCCACAACTTTTGAAGATTGATTGTCAACGATTATTCTATCTGAAGTGAAGTCACCTTCACATAGACTCTTGATATCTGATTTTGCGGCACAATCCAAATTACAGAAGAGGATTCCGTCTTTGCATCCGTTAGAACAGACCCTTGGTACATAGTTTAAGATACCGCACTTCAAAACATCATGCTACTCACTGGTCTGACTGCCCTCATCATTCCCCAACAATCCACCTTTCCTTCCTGACCCCCATCCGAAAACCTCCGAAACGATCCAGCTTCATTCAAAACCCGTTTTTGCATTGGAGTAAAATCATCTGTCACAAGTAAAATTGATGGAAGCTCGAACGGCCTCGTTCGAATCAGTGCAGCTGGTGTGTAATTCAATCGACGACGGCGTGGAAACGAGGCTGAGGAGAAGAGAGAGACGTAGTTTTCTCCACATTTTGACAGGAACTTGTCTTGCTGTGCTAAATTAGATGGTTGAAATATTAAGAAACGAGCAAACCACAGAAGGAATCAATGAGGCGTTGAGTGAATGTGAAGGATGACAAATTCTCTATAATGCTGTCAGAAGAGCGAAGCTGGTTGGATTGGACCATGGACTCACCTTCAAGAAGGGCTACAATTGAATTTGGGAGATTGTCTCCATTTTCATACGTGCCGAAGCGCGTTCTCGGCATTTCAAATGAAGCGTTGTTGCTAAGCGTGGATACTGTTTTTTCTATGATTAAAAAGAGTGATATTTAAGAGGGCTATACCCAATCCAGCTTCTTTGCGTTGTTTGCCTGTTATTCGTTTTAACTTTGCATTAAAGGGTCTGTAACTCACCTCAAATACGACAGAATACGACAGACTCTTGACTGCAGCTTGAAAGGTCATATCCATACTCAAACTCAAACGTCGGTGCGATCCTATCACCTGTACGTGATCACCAACTTGAGCAATGTTTACCAATTCATCTTGAAGAATTTAGAACTTGATTTGAAGCATAATACTCACCTTTCAAGATCACAACAATAGTATTCGAGAAACAACCATTCGCTGCATCAGCAGAAAGTTCAATGGTCTGACAGCCTGGACTCGTTTGAGCAGGCGAAAGGGGCAGTTTGATAGATTGATTACATATGAAGCAACGATCAGCCAGAGATTCTTTCATTTCTTTCTCGCAGTCCATGCAGCTTAGATTCAGATCGTTCGATTTGGTTCTTTAAAGACTTCTGTGAGTTTTCCTGAATCAAGTTAAAGCTATACTCAACTCTGTCGCTGACTGAGTCAAGTCTCCGAGTTCTGATCGTTTAATTGCTTTATATTCAGACTGACCAGAATCATTTTGCAGCATGGTGACGCTCATATGAGTTTTCCCAAGGCACCTGGAATTTTCGCACACATAACGGCGTTGAAAGCTGCTTAAAATTAGACGTATTCAATATCAGAAGAGATGTTCTCACATAATATAGGTTGGTGGATGAAGTTTTGTGATGACACCACGAAGATGGAACAATTTCGGACTTTTCTCCAACATCACCTTAGAATCAAACAGTTGCGCCTTCCAGTCCGAAATCTGAAGCCTATCAATTTGTTAGAGGACGTACACGAGAGAATGAGAAGTTACTCTGTGATAGCAGGCAAGTATGCTGCACGTATGACAAGCTGGACATCTTCAGTATAAATTTTGTCATCTCCAGATGCCTTTTGAATTAGGTATACACTTGCAGAATGTAGCTTCTTTTCCATATTCGCGTCGAAGTGGGCCAGCGACAAGGATTCTAATATTCCAACATCAACAATGTACTGCTATTCCTGAGGCGTACCATCAAATCAAGCAGCAACATTGGATCGATTTCAAGAACGACGCGGTAGTGCGAGAATCGAGCATTGATTGACTGTTTCGCGCGTTGAGCGTCAAAGACGGCTTTTGTGAAATCTTTGCGGTGATGCTCGATAAGGACTGTTCAAGATGCGTCAGAACCAGCGCACTGTTACAGAAGAATAAGAGAAACGAACAGGCAGCCAAGTCAGGCGTTGTTGTTGTTGTTGTTGTTGTTGTTGTTGTTGTTGGGATTTGGAGCACTCGAATCCGAATCAACTCCATCGCCACCAACATCTTCCGCAACCGCAACCACGTCGCACTCTGGAACCGTCGCATCGATGTCCATCGTATTTGGTTCTGAGGTTGTTGCGCGTTGCTCGTTGGACCTCCGAGTCGGCTCAAACACATCCAAGTCCTTCTTCGCTTTCGCCGAAAACCGAGAACGAAGCTGTGCCTTGGTCTCCGCGAGTTGTATCTGTAGAATTAAGTTGAGCGCGTACTGTTGGTTGACGACTAAATACTTGCCTGTTCAGATGGTGTGAGGTGTGTCATGTGTTCACTTGAACAGTGTTCGGACAACAATTTATATCGATAAAAATTCTAAAATGCGACAGATTTATTTTACATTGTGATGGACAGCCTCATTGTTCCATCACAAACCAATCACTGAAGAACCATCAACTAATCAATCCCAAAATGTCATCTCCCGTAAACGACACCATCATCTCGGATCCACCATTCCCGCAGCCAGAGCCATATGGCGCAAAGACTATTTTCATGATAGGCTCCACAATCTATTGTATGGCTCTCGAAAATAGCGTTAGAGGCTTGATTGATCTGTTTTTTGCTGTCCGTGCTCGCAAACAGTGGAATATCAATCTAAAGATTATTTTCACTTCTAATATTCTATTAATGACAAAGTTTGCGTTGGATTGGGCTCAAGTTTTCGTTACGCCCAGTCCTGATTTTGCTTATGATGCTATGAAATGGGGGACACTATACAATGTGTCTGTTTCCGCATCTATGCTAAGTATTGGTAACATTTATCACCTTGAAACACTATCAAAATACAACTCTTTTCCCTGATATAGACTGCTTTCTCTTGTATAAAACCTGGGTGGTTTGTTCCAAAACACGGTTTTTCAAAGTTATTGCGATAATTGTGTGGCTTTTGAGACTATTTTGGGCTGTCACAAACATATCAAAAGCATTTGTGATTTGTTACGAGGGCTTCGGCTGTGGTTACAATGAACATCGGCTGTTGCGAATCGGAAATGTAATCGGCGATGCTATAATCGACATTACTTGTACACTTTACATCGTTCTTTCGTGTCAAGTGCACTTGAAGTCCGATATCAAGTACCTGGCTGTTGTGATAATGACCGAGAATCTGCTACGAACATTCTTCCTCTTTATTTTTAACTGTGTCACTGTGTGGACTTTTTTGGCATACGATGAACTGGACCCAGTAGTAAAATTAGTGACGACGTATTTGTATGCTTACGTGACAGCAGTTGCCTTGAACTCAGAGTTTTATTGTGAGTGCATTCGTGGTTTAAAGATCAACCAATAATAGCGACAATTGAATAGGGTTGAGGAAACGTAACGACGCAATCGCCAATCATAAAGCACTAGTTCAAAATATTAACGCTCCATCACTTCCACAAATGAAACCATTTTCAAACTCAGAAGAAACAGAATAGTGTTTATAGAATAGTAAAGAAATCAATTAAACATCTAAGCAAAGAACTTGATACTTTTTGATCTCAACTTCACGTCCATCAACAGTCATTTTCGCCCCTGTATATCCTTTCCCTCCAATTTTACCCAGACATAGGCAAACCTCAGACTTCCCAATTCTAAGGCCCGCAACAGTCTGGTTGTGTTCAACTTCCCCTCTCGCAATATGCAATAAAGTACCATCTTGCTCCACACCAGCTACCAGCGCGTTAGCGGGAACATCGCCATCCTTCGCATTCACCCATTTCAGTCCCTCATAAGACACAAGAATTTCATGTCCAAACGAAATTCGTACTTCACGATCAAAGTACGCAACAACAGGACACGTCATTCCCTTCTCAATCCGTCCAACCAACAAACTCTTTCCAATCGTCGCACGAGCAACGTACATTTCCTTGCCCTCGAAACTAATCCCTGCAAACTCAGTCCTCTTCCCGTTCTCTTGGAACTCAGGCACGCCACCGCAAGCCCTGACAGGAATCCAAGATGCAGGGCTAGTCGCAACAAGTTCATGGTCTTGCGGCGGCGAATAACGGATCGGAACAAAGTTACGCCCACCACGGAGGAGAGAGACACCGTTTTCCTTCACATACACAACACGTCCATCAAACTCTTGACACATCTCGAGTTCAAGCGGACTAAACTCTCCAGGCCTCATCACCATGAAACTTGGCAACCCCGCCTCACGGTACAATTTCGCAATCATTTCCGAGCAGAAAATCGTCTTGGGTACGTGGAGGGGAACCCCGACGGCGGAAAACGATTTGTGAACGAGATCACCTGTTTTGAAGAGTGGGTCGCTGACGCTTGCCATGATCTTCATTCCATTTGCGAGCGGGTATCCGTACCCTTTGTGGATATTGTAAAAGTCGAGGAGGAAGTTGGGGTTTTGCTTGAGGAGCTGTGTCATGTAAGCGCGATGATGTGGGGATAGGGGGCAGATAGCAACGTCGCAATCCATATCGTTAAGAACAGCTGGAAATAGACGCAATTGTGGACCTAAATGGCCTTTCGCTCCAGGGAAGTCTAATGGGCCCACTGTTGAGAATTGGACACCCATAGTCGTTCCACTGAAAGCACTTTCGTAGATATAAAGCTTTCCATCTTCAAGAATGTCGAGCGGGAGAACAGATTTTGTGACAATCATGGATGAGTGGGTCCATAAGCGAGAAAATGGTCGCTGTAGCTTTGGAACAACTTGATTAAGCGACACCTATACAAAATTATCAATATTTGGTCCATATGGAAACGGTCATAGTTTTAAAATCAACATACCTTGGAGATCAAATTCGCGACAGCATCAGAAGGTTTTCCTGCAAAGAGAACCAAGTCGAAGGGTTGGATTTCGTATTGATCCATGTCCAAGTCAAGCTTCCTGAAACTGGCTGCGAGAGCTTCGGAGGATGGTCGAGGTAAGAGTGGTGGAGGCGTCTCTGCTTCCGCTAATTCGGTTTCTTCTGTAGACTTCTCCTCAACTACCGCCGATTTTTCTTCCACATAAGCTAATGGTGCAATTGATGGCACAGTCGCTTGCATGACTACTTCCGCCGCTGGAGTATAGTCAGGGGGGCGGTCACTTAATTGGGCGATTTGTTCGATGGCACTTGATGACGACACAGTATCAGTGCGAATCGGGTTACTGTATATAAAAGTTATTAGAAATTTAATTATAAACAAGTTTAACTCAAGACTCACTCTAAGCAAAGAACTTGATATTTCTTGATCTCCACTTCTCTTCCATCAACTGTCATCTTAGCTCCAGTATAACCACGGTGACCAATCTTGCCCAAACACAAACAAACCTCCGGCTTTCCAATTCTGAGCCCAACAATCGACTGTTTATGTTCTAGCTCTCCTCGAGCGACATGCAAGATAGTTCCATCTTCTTCCATTCCTGCTACAAGGGCATTTGGAGGACTTGACCATCTTGGGCCGTCACCCACTTGAGCCCTTCGTAGGAAACCAATATTTCGTGTCCATATGCAATAGAGACTTCTCGGTCAAAGTAACTGATCATGGGGTTATTCCAACTCTTTTGGATTTTCCCGATCAAGAGTGAATTTCCTACTTGAGCTCTTGCTAGGAACATTTCCTCTCCCCCGAAATCGATTCCTGCGAATTCTGTACGTTTTCCATCGGGTTGAAAGGGAGGAACACCTTTTCCAGGGTCGACTTTGATCCATTTGTCTGATTATGGAGCTTTGAAGCGAGGAGAAGATGGGCTCTTGTAAGTCTAAAGGGAATCAGAACAACACATGGGTAAAATCAACACTCACCTTGTAGTGGCAGGAATCATTTTTCCTTCATGCAAAAGAACGACTCCAGCTTCTTTGACATAGTACACGAGTCCACCAAATTCTTCAGCAACCTCCAGCTCCAAAGGTGTGACTTGATCAGGATTAAACTTGACAAAAGTTGGCAACTCAGCCCCGCGATACACAGTACTAACTAATTCAGAACAAAAGATGGACTTGCTTTCCGCAATCTGAATCCCAACAACACCTCCAACAGCGCTAAACGTCTTGGATGCATACGTTCCAGCCTTATAAAGTGGATCAGAAGCAGCCGCGACAACTTTCAAAATGTTTCCAAGAGGGTAACTGAAATCCTTATGTTTCAAGTAGATGTCGAGGAGGAATCGTGGGTTTGCATCAAGACGCTGTTGAACCTGTTGCCGGTGACTTGGCAAAAGGGGGCATATCACAACATCGCATGACATTTCTTCAATGACTTCGTCTAAAGGCCTGATTTGTGGACCAAGGTGTGCTTTGGCAGGTGCGCGATCGACTGGGAGAGTCCTTGAATATGGAACGCCGGCGATCGATCCACTGAAGACACTCTCGTACACATAAAGTCTTCCTGGTTCAAGGCACTCAAGTGGTAGTACTTCCTTGTCACAATCATGCCGGAATGTGTCCAAAGTCGGAGAATGGTCGTTTCAGTTTCGGGACGACTTCGTGCAATGTAACCTAGAGAATAAAGAGATTAGCAGCGAGAAGTAGAGAATGATTGGGCCATGGTTGATTGGGCCATGGTGCATATTGAATGATTCCTGAGATGGAGTCTGAGACTGTGTGACCCTTACCTTGGATATCATCTTAGCCACTGCATCGTTTCCTGCAAAGAGAACAACATCAAACGGCTGAATCTGGTAGTCTCCGAGAGCCAAGTTCTTCAAGCTCGGAAGAATAGAGTCGTTTGGGGGAATGACAGGAACCCATCAACAGTGTTTGTACTAGTGACTGGTTGAACCGACTCAGCAAGTGAGATATTTGAAGAACTGGGCTTCTTTTTCCATCCGAATGAAATGGTCGGTAATTGGATGTTGGGGAGGGACGAGCCTGTCATTCAGTGGGTGTGGAGTGGCTTCTGATGTATTTTTTTACAAATCCATTCATTAATGAATATAATCAGTCCAATGTTTGTATATTACAAAACAATGCTTTGTTGTTCCACTGTGAACTGTGAACGTTTGGTTAATTAAAGAAGTTCTAGCATTCATTTGACTACTGATCGGCCAAATAATCACAAACTTCACTAATCTCGTGATTTATACATAGTGGTACCAATTTGGCATGTTGTCTCCACTCCCAGGCCTTCAGTCTCGAACTGCAGTTTGATTGTATCACACTATCGAAAAGATCTACGAAGCAAATACTTCAACAACCATCCAGCAAGTTTAGCTGAGTAAATTACTGAACAATAGCGCCTATCAGACATCGCGAATTTGAACCAAGTGGAAAGATCTTCCCTGTTCTGCTCCAAACTTCTCTCACATTAAACAAAACTTCCGACAATGATTAGTGGTACATCATGGCTCACACACGAGTAGCCAACAGAATGCAACCATAAGATTGCGCAACCGCCACGTGTTGGGGGCGCGTGGGGTGCTTTTTGGGGCGTGGGAACAGTCCCCCAACCCCACTGAAACAGTTTTTGGGGGAAGACCGGACCTGGAAAAAAATTGGCATAAGAAGGGAACAAGGCGCCTTCTTCATTTCGTCAAGAAAACTACATTCAAAAATGCCAGAAACCTTCCTCTTCACCTCCGAGTCCGTCGGCGAGGGTCACCCAGGTACCTACTGCTCCTTGCATTCAGCTTCTGTTCCCTGCGCGATGTGATCAGATCGCGAAGTTGCCCTTGGCAGTTATCAGCTTTGCGCTTTTTTAGGCGACTTGTGGTTGACGTCAGCTTTCTCTCTTCTCTCGCTCTCTCTACTATCTTCGACATTTGATCTAATTGCTTGCTTTCCCATTGACTCTCTTTGCTGTTTCCGTCAATAGACAAGATCTGTGACCAAGGTGAGCTTTCATTATCTTTCGCGTGCTCGCAATCAAAACATTCAGGCTAAACAAATACTTTTAATCAGTCTCTGACGCCATTGTCGATGCCTGTTTGGCCGTTGACCCAATGTCCCGTGTTGCCTGTGAGACTGCCACCAAGACTGGTATGATCATGGTCCTCGGAGAGATCACCACCAAGGCTGTCCTCGACTACCAGAAGATTATCCGTGAGACTGTCAAGTCCATCGGTTACGACGACTCTGCCAAGGGTGAGTAACAAATTCACTTGCTCTTTGAACTTGGATCTTGACGTGACAGCATTGCGTCATTGATCCCTTACATCTCCTCTCCACCCCTTCCTCGTATCGCTCAAAATTCTAAATCAATGTTACTCGTCAGGTTTCGACTACAAGACCTGTAACGTCTTGGTTGCCATTGAGCAGCAGTCCCCAGACATTGCCGGAGGTCTTGTCCAGCAAGGTTTCGACATTGAGAAGATCGGTGCCGGAGACCAGGGTATCATGTTCGGTTACGCTACCGACGAGACCCCAGAGCTCATGCCACTCACCGTCATGCTCGCTCACCAGCTCAACATGAAGATGACTGAGCTCCGTAAGTCCTCTGGCCCAGACGCCCTCCCATGGTTGCGCCCAGACACCAAGACCCAGGTTACCGTTGAGTACTCCCAGGACAAGGGTGTCCTTACCCCACTCCGTGTCGACACCATTGTCATCTCCACCCAGCACGCTGAGGAGGTTGACAACGCCACCATCAAGGCTGCCCTCATGGAGAAGGTCATCAAGGCCGTTGTCCCAGCCAAGTACTTGGATGCCAGCACCAAGTACCACCTTCAGCCATCTGGTCGTTTCATCATTGGAGGACCACAGGGAGACGCCGGAGTTACCGGACGTAAGATTATCGTCGACACCTACGGTGGTTGGGGAGCTCACGGAGGAGGTGCCTTCTCCGGAAAGGACTGGTCCAAGGTCGACCGTTCCGCTGCCTACACTGGTCGTTGGGTCGCCAAGTCCCTCGTCGCTGCCGGTCTCGCCAAGCGTGCCCTCGTCCAGCTCTCTACGCATCGGTGTTGCTGAGCCAACCTCCATCTACGTTGACACCTACGGAACCTCCACCAAGACCAACGCTGAGATCCTCGCCATTGTCAAGGCTAACTTTGACCTCCGTCCAGGAGTCATTGTCAAGGAGCTCGACCTCTTCAAGCCAATCTACCAGAAGACTGCTGCTTACGGTCACTTCGGTCGTTCCGAGTTCGCCTGGGAGCAGCCAAAGAAGCTCAAGTTCTAAGTTAGTTCTTTGCTAGCCTGCATGATGATGATGTTTATTCGTTGTAATTCTAAAAAAATGTAATAAAAATCCCGGACGATGTTGCGTTCATTTGAAAAATGGTTGCTATTTCCAATTTTGTCCCAATGGCGGAAGGGGTTGTGGGAAAAAAAATCGGCATTACCAAATGATGACTGCACGTATAACACCACTAACTGCGGAATAGTTATGCAACAGGAACGAGGCCGAAAATTCCCCAAAATCAAAAGTTTAATAGTCAAAGTTTCTCCATATAATTTACAAATAAGGCGTCTCATTCAACATGAATTTTAATAACCTGGAAGGCGGAAAGAGGCCGTCTTCATTTGTTTTTACAACTTGATACGGATGTTCAAGCAGGTCAGGGGTTTATCGTCGACAGTGAATGCACGAACAGCGACTCATAAGTTCCCTGCGTGAGTAGTACATCAGTAATGAATATGACAGGAAGGATGGAGAAAGAGGTGTGTAGAGAGTGTAGAGAAGGAGAATAACGTGAGGCGGAATATAAAGACACTCACGGGAGGCACCTCTCGAGGAAAGTCGACCGAGTGGTAAACTTCCTGCCTGCCCTTCGCGATGGACAAGCATGACCAATCTTTCCACTCTCCTCACACAAATCCAGTTCCCTTGATACAACTTGATAATTCCGAGCTTCACAACAACATTAATATACGCGCCGTCAAGAACGTCTCTGAGAGCGACCCGACACGGCAACGTCCAGGCGGGCACCTCTCTTTGGCGGATCGGGGGACATTGAGAGAGTCTCTGGGGCGAAGACATCTGCCGCGGAGCCGCAGTGGTTGATTGAGCCGTCGAGAAGAGGTCGAAGGCGGCAAACTCGGATGCGGGAATGAGGTCGAATGCGGCATCGTTCTCGACTTGGGCTTGGATTTGAAGTGGAGGAGAGAGAGCAAGGGCGAAGGCGGTGGTGGTTGCGAAGCGGCGGCAAGGACGGCAGTGACTGAGACGCGCATTTGTTGTTTGGTGTTACTTTTTATTTTTTGTTTATTATTCGTTATTCCATAGCGTCACTTTGGTTCAAACTCATCCTTGATCGGCCACTCACGCGCGAGTTCGGACGCAGCGAATCCGAAGTGTGGCCGCGGTCGGGACTCAGACGCGAACTTGTGGAAAGCAGGTGCGGGTTGCTGCCACTGCCGCCGCCCTTGACTAGTCCCACGTGCTCGGCACCAAGCTCGGCCTCAGAGAGCTCGCCCGTTCGTGTGAGGGACAACAGGTCGCCGAGAATGTTCTTGAGCCGGTCGCCCTTGTCGTCGCGATTCACCTGAAAAACATCACAGAAAGAAACATCATCAACAGAGGAATACAAACAAACAAACAATCACTCAACTATTCCTGTCAAATGACTCATGACACTCGCTGTCTTTTCTTCAATCATTTGCCGCTTCAACTCTTCGTTGGCTGGCGATATGGTCGTTCAGCAACCACGGCGGAACTATTCCAATTCCACTGTTTCGCCTGGTCCCTTCAGATTGAATGCTTTGTCGCCGATTGAATTCAATCATTGATGCCTGCCTGGATTTATCGGGAGTATCTGCTGTTTGAGGGATAATCATACTATGATTCCTTAGTTCTGGTAATACGTGTGGCTGTCCCTCCATTACAATCAACGATTTCCTCCGTTCTTGCTCAGTCAGCTTTGTTGCTTGCTCCGCAATCTTTGTGCTCAATTTTCGAGGCCTTAATTTCACATCCAACAAAGGTGGCTCCTTGTACTCATCTTCATCCTCGCCGCTCTCAACGTCTGCTGGCGTAATAACGTTCTTCAACCACTAACATTTTTGACTTTGGCCGAATCAGCAACCCTATTTCCGTTGGCGGAATCTAAACCCCTGCTTAAATCCTTCAACGATCCGCCCACCTTGTTAATATCCCTCAACGATCCACCCTTCTTTGGCGTTCCACTCTTTTTTGGAGTTGCTGGCGCGTCTATATGCCTCGAATTCACCTCTTTCATGAGTGCAAATGCAGCCGCAACAGCCAAATCAGTCTCACTCTGACCCACATCCTGCATCTCATCCTCTGTCAAATAATGAATGCTTCCATTCACAGCAACAGCCTTCTTGGGCCGTCGATCAATAACCTCCACAACAGGAACCGTTGGAAACTTTTCCTCATAAATCCGTTCATACTTTCCAAGCGCCGCATTGATAACATCCATATCCTCGAACTGAATTCACCTCTCCGCATCTTTTTATACCGCTCACTCTGTTTGAACGGTTTCGCAAGCGTCGGTTTCTTGAACGTCGGGTCGTACTTTCCTGCAATCACAGAGGGATACCTTCATTCAACAGACTATACTCAAACTACTCCGTTGTTCTGGGGCTGGCGGTGGGGGCCTCTTTGACCGCTCAATCTCGTCCAAGACTTCCTTATCTTTCGAGCACAGCTCGTCACGGGTCGACTTGACGCTGCGAGTTTTACGAGCGGTGGAATAGAGAGGCGACTAATGTGTCGAGATCTTCGTGCGCGAGTGGGTGTACATCTGGGTTCAGTTCAAAGTGTTTCTGGGAAGGGTTTTTTGGATCGTATGCATCGATATGATGGATTTTCCCTGTTGGATCGACGGGGTGGAAATGAAGTGTATCCCACCATGCTGGAGGCTGTGGTTTGTCAGCCAATCGAATTGTTCGCAACTTGTGGAGGTCAAAGAACTCGTTCTTTTCTTCGGCAGTCAAAGGACGAATGACGGGTATTTCGTCTCCGCGATTTCCTTCCGGTTCGTGATTTTGATGAAACTTTGTACTGAATCTAGACCTGCGAGGTAAGGTATTGACCCTCTTTGCTCCACTTTCTCTTCAGAGAAGCTGTCATCGGAGTCTGACGAAATCAAATCTTCTTTGACGGATTTGATGCCTGCACCTGCAGCCATTGAAGAATGTTGTCGCTTGAGGAGCTGCAGTTGGAGGGGCTCGGCTGCGTCAGAAGAGATTTTGGAGAAATTCTTGCGTCGCGACATGGGCGTTTTGTTTGCGTTACCACTATCGTCTCCTGGAACCTCTGAAGGGGCACGTTTTAAGTTGAAGATGGACGCATAGGCGTCGCTACAAATTCAGGGTAGTGAGTTGCACTTATGCAATACTGAGGATTGGTATCCACGTTCTTCCATTCTTGAATAAAAAACGTGCAGTATCTTTAACGTTGCTGACCAAGTCGATGCAGTCATAGTGTTTCAGTCTTCGGTGGCAGATGGTGAGGTCTTTCAGGAAAGCCGCAATGGTGGACTTGTAGTCAGATCCCATAGTAACCATAGGCATTAACATTGGGATATCAGGATTGACAAGTGGGAAATAGGTTCCCTTTCGAGTCTAACACCGAGTGAGCATTAGTCCGTATTACGAACAATTGGAACCACACCCACCTTTTCATTAAATCGAACTCCATCTCGCTGACAAGTTTGCACAAACCCTCTCCACGTAAGCCTTACAATTTCTTCACTCCTCAGATTCTCAGCATATATCGCAACTCTCTGCTCCGTCTCCCCTCCAGCCTGCTTAATAATATTATGCTCAAAGTCAGCTCTCAGCAACGGATGATCCGTGAAAACCGCATTCTGCGTCCGTTCAAGATGCAAAGGAATATCCGTCCACTGGAACGAACTAATCCCCGTCTTGGCATCAATCTCACACCCACTGGATACAAGCACGCTACTCGCTTTCAACAGCGTCGGCGATAAAAACGGATACAAATTATTCGTCCACCACCCATTCCTTTCCGTAACAGGATCCCACCATGCTGAAATTGCAAAGTCACGTACCCAAATATCCCCGCCTTTGTGCAGTTTGTAAGAAGCCGATCAACGATTTTCATGAGCATCGCGTGGGGGAGTCGTTGTTGAGGTACAACGAATCCGATTTGTTCAAAGTCTTTGGCGAGGAGGACTTCGGCGGATAAGAGTTGAGAATAGGTTCCGCCCATGTCAATCAAGAACCCGACTTCGATTCTGCGTAAGAGTGTGCCGTCGTGGACGGGGCAGGCTTGGATGAAGCCTCCGGTTCCTTTTGTTTGAGTGATGGGAAGTTTGGGGCCGATGATTCCGCAGACTCTGTGGATGAAGTCGATGTATGTTGGGCATTTTCGTAGTGTAAGATTTCTTGAAGGTTGAATTTGGATGCAGCTTCGTCTACAGTTTCTTCGTCAAACGCTGTCAAGTGTGGAACGCTCTCAAAATCTACGTGAGTAAGTTACTGATTGTATTCATGAGCTTATTTGCTTTTTTTACCAATCGAAGCATCAAAGGCACAATCTGGTTTGGCAAAGTCCATTTGACTTGATCGACGTTTCTCAAATATCTCCCAGAATGCTACATTCGTTTGGTACTTGGCTGTTAAATGAAGCAAGACTTCTTTTAATTTATATTGAGGGCCTGGTTTGAAGCTCATTCCTGTTGTGATGAAACTTTGGCATCAAATGAAAGCTTGAAAGCCCTTTTACCTGGCACGACTTCAAATCCAGCATTCCGGAGAAATACTCTAGCCTTATGTCGTGTGTTGATTCTCTTTGCCTTTTCAGGCTTAGATCCAATAACCGGTATGTCCAGAAGCTTTAGATCGATTTAATCATTTTGAACGAACAATTTCTCGAACTTACCGAACTTAGCCCTATTTCAGCCCTTCCAATTGTATCGGTCATGAGGAATGACAGCCTGCCATCGAGGATACTTTTAACTTGAGCGAGTGCTTTATGACTGGATTGGAGCATGGCTGCAACGCTGGATCCCGGCACAAAACACTTGGCAGTCTCAGGAGATATGAGTTTAAGTCTTCCTGCGGCGATGGGATCCAAATCCAGGAAGCCAGTCGCTTTACACAAAGAATAGTATTAACCTTGGTATATAAAAAAAAACCTCACTTACCCAGCTGCTCCCGAATATACTTCCGCTTCTCATCGGTCAAGTGCGGGATAACAAGCACAAGCTGCTCAACCGACCCATCGTAAAGCATAATAGTTCGTCCAATAACATAATCCATAACATCAAAGTTAAAAAATCGAGGAGCAAGCTGCAAAATAACTTTCGGCCTCGCAGCCATATTCGCCTCTCTCCACTCTTTAACAAGAGCATTCATCCACCGATAAAATCGCTTTTTTGTTGCGTTTCAAATCGACCGAGAATTTGCTGATATAGCTGAGACCGAAACTTTTTCAGTCGGAAGCTTTTGATCATAATGCGTGAGCTTTTCATCATTTCGTGATAGTCTTTGAGTAGGATTCTTGATTTATATGCGGACCACTTGTTTTGTATGCGGCGTGCTGCTAAATTGCGAGAACAGTCTAATCCAGTCCCTTTGTAGATCTGGCCGGCTTCCTGATGATGCTCAGTACTTCTTCCGAATTAAAGAGTAGTTTTTGTAAGGAATCGAGAGAGATCTGGCCCGCTGGGGCGGGAATCACAGACGCCAACAAAATAAGCTCCTGACATTTGACTTCCGCACACGGAACAGCATATCGTTGCAACAAGTTCTCTGTTTTCCAAATAAAGTATCGAATTTGAGGCCAGATGTCGTGATATCGAGTCTTGAAGTTCAAGTACGCATCGCTGGTCGTCACAGCAAATCCATCCATGATAAAAATCGTCCAGTTGTTGGAAGGATCCGTGCGAACGCTGTCGATTGTATTGTATCCAGCACTGTTTTGGCGTGTGGCTGGTGGTGCTAATAATTTCGGATGAGTTTGGGAAAACCGAAGTTGCGCTAGAGCTCGCTGTGGTTTCTCTTCTCGATAGAGGGGACATGGTGGCTTGAAAATAATTACGGACTGAGGCGATTCCGTATATGCCAATTTTTCAAGGTACCTCTTCAACCCAGTGTTAGTCTACATTGAAAAAGCTGGGTTCCTACCATAGACTTTGTCACGGTCTCGATACCAAGAGTTTTCGCAATTTCTTTCTGAAGTTTGGTGTTTGTGCAGATGTCTGGTAACGGTGGCAACTTTTTTTGAGGCTTCATTAAATGTGGTATGACAGGTCTATCAAACGTCGAATATCTCTTGATTGGATCCATAACTCTTGTGCTTGGCTTGTTAAGCTCCATCTTTGCGTGCTTTATGATTGGTAATTGATTGGTCTCTGTTGGAGCCATCAGTCTACTCAAATCAGCACCCTGTGGAACGTATCCTCGATCAATTAGAGAATTCACGTTTTGTTTGGTGGACGTGGTGGGAATCTTTTGCCACCGATCAGTTTCGCTTTCGATGGGTATCTCTCGCCAGGTCCATCCGTATTTTAATATTGGCATGGCTGTGGGTTCATTGTTGTGCAACACTCCAACAGAATATGCAGGTAGTTCGGGCTTTGGTTCGCCATGGACATGGGAAGTTGCAGGACGGAGATGCCAATCGTACATTGGTTCATGATTCATGGGAATTTCGCTGTCTGCCGTATTTACTGCTCTCAGTGCAGTTCCCAGTCGAGAGAGCAAGAACCTTGTCCTCTTGACAGCTCTTCGCAGTTGCACCTCCTCATCATCTTTCATAAAATCAGCATAAGTCCACAATAATTTACTGACACGCACCCATGAAGCTATTTCAACAGGGGTATGCGCGTCTTCCATATTATGTACCTCTCGATGTTGACGTTGGATTTGTTCTGGGTCTGGATCTTGGTTTACCAATTCAACGCCGCCATATCGCAAACCCTGAAAATAAAACTTGAGTCTTTTTAGATGTAACCGCGATAAGTACCTTTGATTTAATTTCGGATAGTTGATTGCACTGTGATGCTTTTTGAGGGCAGAATCATCATCTTCAAAGCCATGTAACCATCGAGATAAGCTTTCAAGCTGAATTTTGTTTCTATCTGTCAGTGGGGTTGGGGGTCGAGGCTCAGGCTTTGGGGCCGTGGATCTTCGAGGGGATGTTTCTGCCATCATAATTATGGCAATCCTTTTGTCAATCATATCTTCTTTCTTTGAGGAAAGTCTGCACGAAACAGAGAGATTAAATAAAGGTAAGGATGAATAATAAGCAAGGATGAACTGATATTAGTATCTTATCGCTTTTCTCCTTTTTTCTAGAAGGTTTTTCGATTTGTGATTAGCACTTAGAATCGCTCAAATGAATCCCGCTACTGAGCCAGGTTAGTGCTTTCTGAAGCCCTTCCTGACAGCATCGCTAACAATGCGACCCAGGACCTTCGCAGTACGTCTTCAATGCCGCTTCCAATGCCCGGCCCAAGCCGCCCCGGTCCCCACCGCCAATTCGGCCCACCGCCCCAAACCAGCCAAAGCCAACGCCAAAGTACATCATCTGTCCCTTTGGCCCGCCGATCCAACTGAGACCGGACGGCCGAAGGAAGCGCTTCCACGCGGCAAGGGACCAGCTCGTTATGCTCGAAGCAATCTTTCAACAAAACAAAAAGCCGAATGCGAAGGAGCGGGTCGAGATTTGTAAGAGAGTCAACATGAATCCGCGGTCGCTGCAGATTTGGTTTCAGAATCGGAGGTGCGCTGCTTTTGTATCCCAATTTGCAAATCATGCCTGGCTGATATACCCAATCTTTAGAGCAAAAGATAAGAAGGGAATTGCGGTTAACATCGGTGGTGACAGCGGAGACGCTTCAGAGGATAGACCCAATGCTGGAAGCAGTGCCTCCAGTGCTCCGATTCTCCGCCATGCCCATCATCAGTAATACGATGCCGAGTCGACCGACACAAATTCATACCCAACCCGTGCCTATCTCAGGTCCCGCTGTTTGTCTGCTTTCCACCACCTCTGTGGCAATTGGAAGTTGGCGCCGACTGTCATTAACACCTCAAGATTTATTATGTGAGATTGTTCTGTCAAGTGGTATTTTACGCTGGAGCGTTATTGAGTCAGGCTATTGCTTTAAAATGGTGAGGTTGTGGTTGATTTGAAACGTTCTTTGACGGTTGAACAGGCTCCCAATCACTGCTATTTCGGACATGTCGGTACACTCAGTTCCTGAAAATGCATCTCTATCCGCACTTGTTCTTCAAACAAATATGGCTCCCTCCTTCTTTCGACAAATGCAAGAGGGAGAAGTGCAGTCGAACCTGAGCTCAACTCCTGGTTTCGTCGCATGCTCCGACTTTACAGAGCATATGCAGGCATCTACAGTGCTATGCCATATTCTTGAAGGATCGCATAAAGAAATGGAAAAAGGCTTCACGATTCTACAGAATTACTTTAACGACAAGTTCTTTGCTCCATCTCTTCCACCCTCCAGCAATCAGGTCGTATATTCAGACTCTAATCGGTTGCAGCCTCAAGATTTATCGAATAGCGGAGTTGATCTCTCTATCCAACCTTCACCTTATTATTACCCCGAAACCCAAACGCAAGCGTTTGGCAATTTCTTAGTGGGAGAAGGAAATCCAGCAGCATCAAACAACATAAGTTGGCCCCCGTAGACAATGGAATTTCAGCTCCGTATTTCACACAATAAATGAACGTAATATACTGGTACACTTTACTTTAATCATTCTTATAATCAATCCGGTAAGGTTTTCATTCCCGTGTTACTTCGTTGAGGCATAGGTGGTGCAATTATCTTAATGCTCCCGCCTGTAGTTGCAGCAGAACTTCGCCTTCGTGACTGACCACGAAGTAAGCTATACACTTGCGTTTGCTGAGCCCCGCTGCTACTACTGCTACGAAATCCTCCGTCCATAGACCCTGTTTGAGATTCCATCGACAAAATACCTTGGCGTCCTTCGTCTTGAAGGGCCATGATGGCCAGTTTCCGCAGAGTTCCGGCACGTTTTATAACGGCTTGAGCTTCTTCTTCTGCACTTGCAAGGTTTGGGTTGCTGTTGCTTCCCGTCTTGGAACGCAGTTCTTCATTGAAAGGCTCGAATTTAAGGCTGTCTAATGACTTCAACTTGGGAGCGGAAGAGGACTGTACTGCGTTTCCGGAGTGTATTCCGGTTGAGGATATCACTGCTTCATTGTTGGCATTTTCCTTGTTTTCCTCTCCTCGATTCAGAGCTACTACTGACGGTCGATCATTTTGAGTTGCCTGATTTCCACCAGTATTGATTTGATTCTTGTTCGTTTCTGGGAATATGTCGTTTGGAATCTAGGTGGATACCAATCAATAAGCACAAAACAAGTCAGCACAACTTACCAAGCGTATAATAAGTCCCCACGGTATTGAAGTAAATCCTACTAAAATGCAAAACGTCCATTGAGGTCCATTGAGCGGAGTTGTCTGAAACGTCACTCCTCCATATTCAATAATCAAAGCCTGTACTACAACAACGAAAGTGAAAACACTTCCAAAGAACGGATTTTCAAATATTCCAGTAAAAATATTGATGTTGGAATTGATTCTTCGGCAGCTACATGAAAATATCGTTTGGTAAAGAGAGCTTAAATCAAAATCGCCTTACTTTGCTTGGTTAAACACTTGCATGAGAACAAATGTATTAAATACTATTGTTCGCAGCAACGAGCGTTCGTTCAGCGCATTTGATGATGCTACAGCTTGGTTGATACCAAGTATACCACCTTCCGCTATCAAATCATCGAATCCGAAAAACTGGGCTCCTCCGAATAAAAGAGCCAAATTGACAGCTACTTGAAGTACAGCTTGGCCGAAAATCATTTTCCACATGGTAAGATTAATCAGAGGAGCAGTTCGAAGTTCAGGAGGTCGATCCAAGACATCTGGCATAGGCTTTTCAGTTCCAAGAGCCAGAGCGGCGAGTGTATCAATAACAAGATTAACCTATTTTTTGGTTCAATATAAAGCAGGGAATCATCAATAGGTACCCAAAGCAGTTGAACAACAGTTAAAACAGAGCTTTCTGAAGAGTCCATAATTGACGAGATGAGTGTGATAAGCACTATAATAGTCGATAAGTAATGAGATGAAATTGATCGACCGACTTACTGGCACTGACGTTTACTGACAGTTGGAACTGCAGGAACTTCTTGACAGAGTCATTAACACATCGACCCCAAATAATAGCTTTGACTACACTCGAAAACGAATCATCCATCAAAATAATACTGCTAGCTTCCTTTGCAACTTCAGTTCCAGCAATTCCCATTGAAAACCCAACATCCGCCAATTTCAGTGCAGGGCCATCATTTGTTCCGTCACCTGTCACAGCGACAATATCCCCCATTAATTTTAGGCTTGCTACCATAATTGTTTATCTGTTGGAGACGATCTGGCCAACACTTGCAGCCTGGGGAGAACCAGCTCCCGTTCCGATTCTGTAAGCTGTCTGAACCTAGCTCCCTCCATCACAATTCCCCCCTTTTGATAAATTCCGCATTTTTTTGCGATGCTGAGTGCTGTCGTAACGTTATCGCCTGTCACCATCCGTACAACAACACCAGCGTTTTGGCAAGTACGAACAGCTTCTTCCACTCCTGCTCGAAGAGGGTCTTCAATGCCGACAATAGCGGCACATATCAGATTAGCCAAGCACGTCCGTAAATGCAGCTGAGTAAGACAATAAATCAGCGTCCGACATTTCTTCTTCGCTGGTTTAGGTGTAGAACCTCGCGCTGATTCAAATGATTTTGTTTCCAGAATGTCATCAATTTAGGAGAGTCGCATACTTTAAGTCCTTTCTCTGTGGAAACAAGGATTTCAGGCTCCGACTTTCTTTCTTTCGTACGTTGCTCTTTCGCTTCGGCTTCTTCTTTTCGAACAGCTTTCACTCGATTTCGTACCGCGCCATTCATCAAAGCCTGAAACTCCTGTTCACTGAAGTCCCGATAAGCAAGGCAAATCGTGCGTAACGAGCTATGAGCATATGATTCTATTTTTTCAGCACAGTCTTTACGAAGCTTGGAGTCTAATGGATATACGATTGGGGACATTGGATTAGATCTTGATCCAACAGCTGGAATAGCATCTGGAGGTCTTCCCAGGGAATGTTCTGAATTGGATTTCTTCAAAGCTCCTTGGTCTTCCATCTCCACAGTGTGACTAGTTGCAACTTTTGATGCAGAGAAGGTAGTAGTGATATTCTGTCGCAAGATTTGAGAACAATTTCTGAAGCCCCTTTGACATGAATGCGGTAAACCGCAGGGTAATTAGGTCGTGATATTTTGATGAGCGTGGCCATAGTTTTTCGTTCAGAGGAGAAAGGGAACATTTGGACGACTGAAATCTCTGGTGATGCTGGACTTTTTTGTATGGGAAACCACATCGATTAGCCCATTCGACTAAGCTGTTTCTGTTTTGGAGCCGACAATCGTCGTCTGGCCAGCTTATCCTTTGTTTCAAATATGGATGTGTTTATGCAAACACCTTCCATAATTCGAGCTAAGAGATCTTCACCGCTAAGTCCAGGTTGCTTTGCCTTCGAATTCATAGACGGTAAATTGGCGTCTGAACATTGTCTTTTGGAAGTGCGCTTATACGAGCTGGAAGTCCTTCAATTTCTTTGTCACCCTCAAATGTAACATTCTTCCCTATGACACCAGCACGACTGTCATCCGATTTTGAGTCAATGTTCCTGTTTTATCAGAACAATTGTTGTTGCATTCCCATGTTTCGCAAGCACTTATAACTCGAACCAAGTTATTGTCTTTCATCATTCTTGTGTTGCATACGCAAGGCTAGAGTGACGGCCAAGGGAAGACCTTCTGGCACAGCAATGGCAATAACAGCAACGACTGCATAATGATTTTGAGAATTTGACTAGCAACTTCGGTGCCGTTTTCTTGATTGGGAGAATTCCGAATCCATTTGTTTTCAGGACGCCAATCACATACTTGAGCAGCAAGATGATAAACATAAATACAGCTCCAGCGGCTCCAAATTTAGCAATTCTTCGGCCAATTGTCCAGCTTTACTTGTAATGGCGTATCCTCAGACTCAGTTCGCATCGCTGGCAAAAATATCAGTGAGAAGGTCGTAATATATGAAAAGTCTACTAACACATCATAATTTTGCCAAAAAATGAATCCACTCCAACGCTTGTGATGACGTATTTTCCCATTCCCTCTGTAACCTGAGAAACGCTTCAACAAATCCACGATTCACAAACATCGCGCAAAACGAACCTGACTTCCCGAAAGTAAAATAGGATCATGATCTGGGGATTTTTTGATGGTGTCTGATTCTCCCGTTGCTGAAGATTCATCACACCTCAATCCCATTCCAGAAATCAAAACTCCATCCGCAGCCAAGACGTCCCAGGCTCCATTAGCAAAATATCACCCACAACAAGTCGTAAATTGATATGAGTTGTGTTTCTCCGTTCCGTATTCCCTGAATCACGAATTAGTTTAACTGGACACCAGAAAATACACCACCTTGACAGAGCGATCCTCCTTTTTATCGTTCAGTTTTCGAAACTTACTCTCTTTTGCAAATCTGCAATCGACAGCTTAATTTTGAAACAACTGAATAAAGATAACAAACCATTCATTGAGGCACAAAATACAATCAGGACAACTGCAACCAGAATAGAGAACCCTTCACCCAATGGATCCTTGGAGTTGTGGGATCAGCCTGAGGTCCAAAATCTTCGTATAGTCCAGCGCGAGTGATATAACCGACACTGTGGAGAGTAAGATCTGTGGAATCTGGGTCAAAGGTTTGAACAGAAAAGGTAGAACATACCATAATTTTATCACTCAAAGCAGCAAGCATATCTTCATCGGATTGAAATTAGGTACATTGATCGGAACGCGACCGACTTACAGTCAAACAGGTTATTTGCTCTCATTGGCGGAAGCCTATTCTCCCCAAACGCGGCTCTTCGCTCATCTTCTGATACTTCTGCACCAGAAGAAATAACTTGAGTTGGTGGCGAAATAGTTTCCTTTATCTGCAAATACTTTAGCGGACATGGTGGTACCTTCGTCTAAATACATTTGTCCGAACAGCAGTTTTCTTCGACTTGGGCACGGAGTATATCCCAAGATTTGGATCAACACAAAGGGCTTTTAAAAGCTCTGAGCATCCTCCTAGTTTCCGTAGTTGGTCTGGATTTTTGATTGGGTGTATCAACAACGCCAAGTCGTCTCTAGTGACACTGAACCGCGTTTTGTTCGGTTGTCCTTTGCTGTTTCGCTCTAGAGCCATCTGGTTTTTGATAGAAAAGGAGGATGTGTAGCTCCCAGAATGAGTATTGAAGGCAGCTGAGAGATGTCGTGTAAATCTCGATTTTTTGGTTGAAACAAAGGACCCAGTAAGACAACAATTGTAATTTTATAAAATGAGACTCAAACAGGAAAGTAAGAAATTGGGTTATGCTTTGGGAGATAGAGTTGATGTGCTAAGGACAGGTGATTTCACTGATGGCTCTTCATTGACTGCGACGACAATTCGGATGATTCCACCTGGATTTTGTTGAGTTCAATTGCAGCTTCGTGAGGTTTACGGCTTCGAACAAACAATTCGTTTGGAATCTGTTGTGCTATGTCACAAAGTAAAATTGGGAAAACCTCACTACCGAACGCAAAAGGGCACCCCATGGTAGAGTTAATGTACCGCAGATAATGCAGACAAGCCATTGCAATCCAGTCAAAGAGTGTGTGCTGAAAACCAAGTCTCCGAATTCCACAATGATAGCCTGACTGGCACCGATCAAAAGAAGATGACGATGAAAGGAGGGTTCTGGAAAATTCCTTTGAAAACGTTGATGCTTTGATCAATACGACGAGAGTTGATCAAGTTGAACAGTTGAGGAGGACGAATGAGTTGAAACACTGCAATATGATTAATATCTACAACATTTAACCACTTACATAGTCTTCAGAATCACTTTTGGTTCGCAACAACAGCAAGCTGCTTTTACCGAAAACCCCCGGCATCATACACTCCTTGAATCCGAACAGATGGACCAGCGAACAAAGTGTCAAGTTAAGGCGACTTGTAAAGAGCTTGACCAATAATCATCTTCCACATTTGGACAGAGATAAGTGGGAAAGATTGCCCTCAGGTGGTCTCTGAACAATTCGTTGGTGGGTTTCTCAGTGCGAGGCAAGGGCAGCGAGTGTGTCCATAATAAGATTGATCCAGAGAAGCTGAACGACAGTCATGGCACTGCTTTCTTCGGAATCGACCAAGGCTGAACCAAAGTAATCAAAACGGCACTGACGTTAACGACACTGGAATTGCAAGAATTCTTGACAGCATCGTTGACTGAACGACCCCACAAATGGCCTTTACGACACTAGAGAAAGAGTCGTCCATCAAAATATACTACTGGCCTCCTTGGCAACTTCAGTTCCAGCAATACCCATAGAAAATCCGATATCGCCATTTTAAGAGCGGACCATCGTTGTTCCGTCACCTGTCACAGCACAGTCTCTCCAAGCTGCTGGAGCTTTGAACAAGAATTTGCTTGTCCATTGGAGAAGAACGGGCCAAAACACGCAACTTGGGAATAAGCTCAAGCATTTTCTCTTCACTGAGTTTTCGAATGCTCTCCTTCCATGACAAGATCACCACTGTGGTAAATTCCACACTTGGTAGCGATACTCTTGGCAGTCATGATGTTATCACCGTGACCATACGGACAACAACACCTGCACCTTGACAAGACTTGACAGCTTCGATAACTCCAGGCGCAATGGGTCTTCAATACCTACAATAGAAGCAAGCAAGAGGCCTTGGGCTCCAAACTCTTCCAAAGCAAGTGCATGAGATAGAATATCAGCATCAGTAATGAGCTCCTCCTCAGAGATATGAGATTCGACAAAAGATCCAGTCTCGCCATAGCTTTTGCTTGGAATCGAAAGCGCGGTGAATGGTGAAGCATCTGGACCGGCAATAACTCCCTCGTAAGTAGCAGTGATTTTATCATCTTTCTTGCTCTCACGTTCAGCCTTTTTGGCGGCGACGACGCGCTCCTTCAGGAACCGTTAACCAAGGCCTCAAACTCGGCCTCAGTGAACTCGCGTAAGCCAACAGATTGTACGGAGAGATTGCAATGCAAAAGACTCGATGATTGCAAGGTAGTCAGAAGTCAACTTGTCGTCAAGAGGGTAGATGATGGAAGTCTCTGGGTTGGAACGAGATCCAACGGCTGGAACGGCTCCCGACAATTTCTTGATGTTGTTAGGATCAGCAGCGCTCGCAAGTTGTGGTTCTTAATAGCAGTTTCGGAACATGGTGAGGCAACAAAGCAACGCGGTCACAATATTTCATGACAATTTCGGAAGCTCCCTTGACATGCATTCTGTACACAACAGATCCATCCGCACGAGTAACCTTAACAAGAGTAGCCATACTCTTGCGCTCGGAGGAGAATGGGTATACTTGGACAACTTTCGCCTTTTCTCCGCACGGATCTTTTTCCAGTCAAAGCCACATTGGCTGCCCATTCGAGCAAAGCACTTCAGTCTTAGAACCAATCAATTCAATCTTTTGAGTAGACTCGTCCAAGCTTTCGAAGGCAGAAGAGTTGATGGAGACACCTTCCATCACAGCGTCAAGCAGATCCGCGGACTTGGGACCAGGAATCTTAGATGAAGAGTCTCCAGCGGTAGCATAGGTGCCAGATGAGGAAGGAAGCGCTTCAAGAGACTTGGTCAAAACCTTGATTTCATCATCTCCTTCAAATGCAACGTTCTTTCCAATCACACCCGCCACGACAGTCATACGGTTCTGAGTCAAAGTTCCGGTCTTGTCAGAACAGATAGTGGTAGCGTTACCCATGGTTTCACAAGCACTCAATACGCGGACCAAGTTGTTGTCCTTCATCATTCTTGTGGTGGCATAGGCAAGGGCAAGAGTAACAGCGAGAGGAAGACCTTCTGGAACAGCGACGGCGACAATAGCAATAGAAGTCAGCAAGATCTTGACCAAGTGCTGGGCGACTTCGGCTCCTGATTCTTGACTTGCAACGGACTCTCCAAAGCCAACAGTTGTCAGTGTGACGATAACGTACTTGAGAAGCAAAAGAAGGAACAACAAAACAGCAAAACCGGTACCGAACTTGGCAATACGCTCAGCAAGCCAGTCGAGCTTGATTTGGAGTGGAGTTTCTTGGTTCTCGGTACGGAGAGCTAATTTGCATCAGTTTTTAGAATTTACCACCAAAGATTTAAGTACTAACCCATCATAATGTTTCCGAAGAATGAGCTTTGGCCCACACCAGTAACGACGTACTTTCCAATACCTTCCGTGACCTTGCTTCCAGAAACAATCAAGCTGTCTTTGCCTTCACCCTTGCGAATAGCATCTGTTTCTCCAGTGGCTGAGGATTCATCACACTTGAGACCCATTCCGCTGATGTAGACACCATCAGCAGCAATGATGTCTCCGGGCTCAAGAGTCAAGATATCACCAACCAAAATCTCATAGATAGAAATCATCTGAGTCTGGCCGTTACGAATACCTTTAACAGATCTGTCCTCCTTTTTGGAGTTTAGCATTCTAAATTGCTTGTCCTTTTGGAGATCTAGCGTTGAAAACGTTAGGGGCAAATGGAAACGCTCAAGTTCGATCTACCATTGATGGAAGTAGCGAGAACGACAACAATAACGGCAGTCATGACAGAGAAACCCTCAACCCAGTGAATGCGCTCGGCAGGGTTTTCAGTTTTTACGTCTTCCCAGATACCGATACCGAGAGAGATGAAAGAGACAACAGTCAATAGGATCATGATCTTGTCACTCCAAGCTTGGAACATGTCTATAGAATCGATCACATTAATGAACGGCAATTACTAAGTGCGCCAATTAAACGTACAATAGAAGATGGTCTTTGGCTTAACGGTAGGAAGCCTGTTGGCTCCGTACGTAGCCAATCGAATGTCTTGATCAACTACGGTACCGTTGGATCCGACTTTAAGACCCACAGATTCGTCAACGTTCAACCCTCGCAGCACACCTTGCACAGCCCCAACTTCGGCTAACCGAGCAGGGTCTTTGTGAGGCGAGACCAGAGAGGCAAGTTCCTCCTTGGTGAATGCAAAGGCGGAGGACTTGTGGGCCTCCAGTTCCATTGTTGGCACTGGGGTGGCTTTTAAGAGGCCCTTATTGGAGTCACTTGGGCTGGCAGGGAAGGTCCGTGCTGGTGCTGGTGGATCTTCGATGTCGTGTTGGCTACCGTTGACCTGCAGCGTGATTTGGCTCATGATTTGTTTATAGATTGGAAGGGAGGGAAAAAGGCGGAAGGGTTTTTGTCTTCACGCGTGGAGATGTTCCAAGCCCAAAAAAAAAAGTTCGAACCAGCTTGCAAAAAGGTCGCATCCTGTTTGAACTTTTGGGGATGTGCCACCCTATAATTGTCTCATATCAACAAGAGGTTCACATTGATTGAGTCCGACAAGTACAGAAGGGTACAACACAAGATGTTTGAGAGTGAAACGTGATTTATTTTTGTATAGCTTCGTTCACAACGTAAAATAAACAAGATATGATGCCCCAATAAGTGATTTCAATTAAGTTTAGCAGTCAACGCCCTCGAAACAACAAGCAGTGCAAGATGGATCAATCAAACACTTAGGGAATGGACAGACGTTGTCTCCAGGCTCTTCTGGGTCCTCTGGGTCCTCCTATACAATTGAAAAGATTATTAGTTAAAAAAAAATATATTAATGAAATAATATGACGTACTGGGTCTTCTGGCTCATCTGGGTCTTCTGGGTTTGGTTCAGGTGCATCAATAGTCACATCGTTGTAAAGCAAAATGTTTGGAGTTCCCTTTGGCACACCAGAGACAGCCTTGCGAGAGCCGATGGCAACGACGTAGTCGTTAGCTTCCTTGACTGAGGCAAAGTCACGCTGACCATAAGCCAAAGCCAAAACACCACAAGCGTGAGGAGAGGCCATAGAAGTTCCCGAGATGGTGTTATCTTTTCCATTGTTCCAAGATGACGTGATATCAACACCTGGAGCAATAATATCAACACACTTTCCGCGCTCCGAGAAACTCGCGAGCTTGTCGTACTTGTCTGAAGCGGCGACAGTCAAGGCCTCCTTGACACGAGCTGGAGACAACTTGCAAGCATCTCCGGCAGAGTTTCCAGCGGCAACGGCCATGGCGACTCCATTGTTGATGACAGCACGAACAGCAGCGTCAAGAGCAGCAGAGGCTCCACCTCCAAGAGACATGTTGGCGACGGACTTGCGACCAGTTTTGGGGGCGTTGGTTCCAACCCACTCAATACCGGCAATAACATCAGAATTTGTTCCGGAACCTTGACCGTTGAGAACCTTGACAGCAATAATGTTCACTTTCTTGGCAACTCCGAAAGTTTGTCCTCCAACAGTACCAGCAACGTGAGTTCCGTGTCCGTTTCCGTCACGGTCGTTGTTGTCATCAGAGAAAGACTTTCCGACCTTGGCACGACCCTGGAACTCCTTGTGGGTGATCAATACTCCAGTGTCGATGATGTAAGCATCAACGTTTTCTGGGAGGCGGCAGATTAACTTCACACGTTAAAAAAATTAATACAAACCTCCAGCAGTGTCTGGGTAGTTGTAGTTAGCTGGGAGTGGGAGTTCACGAGAAGTGATTCTCTGTTTGATGGGTAATCGTTAACAATCGGCCAGAGATAGGAAGAATACGGTCACACACCTTCAATCCCCAAGATGGTGGGTTAGTCTGGGTCTCCAAAAGAGTGACAATTTGGTCCTGCTCAACGAAAGCCACTTCAGGAAGTCTCTGTTAAACGTCGTCGTTTTAATTTCGCGTGAGGATCCGCGCCGCGCGGTTCAGAAAAAAATGCCAACTCACCTGCAAGCTCTTTGCGACGATAGCGGGCAACTTGGCCATGTATCCCTTGAAACCATCCATCATGTAACGTCTCTGGATGTTGAAGTCTGGGAAGACGAGCTGGCCCATGCCGGTGTCGTCATTCTGGACTTGAAGAGGGTTGGCAATGGTGGTAGCCATGAGGTTTACGAGCCAGGACTCGTGGGCCTGGATGGTGGCCTTGCTCACGTTTGGCTTAAAAACGATGATGTACTGTTCACGTTTACGGATGTGGAGGTGCGGAAGGAAGGAGGAGACACCGAAAATGAATAAGACAGGTTAGGCTCGTTGCATACAGGAATCAACGAGGGATTCAGTAAGAACACGTACCTGGTTGTCAATTGGGGTTCCGGCCTTGGCGGATACGGAAGGCAGGAGCGGGGTGCTGGGCACGGGGGAGGCAAAGGCACCGATGGCCACGGCCAACACGGTGAGAACAGATGTAATCTTCATAGTGTAATGTGCTAAGGGGCTCCTTTTTGTGTACTAAACGCGGTGTGTTGTGCGGGTGGTGGTGCAAAGAGGTGCTCTGGTTTTGAGTGAAAAACTTGGTGGAGGAAATTAGACCCTTTTTCTCTGCTTTGTGCTGGGTGGGTGGCGCGACTCGACTGACTGGTCGCGTCTTGTTTGGAATATTAAAAAGATGCTTGGAATGAAATTGGATAAAGTAGGGCTAGGGCTGGCTGGGAGGAGGTCGAGACTGTCGATCCTCTTTCGTGTCATAATTATGGAATCCCTCTGACGAATCACACCTTCGAATGACACATCATATCAAATCTGTCAAATCAGAATACCTTCAAACAGAGTTAATGCATTGGATGTTTTATTCTCATTCTCTCTTCCCCTTCTGATTAGTGAAGTAAATCCAGAGTTTGGCGGCCAAAAAATCTCGCCAAACACCAACCGTTGTCTGTGATTCCATTGCCGAAATGCTTCAGTCTCCCTCAGCCAAATTCAGCAACCACTTTACACCTGCCGCCTCAGTGACGGCCGACAAGGACGAACATCCTCGCTCACCACCAGCCAAAAAGGCCTCAAGTTTGAGTGGCGCACCTTCAGCTACAAGCGCTCCTTCTCGCGACAGAACCATGTCACTATGTATGCTCCTCCATAGACCTCAGACTAAAATGCTAACATAAGAATTCAGACCAGGCTCATTCCCTTGCCTTCAATCAGCAGACTAGCAAGCAATTCTGTCTTGAGTCGGAGTCATCAGAACAACAAAGTGAAGGGAGACTGCGCTTGGATCTGCAGTGACTCATGATGTGTTTTGTTTTATCTGCTTTGTTTGGATGATATTGTGAATATTACAAGTTGTTATTTAGTTTGCCAGTACATTATCCTGGAGTGGACCCTGACGGAAGGGGTTTGAGCAAGTTGTGTACACTGTGACAACGATGCCAACCATCTACCTCATAACTGAAGGACCATGAGGCACCAAGAATACCTTCCCATCCGGACGACGGAGCCACCGGAGTGCTGCGTTCACATGGGTATTCCTTTTTTGCCACGCCCATGCTGCGGAACACCCGGAATATTTCCGAGAAACCCGAACTCTGAAGGAAACCATGGGAGTAGCTTGTAATAACCACTTCAACTGGTGTACGATGAAGCTATTGCAGTTCATTTACGTATACGAACCTGCTTAAACTAATTAGATCTCTCTGAATTCACACCCGAATGAACCTTGTGCTCAAATTTTTTTTCATTTGACACACCAGTTGATTTTTCGGAATTGCCCGGAATCGCGCCATATCTTCTCCGTCTTTTTCTTCTTGGTATTCCGAAAAACCACTTCAAAAACGCACATCCTCGCTTCATAACCAAATATGCCTGCTGTTACCGCTGTTACTGCGCCAGTCACCTCTCCAGTCACCATTATCAAGGCCCCAGCCGCCCAATCCTCTCCATCAAGGGACAGAACCATGTCTTTGTACGCTGCTCACAAGGGCAACGGTCTCGACGCTTTGTGGGGACACTAAACGCACTGCATTCCTCTGCATTTTTCTTTCAGACGCTTTTTTTGGAGGAATCTCTCCATTACAATAAACTATGTATTATAATTTACACAATTACACATATCTCTGAGTGCAATTTGTCAGTGATTGGGAGACTGGCGGCGAGAAACTTTGAGGAAGGTGCCCTCAAAGTCTCCTTACAAAATCAGATCACAGAAATGATGCAAGCTTCCGCCACACAGTTCAAACTCCTTCCACCACGACTTCAGTTCCTTCTCCTTCGGAATACAACTCGAAAGCTCGTCCTGCAGCGTCTCGTGAACGTACACTCTCATTGGTAAGGTCCGTGCCACCCTTCGGAATCAAGAACTGATTTAGTGGTTGCTTACCAAATCGAATAGTACGCAATTCACCAAGCGAAAGGTATTGATGCTGCTGTATTCCATCCTTTTGCTGCAGCTTCCGACCTCTGAGGTTGATTCCTTGCCAACAAATATCTGATTTCTTTCATTTCGTGCACATTTCCTTTCTCTCTCATTCCAATAAATATCTGTATTTTCTCAAACGCTCGAACTCGTTAAATAAGAAAGAAGACAGTGGAAGAAAGAAGGAATAAGAGACGGAATTTTCTATCTAGTTTCAGCACATGGGGCTTTCAACATCACCTCCGTTCCACCCTTGCCCAACACGCACGAGAACACTGTAAATCAAAAGAATATCAAATAATTAATAACCACGTCTTCCAGAAAGCTCCGACACACAAAACCCTGCTTTTCTGAAACCAAAAAACGGGGGGATGACATCAGGGTGGCACGAAAATTGGAGTGACTCGATTCCGACCCCTCCCGAGAACGGAGGCACAAAAAGCACTCCCCGGCCAGCCAGAAACACAAAACAAAACACCTTTTGAAACGCGTGCTATCTCTCCAACAATGCCAGCCCCAATCGTCTCTGCTACTGCCCCAACCGTTGCTCCAATCGTTCCATCTGCCTCCCGGGCTCGGACCATGAGTTTGTGTAAGTGTTTATACCCCATGAGCTCCGGTAGAACAACCACCCGCTTACTCTTCCCCGCCTTTCTCTATTTAGACGCCACACACAAGACCAACGCCTTCGATGAGCAGCTCTGATCATACCCCTTCTCAAGAGAGCTTCACCGGCAGCAGTGCCACATCACCTGTCTTTGACGTAACGAACTTGTAAACTCTTATCAATTCATATTCCTTTTCAGTTGGCGATAAATAAAATCATAATGTCTTTCATTGCACATATCTATGATCGTTGTCTTTGTCAATGGATGCTTTATGTCTGTCTCACTTGATCTGCTGATGGAGCTCTGTCAAGACAGATGCAAAGTTGATAGTTCTTGGAGGAATTTCGTGTCTGCACAACGCGAGTTTAACGCCTAATCAGTATAATCAGAAATAAAGCGTGAAAAAACCATATTTATTTCCAGAATGACAAGCGTATTTTTACATCCAAAGACGAAAGAAGAACAAAAAACAGAGAGGTGAGTGGTGAGTATGGCAGAGTAAAAACAAAAGAAAGAGTCTAAAGCATGTTGCGTTTGGTCATATTGTCATGAATAATTGTCCATAGAGTCTTGAGTTCCTTGGACGGCAATTTCGCCAACTCCTTTCTCGCTTCGTTTCGCTTCGTCGATAAATCCTCTCGAGGTGGTAAGAACGGTTCTGCAAAAAAAAAAGTATCAACATCCATACATCAACCTAAATTAAAAACTCACCAGTCTTCTCCTTCCTTCTCGTAATCTCATCGAAAACGTCTGCAGTAACTTCAGCCAACTGCTCATTCGACAATTTGGATATCCGACTCCTCCACGCAACCACATTCGCAGGCTCAGGCTTCACACTGCTGCTGCTGCTACTATCGTCTGCAATGTGTTCCTTCTCTCCAGGAAGTTTTCGTCTCGGCTTGTGCTCGTCAATTGGAGACTCTGGAATAACAACTACAGGTGAAGCAGAGACGCTTGGGGTAGCTGGAGGAGGTGGAGCGTTCAATAAAGCCCAGATTTGGATTCCCGCCGCTTCACGTCGATTCACTTCCACCTCGACATCTTGCCACAACTCTTGCAGATCCAGAAGCGCGATTCCTTTCAACAATGTGACACGCTCCGTTTGCATTACGGTAAGATTGGTTCCAGTTGAAGAGGAGGAGACGTTGGTGGCTGCGGGAATCAGTCGCCTCCTCATGGGACTTTGGCTTGATCGTCCTGCAACAGATGAAGATCCTCCGGTACGTCCAATTCGTACAATTTCAACATCATCTATGGATGCAGAGCGGACTGGAACTTCAGAATCTGGAGTGACTCCTTCATCGTCACTCTGCTCATCGAAGCTCAATCCAGCGCCACCTCGTCGCTTTGCCTTCTTCCCTGAAAGGTCTTCACGAGATTCAAGTTCGGCTTTGAGGTCACGCACGAGTGCTCGGAACTCGTCGTCGGAGAGGTTTGTCATTCGGTCTACTGCAATGGCTCTGTCTTCAGGTGTCATTGCGCTCGCTTCTTTAAGGTTTGAAACGCTTGGAATTCGAGATGGGGGCTGATCGTGTAGAGTGACTGTAGAGTCTGCTGTGACAGGAATTTGGTCGGGTGTCTGAGGAGGGCTTGTGTTATCAGTGAGGGTTACCGAGGATGCAGCAGCTGCAACGATAGGAGCTAATTTGACTGGAACGTTTGGTGCTGCAGCAGTTGCATCTGATAGTGTAGTGCCCGTCAATTGGGTTGGGCTTGGGGGAGGGGTTGTCTCCGATGGTGGTAGGTTTGGAAGTGTGTCGACTGAAGACGCAAGGGTTCTAATTGTAGTACTTCGTCCGAGAGTTTGAGAGAGTAGGTTTGATCCTGTGGTAGGAGTTCCAGTTCCATTTGCAATGGTAGCAGCCGCAGCACTGCCCTTTGTACCAAAAATATCGATTCCAGGAATGTCTCTGCGGGTTGCTTCAGCATCTAAGTCCGCGGCGAAGACTTTAAACTTTTCGTTGGTCATGATGGCAATACGAGCAGCAGTGGTTGGGGCCTTTGTTCGCATAGCTGCAGATTGACTGGCTCTCTCGTAGGTTGCAAGAAGAGCACCAATGGGAGTGCGTCGACGGTACGCTTCAGCAGAAACCTGTATAATTGGAGAGTGTGGTTTAGTTTAAGGGGTGCAATGTGATAGTAGACTGCTGCTTACCTGAGCTGCCAGTTCAGCCAACTGCGCATCGGTGAGTCTGACAAGACGCTCAGCTGCGAGGGTAGACGAAGCCGAAGGAGCAGGTGAGGAGGAGCGCATGGCCCGCTGTGATAAGAGAGATGGGAGGGTCAATGAAGGGATCACCACTTTGAAACACCGTCAACAACATACCGGGATAGTGCCCGTTCCCGGCATCCTAACCGACTGGGTTCTCTGCGACGCCAAAGGCGAGATAGCGCCGTCCCTGTCTCTGTCGGTGCGGTCTCTCGAGGGCGACCTATCGAGCCTTGAGGGGGTGTCCCTGAAGGACCAGGGCGAAGGGGAAGCGGGTCTCGATGCATCGCGGTTCTTTGATAGTTTTCCGGTGTTGAAGAAGGAGGTCTTTCGAGCGAGCACCGAGTCGTCGCCGATGTGGTTGTGGTTGTGGTTGTGGTTGTTGTCGTCGGTTGTTGGTTCGGTTGTTGGTGCCCGAGACGAGGCCGCGCTGTTTGTCGCTGATGCGCTGCCGCTTCCGTTTCCGGGAAGAATTGAATTCAGGGCGTTCTTGAACCACGACATTGGTTTCTTGTCTTTGTCTTTTGTGTTGGATGACGTGGTGCTGGTCGGTGCCATGCACTACTAATAGGATACGGAACGGCACTAGTGAGTGGTACTAGGGTTCTGCGGAGTGCTGGTGGTGGTGCGATGGCTGCTTGCTTGCTGAATCTATTCACACGTGGTGGCAGGCAAGGGCAGTCTTGAGTGATGCGATGGTCGATTTGAGTCTCAAACAACAAACAACACTGAGGCAAAAATTCCACGGGGTTCCACTCCATTTTACGGAAATGAAACACAGGGGGCCGCATGAGACCAATACTGCTGACATTCATTTCAGAAAGGTACGACTAGATCAGTTAACCCATTTTGCACAAGCTTATGCCGCTTCAACCTATTCATTTTTACCACTGTACATTTGTCCATAGTTCCATCTCGAAGGCCTTGTAACAGCAATCCTTCTACTCCGAGTCTAAAAACAAATCCAGTTGATGTGCCGATAGAATTAGCCAACTTTTCCAGTTTTCCCTGCATCCCTCCAGTTACATCAACCGCCGACGCAGAGCCAGACGCTCCTTCAAGCACCCGTGAAATATTTTCCTTGTTTACTAACGGAATCAATTTGGCTGAGTTTGGAAGTATGTTCGGGTCACTAGTGAATATCCCATCAACATTGGTTCCCAGAAACACACACTCAGGCTGAAAATGCCGAGTAAACAGAGCTATAAATTCGTCTCCACTCATTACAGAATGTCCCAACGTCAAATCAGGAACCATCGATCCTGTCGTAACAGGAATCGCCCCCGTGCTCAATATCTCCTCAAAACAATCTACATCTATCCAGGAATCCTTCTTGTTGTTCTGTCGTGCAACTTGATACGCCGGCACAAATTCCATCTTCAATCCGAGACTGCGTCCAACGGAGCATACTGTTCTTCCCACATGATCGCATGCATTCTTTGTTACTTTCAATCCATCTTTGTGCTCCTGAGTAAATACGCCATCTTTGATTCCATATTTGACAACATTCGTGTGACCAAACGGTCCAACACCGCAAACAACTAATATCCGGGTGATGTGGTTGCATTCGACAAGAAAGTGGCAATTTGTGATAAAGCGCTACGGATAGTGTTATCGATTGTAGCAAACTCATTTTCAGCCTTGTTAGTGATGGCCGCTCCTCCCAGCTTGATCACATAGCACGGACGATCCATAAGGCTCTCTAACAGGACACAAGTGATTCACGCCAATGAGTACGAATGGGAGTGACAAGGATGATATGTTCGCTTCTTCTCCACAAACAGGCGAAAAAAACAATGTCAGAGTCGATTTGGACTGGCTGGCACTGGGAACCCAAAAAAGCTGCTGCAAACCCAACTGAACCAAAGAAGGAAAAGGAAATGAGCAGCGCACCAGCAAAGAAGAGCAAGGGCAAGGAAGCCGTCGCCGGAGAGTACCCACTCGAGGTATTTAACTGACTTTATTGGCTGCTAGCCTGAGAACATATTGATGTATTTGGCAGTGCACTCCTCGCCCATCCTACATTCAACACAGAATCGACATGTTCGATGAACTCAAGCTCGCGTACGATGCCGAAATCGCTGGTACAGTTCCACACTACATCCAAGTAGGACGTTAGAAGCTTATCTCTTTGCCCAACCAGCGAAACCACGAGTTCCCATCAAGGTCACCCTTCCAGATGGACGGGACATGGACGGAACCGCATGGGAAACGAGCCCAATGGACATTGCAAAGACTTTGAGCAAGTCTCTCTCTGAGCGTGTTGTGATTGCCAAGGTAGAGACCTACTTTGCTTTTTTACCGAAGCCCCTTGTCTGCATGTGCTTACCAGGGAAATAAACCCTACACCATCTTAGGTTAACGGAGTGCTTTGGGATTTGGTTCGTCCTTTGGAGGGATCTTGTAAGATGGAGCTCTTGGATTTCGAGAAGGATGAAGGTGCGAAAACGTCAATGTCAGCTTCTGTCAGTATCATAGCATCTAAACCGCTTTCTTCAAAGGTAAAATGGTGTTCTGGCACTCTTCTGCCCACGTGATGGGTGAATCCTGTGAGCTCCACTACGGTTGCCACTTGTGTATTGGTCCACCAATTGAAGAAGGTTTCTACTACGAAATGGCTATGGAGCGTGCTGTTTCTCAGGCCGATTACCCTGCCATTGAGACTCTCGCTGCTCGTACTATCAAGGAAAAGCAGCCTTTCCAGAGATTGGTTGTGAGCAAGGAGAACTTGTTGAAGATGTTCAAGGTAAGTTTACTTCAAATAAAACACTATCGCAGTGCTAACTATTGAATATAGGACAACAAATACAAGGTCCACATCATTAACGACAAGATCCCTGACGGTACCTCCACCACTGTTTACCGTTGTGGACCTCTCATTGATTTGTGTTACGGACCACACATTCCTGACACTGGCCGAATTAAGGCATTGGCTGTCACGAAAAACTCTGCCTCGTACTTCTTGGGAGACGCCAAAAACGATTCCCTCCAACGTATCTACGGTATCTCTTTCCCTGATGTGAAGCAGATGAAGGAGTACAAGCAGTTCATGGAGGAAGCTGCTAAGCGCGACCACAGAAAGATTGGTATTGAGCAAGAGCTTTACTTCTTCCACGAAATGAGTCCTGGTACTGCGTTCTGGCAACCTAACGGAGCTATCATCTACAACAACCTGATTGAAATGCAAAGAGTGAGTCTACTTGATCGGAAGGTTGTTTTATTAACGACTTTTACAGGAAGAGTACCGTAAGCGTGGATTCAAGGAGGTTATTACTCCAAATATGTACAACTCAAAGCTTTGGGAGACCTCTGGACACTGGCAGCACTACAAGGACGACATGTTCACCTTTGATGTCGAGAAGGAGAAGTTTGCGTTGAAGCCAATGAACTGCCCAGGACACTGTTTGATGTTTGGACACCGTGACAGAAGTTACCGTGATTTGCCATTGCGATTTGCTGACTTTGGTGTTTTGCACCGTAATGAAGCTTCTGGTGCTCTTTCTGGATTGACTCGTGTTAGACGATTCCAACAGGATGATGCTCACATTTTCTGTACGATTGAGCAGGTTTGTATTCGTACTTTTGGAACGTATAATATGATGCTAACTCATCTTCCAGCTTGCTACCGAAATGGCCGGATGCTTCGACTTCCTCAACAAAATCTACGTTGACGTATTGGGATTCTCCTGGTCCATGAAGCTCTCCACCCGTCCTGACAACTTCTTGGGAGAAATCTCCACCTGGGACAATGCTGAAGCCATCCTCACCAAGGCCTTGAACGACTCTGGACGTCCATGGGAAGTCAACCCAGGAGATGGAGCCTTCTACGGTCCAAAGATCGACATTAAGCTCACTGACGCCATGCGTAGAAACCACCAATGTGCCACAATTCAGCTTGACTTCCAACTTCCTGAGCGATTCAAGCTCCAATACGTGTCTGACGAGAGCATCATTGATGCAGACGGAAAGCGTATCGGAAGTGTCATGAAGCGCCCAGTCATGATCCACCGTGCCATTTTGGGATCCGTCGAACGTTGCATTGCAATCTTGACTGAGAACTATGCTGGAAAATGGCCATTCTGGTTGTCTCCCTTCCAGGTTGTTGTGATTCCCGTTTCTGCCGCCGCCTTCCCATACGCCGAGAAGGTTCGCGATCAGTTGCATGACGCTGGCTTGAACGTTGAGTGTGACACCTCAGACTTGACGTTGAACAAGAAGATTCGTAACGCTGAGATTGCACACTTCAACTTTATCTTTGTTGTGGGAGCTGAGGAGGAGAACACCTCGTCTGTCAATGTGAGAAACAGAGACGACCCCAACACCAAGTCTAAGGGTGAAGTCCGATCATTGGCTGAGATTTTGCCAAAGTTGGTTGAGTTGAAGAAGTCGCGGGCTCAAAGTCAACTGCTTTAATTGATTTCTCGTCTGTTTGTTCTTTCGTATGAGTTGGGGAAATACATGAGGAGTTTTGTTGACACTTTTCACGATTCAAATCAAAATAATAATAGCAAAAAGGAAGGAGGAAACAGAATGAACGATTTGAGCCCCTGAAGGATAAGACTCAGTAGGGTACGCACATTTGCCATCCCAGAATACCTTTCCTTCCACAACAGGCCACTCAGACGTTGGATTCAAGACAACACCACCACTATTCATAATAGTAACAGCTCTTTCACAGGCAATCAGCGCACGTCCTTGACGCTTTGCCTCCCCAATATACAAATCAACACGAAGCAACCCCTTCCTTTGATCAGCAGTGCATTCAACACACCCATCTTCATATAAAAAGTACTTTCTGAGGTGAGGAATATATATCTTCTCGCCAGGGACAAAGAAAGTCTCGTCAGCAGCAAAAGTTGAAGGTCTGTCGAAAGTACCCAAGTCCTCAGTGGCGATTTGTGGATGAATGGGTAGGCAATCTTGGAAGTGAAGTAACGGCCGTTACCGTCGTCGTTGTCGTCGTATCCGTAAGCTGTGATGGACCAATTGGACCAGAGTTGGTTTTGTATTCCTGAGAGTACTGTCACATGAAGTCCACATTACCTAGTTTAAATAAGTAGCTCACCATTTCAATAGAGACCGTTGTAGCTTTGTATATAGCTACCATTTGGTTCCAAGAGGTATTGTTCATAATGGGGATAATGCAAGCATTGTAAGACACAGTGACAGGGATGGAAGTTGAACTCGTAAACGCCAACAATTTCTCACACAACTTGCTATAGTATGGCAAAAAACAGTGAAGTCCTCCCAGGTTGATGCTGTTGACCGTGCTTTGGATGACATCGATTTGTTAGCCAAAATCAGTCAAACTCTTGGTACAACTAGCTACATTTCTCAGTTAAGTCATTCAAACGTTGAAATGAAACTTTCACTTCAAGTTGCAATTTTTTTTTTTTTTTTTTTTTTTTGATTTTGTCCAGAAATGGAGCGATTCCCGCCGAGAGAGAATCCCCTCGTTCGCTTAGCTCTACAGTACCCAGACCTTGATTATGAAGACTACCAGAGCATCTCCAAGAGCTCAATAATTTTGGTATGAGCCCTTATGCTCTTCTCTACCTGAAGACGAATTCACCATGAGGCCTTACCTGAAGAAAGGAAGACGAGGATACATCCACATATATATAAGTGATTGTGAGCCCGAATGCACTCCAGCACTTATCGGCCGTTGGTGGGCTGCGCGGCTTCGGCTTCACCAGAACGGCGATATAGCTCCAACAAGCACGAGAAAAACTCCCGAGCAGCTCGAAATTCTGGAGCATGTATTTTCGGACAAGCAGACGGAGGGATTTGGGATCTATCCGTCACGCGAGGCGGTGGAATGGATGGTTCAGCAGACAGATTTGACGTACAAACAAATCAAGAGTTGGTTTGAATACAAGAGAAGGTCGACTTTGGTACCGATGATGGGAGATCTTTGTATTGGCGAGAGGGGTTACTACGAATTTGAATGAAATACGTAATATCGGAATAACTATTCATTTTCAATCAATGACCAATAAGAATGAATCAAATGGAAAGGTTCGACTGAATCCATTGAACTCTTGAGTGCAGTTGCGGCTGGCGAACCGAAGTGTGGCTGGTTTTTTCGCAACTTCCATAAAATCCAACATTCGCCAACCAAGAAACACATAAAAAACAAAATTCCTCCAATGCAAGTCTTAAGAATCCTCTCCATTGCATCATTGCATATCTGTCTACAGCTTCACCTGTCCCCGGTGTTGAAAAGCGAGATGTCCTCCGCACAGTTGCTAGTCTCTTTGGTCTCTCATCATCCTCCGACAGCACATTGTTCCAAGCTTGCAGCACTAGCTCACAATGTTCTCAGGATTGACGTGTTGTGCATCCCCGGTGATGTTTCCAGCACTGCCTGTCTCCAACCATCTGGTAATCATTTCAATCACTGCCCCTCCCTCAATACGCTTACATAATATTTACATCCAACAGAATGCGCTGCTACGGATATGTCCAGAGCCAGTGTTATGAGAGCCGTCGTGAAGAACTGGGAGACATGTCAACCAAACGGAGTTGATTCATGTGCTTCAAATGGATTCGTGTGCTGCATCGCGAAAGACGATCTCGCCACCAGAAAGTCCACTTGTCGTCCACAAAATATGTGCAGCGACTCCAACAACAACGGAAACGCATCAGGTAACAAGATTGCTGACTGGCAGACGTGTCAACTTGGACGAGACTCTTGTTCAAATAGCAATTATGTCTGTTGCGTTGCTCAGCTGACTTGGGCTCAAACAAGGCTACTTGTCGTCCACAGAAAGAATGCTCAAGTGGAAAAACAATACTCCCAACACCCAATCAGTGATGTAGGTGGACCATGCAACCAAGCTATCCAAAACGCGGCGGTTTGCAGAACTGGTTTGGTTTGTAACCCACCTGCTGTTGCCATGCCTGGTGCTGCTGGAACCTGTGCTCTTCCAAACAATAACAACGGTGGGGGTAGCCAAGGAGGAAACAAGGTTGCAGATTGGCAGACTTGTCAACAAGGACGCGACTCTTGTGTCAACAATAACTACGTGTGCTGTGTTGCCTCGGCTGACTTGGGAAGCAACAAAGCTACCTGTCGTCCTCAAAATGATTGCGGTAACAACGGCGGCAATAACGGTAATAACAACTCTGGAAATAACGGAGGCAACAATGTCGGAAACAAAATCGCGGACTGGCAAACTTGTCAATTTGGCCGTGACTCTTGCCTCAACAACAACTAGTGTGCTGTGTGCTCAAGCTGACCTCGGATCGGTAAGGCTACCTGTCGCCCTAAGACCAGTGTGGAAACACGAATGGAGGAAATAGCAACAATGGTAACAACAACGGTGGAAGTGGAAAATTGATTCCAATGTGGGAAAACTGTGGATTGTCTGACACTTGTGCCAATGGATTTGTCTGCTGTGCCGCGAAGGCTGATCTTGTTGGTGGAAAGACACTTGTCGTCCATCAAATGGTGCGTGTTTCTTCTGATTTATTGATTGTATTCTTACATTTCTTCGTTTCAGATTGTGGAAACTCTTCTTGGCTTGCACAGTGCACTAAAGATGACTGGATGTGTGGAACTGACCGCAAGACGTTGTACCAATGCACTCCATCCAAAATGAACATGTGGGTTTGGGCACCAAAGAAGGAATGTGACGTGGGTTGTCTTGTTATGACGATGGAAAGGTCGTGGGTTGTCGTTGATTCCATCCATCTGCCACTGTATACCCTTTTCTTTCTATCATTTTGCATCGGTAATTAAACATTCACATTTGAACGATCTTTATTATTCGGATCATTTATGGAATAGCGATCAACTTTTGGCTGGACACCTTTCCAGCAATTTGTTCAGCTTGGGCTTCAACAATCTTGTCCAATCCTCCAATGACACGAGTATCCTGTGGAATAATTTTACCCTCCTTCAATTTGGACGAGAAGAAGCTCCAAAACAAGGAAGCAAAGTTAACATCAGCGTGTGAGCTTCCAAACACAGATGAGACAGTGCGATTCGCGAAAGCGTCCTTTCCTTGCACGTTGTCTGGATTGATGATTGCAAGAGTAGAAGCCGCGCTTTTGGAAAGGGCGTCAAAGGAAGGTTGGGAACCTGGACCGGTTGTGTCAAACGCGTGAGTGAGGTTTCCATTCGTGAGAGCTCTGATTTGGTCAACAACATCTGGAGCCTTGTAGTCGATTGTGTGGGCTGCGCCAAGAGTCTTGAGCTTCGCGTGGTATTGAGGGGAAGCAGTACGATTACAGTGCACCTGCTAAAGCCGCGAGCTGTACAGCTTTCGATTAAATGAGCTTAGTATGAAAGGTAGTACATTCAAGCAAGAAGAGATTTACCAAGGTGTCCAACAGAGGTGGATCCGCCCCAAATCAATACAGTCTTTCCCGCGTTCTTGGCGACGACGTCGGCAGTCCATGGAACGTCAAGCTGAAGAGCAACAAACAAGGCCCTGGCCGCAGTGATACCTTTTCGAGGATTGGTTACAAAGCTTACAAATACAAATGGGTTAATTAAAATACCAGCAACTCCAAGAGTGGCGCCTTGTTCGAAGGACAAACTGTGTGGAAGAGGAGCAGCAAGAACAGCAGGAACAGCAGCATATCTCTGGAAGGTAGACGAGCGGATGTTACCAATCTGGGCCTGGAAGAAGACGCGGTCTCCAATCGCCGGAACAGAGACATCGTCGGCAGCAGCGACAACAACTCCGGCGCCATCGCTTCCGAGAATTGTTGGCCAAGATTGGACGAAGACGCCGTAGTGCGCGATCTTGTAGTCACGGGATTCAGGCCAGTCGCCTCGAGCTTCACGAGGACCTCGCCGGCCTTGAGCGCGGGGACTCGACTTGCTTTACTTCTTGTGGCCCGGACTTGACGCTTTGCACGAGCGCGATGTTGTGATTGTCGGTTGGCATCTGGTTTGGAGGAACAGTTTTGAGGAATTGGTTTTTGGCGACATCACTCAAATAGTGGGCGATTTCAAATTCAACACAGGTGGGATGATGCCATCTTAATTGCATTTGTTATGTGTTATGAGATGCATTTGTTATGAGACATGGTGCAGTTTCAGATTGCTTTCTAATTGATTTGGGGTAAAATGAAGGTATACAAATAATGAATAAAGTGGATCCAGGCGTCTAAAGATTACGATTTTCTGGCCGTAAAAGACTCAGTTTTTCAGTTGAGTAGATCGAGGCCCTCCAAACCGTCCTCTTCGGTAAAACCAGCATACATACACCCCACCAACCAAGCTACCAATAAATGCAAGAGCAACAACAACAATAATTGCGATCCACGGTCCAGTGAGGGAGTTGTTTCCATCAACTTGAACAGCCACAGAAGGAGTCGGCGTCGCAAAGGCCCAACCCACAGCTCCACCAAGTCCTTGTCGCGTGCACTCAGCCGCTTGACCGTTAAGATATTGTATAATTATACTGCGGTCTGAAAATGAAGAACATGCGGCAGTTGCACAGGAATAGAGGGAATTCGCAATCTGCGTTTCATTCTTGCAAAATTGTTGGAGAGCAGGACGAGAACACGAGGATGCACAGAAGGCAGCGTTGGTAGTGATGATTGTGATTGTGTTGAAGTGGCTGATGTGATTGAGGCTTGTGAGATTGTTTTTGAGGGAGCCGTCTGTGCCGGAACCACTGATCGAATTGTTGAAGACGAAAAGTTTGTGAGAGGAATCTGCACAGCTTGAGTGGTAGTAGTTGAACCTGGTACAGTGTTTAAACTGCTGGCACAAATCGCTGTATCGAGTTGTTTAAAGCAGGAAAGGGTCAGGGATCCGCAGTCTTGGTCGAGAACACAGGCGGCCCCACACACAGCATTGGCGCTGGTCCACGAGGCCCGCAACGGGACGACGACGCCACGACCGGTGCACACACATTCGGATTCAAGCCCGCGAAGCACTGGAGCCCAGTCGGACAGGATGAGTCAACGCCCGATTCGCACGTGGGTCCACAGGCGGCGTTCGCGGCGTCCCAACTTTGGCCGCAGCGAGAAGACCCTGCTCAAGTGGTGAGTCTCATGCAACCCACTGCTAAATCTTACCTGGCACGGCTACATCAGGAATTGCCGAGACCAGCACTGCAATGTAAATGGCAACGACTGTGAAGGTGGCCATCATATTGGGGGTTGATCTCGAAATGAGGTTTTGTGATTTGATTGGACAACAATGAAATTGAACAGAAAAAAGAACACTCACCTCTTTCATGAATTTGGTCTAATTGTGAAGTAATTTATAGTAGAATAGGGTAACATAGTACCAGCAGCAGTATAAGTCATTTGCAACAGTCATTCAAGTTTCATGAATTATCCATGACTACTCATCTTTTTTTCTCCTTTAGACATAAAATCGTTGCGGTTCTACGTCCTTGGAAGAAAGGTGTGTAGTTCGGCCATTTGAAGTTCGGCACTCAAAACTTAAACTTTAAAAGCAAGGACGATTCTCCAAACTCAAAACACAAAACAAAAAACACTACCAATGCAAATTACTACTGTTCTCCTTTCTCTTGCCCTCACTGTCTCGGCATCGTCAAACACCCCGGATTTCAATCCAAACGGCTTCTCGCGCAGTGCAATCGATAGCTGGATGACATGTAACAGTGGTGACACTTGCAATACGCCTGGATACAAATGTTGTGTTGCTCCCGCTGATGCAGCAAATGGAAGCGGAAAGACGACTTGCCGCCCATCATCTGGTAACTTTACCCAACAACTATTGGCATATATTAAACTATTTTATTATTCAGACTGTACCGACTACGTTATTCCAAACAACAACGCACCGAACCAGCAACCTGGATGGATCGCGGACTGGCAGAACTGTTCTCCAATTCATGTGCGTCACCAGATTCACATGTTGCGTGGCTCCAAACGACTTTAACACTGGAAAAACAACATGTCGACCTTCCTATGGTGAGTTCTTGCGACGCTCAAACACCTTGCTGACGCAATACAGACTGTTACAACCCCAACTACCAGAATACAGGTTCTACTGGTCCGTCCACAGGAAATACGAACCAAGGCTACCAGAATACGGGAACTTCTCCAACAACTCAGAGCCAAAACAGCCAGAATACGGATTCTACCAGTCTTCAAACTGGTAACAATGGTGCACCTTCCTTTGCGTCTCAGTATGATGGCACCGACAACGCGAACCAACAAGGAGGAATGTCACGCGCATCCTCTTCCTTTATCCAAGGAGACCCGAGCACAAACGACAACAGCAATGCTGGCAATTACGACTCCTACGCTCAAGACAACTCCGTTTCTAGTTCTAGTTCCTGTGTGTATGGAGCTTGGGCATGTGGACAAGATGGTGTTACTCTCTTCCAGTGTAGCTACGTCCAAGGAAACGTCCTGTCCTGGAGACAACACTCACAGTGTCAGCAAGGATTGATTTGCAGCAACAAGAGTGGAGCTGGTGGAAATGGATTCGTTGGCTGTGATTACCCGAATGGTGGCGCGTCTTCTGGACAGATTGGTCAGACGAACCAAGGAAACCAAGGCCAGCAGAATAACAATGGAACAACCAAGGGCAACAACAAAGTGGCTCTGGGTCTTGCAAATATGGTGATTACACCTGTGGACAAGATGGAACTACAATCTACCAGTGTAGCTACGGACAAGGCAGCGGTTTGTCTTGGATTAAATTGAGTCAGTGTGGAGGGGGATTGAGATGTGTTGTTGGCCAGCCAGCTGGTTATGTGGGTTGTAATTGAGTTTGTGCATGATTCAAATACATTAAATCATGAATTAAATCATACTTCACCGCTCACATGTGTCCTTTGACTTATCTTTCTTGGTGAGTTGAATTCGTAAAGAGTGCTGATTGGAAGCAAGAAAGATGAGAAGCAATATCACAGAGAGGTACTACAGTTTATAAGAGGTATATAACGACAAAATGTCATATAAACGAGAGAGATTTGTATGAAGTTTAACAATTATAGTCAGTGTCAGATCGTCCTGTCCATTGTTGTTGGAAGCACTGAATCAAATGAACACGATCCATATTTGGACCCAAATAGTAAGGATTTCCCGCGTGACTTGGACAGTTTTCATCGGGATCAATCGCCAAGATACTAGCCTTCATATTCACACCCATAGACGAGAAAGTGCCTTGAACACGAGTCCTCCAGTACCAAGCCGCAACCGCCCAATTCGTATCCGGATCATTCGACACAACATCAGGATTCGACACAATATCAGGTCTCCCCAACGCATTCGCAGCAGCCTGGTAATTGTCGAGACCCGTGAGCTGGATGTACCCGCGTCCACAGTACACTTGGTTACAGTTGTATGATTTCGTCGCGGAGAAACCGGCTGACTCGAGAGCGAGGTTTCCCATCATGAGGGCGACTTCGTTTGCGCCGGACATGGCTGTGCCTGAGAACCCGTTGATGAGGGACGCGTAGCTTGGGGATTGGGAGACGCAGGCGCCGGTTGCGGCGTAGTATTGGCTTGAGGAGAGGAAGGATTGGATTGATCCTGCAGCTTGTTGGGGCGCAGCTGGTGTTGGCTCTGGAACTGGTGCTGGAGTTGGTGAAGGGGGTGGAGGAGCTGGGGTTGGCGAAGGCGGGAGGTGGAGCTGGAGTTGGCGAAGGTGGCGGTGGAGGTACTTCCGATGTTGTTGGGGGAGGTGGGGGAGGTGCATCTGTAGTAGTAGTTGTCGTAGTGGTGGTAGTTGTGGTAGTAGTTGTAGTAGTGGTTGTAGTCGTGGTAGGATCCGTAGTTTCGGTGTTGTTGTGGTTGTTGTGGTTGTTGTGGTTGCAGTGGTGGCAGTAGTTGGAAGCCGTCAGTCGTGGCTTGAATTGAAATCGTACTAAAGATTGATGCTGTAGCTGTTGTGTTTGATGTAGTTGTGTCGATGTAACATTCACTGCCAAGACACAAACGTCAAGACCCTGAACCAAGTTCAACAATTGATCCCGTATTCCACAAACCCAGCTGAGTAATAGAAATAGAGTTATTGTGAGAAACTTCGATACAAGTTTGGTTGGATTGAAGAGTCGCGGACTTGGTACATCCACTTGTTATTGTCACGTTTTTGGTCACGCCAAAGTAAGGCCGCCAATCTTGCCCGATTGTCCTTGAATAGTCCCTGCCAAGCACAGAGGTTTACCGTCTAAACCCGCAACAAATCCACAGTTGAGACTGGGATTCAGGCTCAATCGGTCGTTTGGTGAAAGACCAAACAAACTGGCTACGCCATCACAACTCTCTCCTTTGTGCAAAGTATACGAAGTCGTGCAATTGACTGTTGAAACGCTATCGCTGACGGGCTTTGGAACACACACAAGCGACGACCCTGGAATTGTGACGTTGACGTTTAAGGCACGAAACTCTGTTTGTGTCTTCACAAATAGTCAGCACAGTGCATGATCAGGCAAATCACCACATTACCAGGCCATAACGCGCAGAAAGGGACTCGACCGTGTCCGATGGTGAGGCTGCCACTGTGTAGTTGCATTGGCTTGTTGCTTTGATATCCAGTAAATTGAATGAAGGATTGACGCTTCCCGTTACTCCATTGCTGTATCTTGCAGCTTGAATCCCTGTTCCTGCCAACGCTAGGAGGACCAAGGGCGATGAGATCATTGGCAGCGATTAAGGGGAACTTTTTTCATCCTGTGTGTCTGACGTTTGATTTTGTATGTGTCTGTACCTCCATGTTTAAAATAGTTTATAATTCATTAACGCGTTTGTCTCTTCTATCTAAAAACCACGAAACAGAGACAACTCGCGAATTGTGGTTTTGCTGACAATCTCAACTAGGCAGCAGCGAATAGGTGCAACTGTTTTGAACTTCTAGTGGAGAACACAGAAGGCTGCGGTAAATCTCTGATGTTGAGCCATTGATGTTCGGCCAGTCAAAACTATAAAATGGGGCCACAGACCACAACAAACCAAATAAGCCAACAAACAACACAATCTGAAGCTACCCAAATGCAATCTTTACTACTCTCCTCCTCATCCTGGCCACTGTCTCCTCTGCGGCTCCCAACTTCAACAAGCGTCGTGCAAGTCACGGTACATGCCCTAACGGCGTCTTCACATGTGGAAATTACGGACGATCTCTCTTCCAATGTGGCTATGTCGAAGGAAACATGCTCGACTTCAGATTCCACTCCGACTGCCCTCAAGGAACGGTCTGTGAAGACAGCGGCCCCAATGGTTTTGTTGGATGCAAGGAGGCAAACCGTCCTCGCGATGTGGAGCCACAAATCAACCGTCGTTACTCCGGAAACTCGTGCTCGAATGGTGCTTTCTCTTGTGGATACGGGGGACATTCTCTCTTCCAATGTGGGTTCGTTGATGGGAATGTGTTGGATTGGAGATTTCACTCTCAGTGTCCTCAAGGAACGCGGTGTGAAGACGATGGACCTAATGGGTTTGTGGGATGCAAGCAATATCGCCGCTCTCGTGATGGGAATGAGGATGACGAGAACGTGATCACCACCATGATGGACATGTTCACACTGTAACTGCTGGTGCGACTAAAGGAAAGACGGTCAAGAGGAGCCTGGCTGTGTTTGACTATCAGACTTGTCGCCGAGGTGGTGACGTTTGTGCTTCAAGCGGATTTGTGTGCTGTATCTCAAGATCATTTGGTGATTGGATTCAAGCAAAGCAACCTGCCGCCCATCAAATGGTAAGCTTGTTCAACCCGAACCGAATTTATAATTATATTAACCCAATTTTAACAGATTGTGGTAGTTATTGATGACTCTTCGGTCTGTATTTGTTTCTTCAGCAACTGTTCTATTTAAATTAATAAATTTAATAAATATAAATCACATCTTTGTTCTCCTTTAATTGTATTTATGCTTAAAACATCCAATACTCCTCGCACAACTTTCTTATTGGTAGTTCCTTACTTCTGCTCCAATCTTTCCTGAAACCCAAGAGCACTTGCGAGCCTTCGCAACAAAATACGCGGTGCATTTCCAAAAAGTGTAACATTGACGTTTGAAACCAAAAACCCGCCATTCATTTGTATTTGCGCCGCTGTCCCAGACTTCGACGAAGGCGGTTGTAATATAGACATGGATGAAGGTGAAGTTGATGCAGGGGCAGAAGAATTATCATTTCCATCAGTATTATCGTTAGATAAATCAAGAATGTTTCGAAAGTGACCACGTTTAGCGCGTTTGTTGAGACCAGCAGGATCCAGATTGTAAGGCATAAACCGCCAGATGTTTTCTGGAAGAGCAGCAATTGTAGAAGTGCGAGATTGCACGTCGACAATCACAAGGGCTGTCAAGAGGATGGTGACAATTCCAGTGACTAGACAGACGATAATGATGGCGGGGCGGGAGAAGCGTGCAGATAATGATTGGATCCTCTTTTGTTTCTTTTGAGGGAGTTGGCGTTGTTGCTGGAAGTCGGACGAGTTATCCATGTTTTTCGTTCGTTTTCAAGACTGAAGGGACTTGCAGGTTAAGACGAAAGAGTATTGCCAGAGAGTATATGTTGATGTGCTTAAATACGTTGTTGGATTGATATCTGCTAATGTTACGATGTTACGCTGTTACTTTTTCTAATTGTTTGATTTCTTTCTCCAACCCAACAACCAACGATGGACACGCCCGAGACGGACACGGCCACACCGCCGCCACCGCGCAACAACGACGCCACCGCGGACAAAGACAAAGACGACAAAGACAAAGAAAAAGACGGGGCAAAAGAAGAGCCGATAAAAGTACCCAAAAAGCGCGGACGGCCTCCTCTCTCAGGCAATGCCGCCGCCGCCGCAGCAAAAAAGAAGGTGCCGAAGATGCTCGCCGACGACGACGACGACGAGGGCGCGGGCTCGGACGAGGACCACGACCTCAACGACGAAGAGGGAAATAAAAAGATTTCAAAGGACGGCGAGCTGCTCGGCGGTTTGTCTCTCTTCTCTCTCTCTTTCTCTCTCTCTTCTTTTGGTGCTGATTGCTCAGACGCATCTAGGCCGCGTCTTTAAGGTCCGCACCTTCCGTCTTGCTAGGCACCCTACTCGCTTCTATGTCCTCACGGTATAGGTCTCTTCTTCTTCTGTAACATAACTAATAATCATTATTCCAGCTTGATATTGCTCGTGCCCTTGGCTTCAGAGACTCATACCTGCTGCATATGAAAAACCCTCAAATTAAGCGTATCTATGCCACAGACGACGACAAACAAGTGCTGGAGTCTATAGACCTGCTCGCATCAAATTTCAGATCTAGGCCGTTGGGTATTATGGCGATTCGTACCGCCTACAAATACTTTGGGTACCAACTTCTTGTCCGTGGAAAACCTGTGCGTGACGACTACGTGTGTCAAGGAAAAGTGGAGCCTGAAAATTGGGTCTATCCAGAGGATGAAGACGAACGAATGTCTGGTGGTTCTGATGTTGAAGATCGAGGGATTGGCGACGAACGATACCGAAAAGGCGGATCCTCCGTTAAGAGACCTGTCGAATCTATTGGATATTATGAACCTATTTATCGGGCCCCTCCATCTCTGCTGTCTGGATTGGCTTCTGTCCCTTCAGTGACACCCTCCGTCCCACCTTCTACTGCAGTAGACGGCACTGCAACCGACTCTACTGTACCAACTTCAACTGCAAACGGAACTACCCAACAGCCAGCTCAACCAAATCAACAAGATCCTCGTTCAATTCATTCCATCATCCGCTCTGCAGCTTCAGCGGCCGAATTCAACTCTCGTCTACGCGCACAAAGACGTCGCGGAAGATACCTCGATATCCACACAAATGTTGAACAAGTCCCACAACTATCGCAACCTACTCATGTTCTTGTTGAGAAACAGCTTGGAAGTAAAGAGAAGGGAATGGTTCTTGAAGTCAGCTTTGGAGATATTAGGGCGAAACCGGCGAGTAGTGAAGTGGAGGATTGGATGGCTGTTGGATCTAAAGAAATGGATCAAGAGGGTGTCACTTTCGGAGAAGGGTACCCTGTGGCTCTTATGCTTGGACAATATCAAGCCGGATATTCAGTGTAAGTTTTTGATTCTTTGTTGATTTCTTATGGCGGTATTGTATTGATTTTTGGGAACTATTAGCCATCGAACGCGCTTTGAACAAAGTGTGGCGCCCATTAAGTCCAATGAATCCTTCTTTGTTGATTATACGGGGAAACCATTGCTTGCTGCAGACGGTCCTGTAGCCGTTGGTGCTGTCCCAGTTGGTGCTGGACCAGGTGGTATTCCCGCCGCTGCTCAGCAGCCTTTGCAACCGCAGGCCCAACAACCACAGCGACCAGCTGCACCTACCCCAGGCTTCCAGCCTCCCCAGGCCCGACCTATGCCAGTCCGACCAGCTCCTCCTGGTGCTCCGGCTGCAGCTGGAACGCCTGCCGCTGGAGTAACTGGATCAAACGAGCATTTCAACCAGCCTGGATTCGTGCCTGCTGGAATGACGCAAGAGCAGTGGGCGATTTTGAAACCAAAGTTGACGTACTCGCAGTTGAAGGAATTGCGTGAGCAAGCTCCTGTTGTTAGCATGGGTCCGTCTGGAAAGTACAGTGTGCGTTTCACGTGTGGCTATTTGACGCGTTCAGGGAATTATTGTCAGAAACCTGTTATGGAAGCTGGTGTTATTTGTTTGTTCCACCAGAAAATGAGGGTATGTGAAAATTCTTTACATAGTGTGAAAGTTTGTTGACTTTGTGGAATAGGCTCAGGAATTGGCTGCAGCACAAGGGCTTCCGCCCCCTGAGAACCAGAGTATGCAGCAGTACGCGATTTCGCCTGCACAATTAATGCCAATGATGCCGATGGTTGGCAGCGCCATGCCATTCCATATGCAAAACCAACCTGGAATGATGACTCCTCACCAATGATGTAAACCCCATGATGCCAGCCGGCACTGCACGTCCAATCCTTCCTTCCTCTGCCCCTGCCAAAATCAGCGGCGCATCGAAACCCAAAGCAAGTAGTGGTACACCTGCCGGCGGCGGAAGCGGCGTCAACAAAAAGAAGGCTGCAAACCTTGCCGACCCAGACTGTGCAATCTGTCGTTCCGCAGAACCACCGAAGAAGAATTCGACGACGCTCCTGCACCTGTCCTTCTTCGATGTGCGGAATGTGGTCTCGGACATCACCTTGGATGCGCGGAAGTCACTGCTCCAGTGATGGTTGCAAAGTGTTTGGCACCGGGAAGTAAATGGAAGTGTGGAAACTGTAAAATGTGTGAGGTTTGTAATAAGGCGGGAGAAGATGAGACGTTGATGGTGCTTTGTGATGCTTGTGATAAAGGGTATCATACTTATTGTATGGTTCCAAAGATGGATAAGGCGCCTAGTGGTGAGATACGTTTTTGTTTGTAAACAAAGTTAGATCTAAATGGATCGGAATAGGGTCTTGGCATTGTCCTTCTTGTCGTGTTTGTCTTTCTTGCGGAACCACAGATGTTAATATGGATTGGCGTCATGTCTCAGTCCCGCCTACACATGAAGATGCCGCTGTTACTGGCAAAATTGAAATCTACGCTTGTACTTATTGTGTTAGCTGTCATAAGCGATTTGAAGGGGAGCAATTCTGTCCACTCTGTTTCCATGTGTACAATGAAGAAATGGAGGATATTGCTATGGCGTGCTGTGATGTCTGTGATCGGTATGTCAATCTTCTCTGCTTTATTGTATGGATTACTGAAATATATTTGTAGGTGGATTCATGTTGGTTGTGACCCAGATCTCACTGAGTCGCGATACAAAAAGCTCGACAGCATGAATGCGAAATACACATGTGTTCTTTGTAGCGACGCTGGAAAGTTGCAGGTCTTGATGGCTAGAACGGATAAAGCGAATCGTATGACGCAGAAGCCTAGTAAATTGATGATGTATCATGGAAAGTATTTGGTGGTGCCTCCCTTGGCGAAGCGTGCGCCAGAAAAATCTTTGGAGGGTGGTGTGTAATTGGAATTTTTATGTATTTCTTCTCGTGTTTATTCAGGTGTCTTTTGGGATGGAAGAATACACTCTCTTTCTCTGTCTTCAAATCTAGTTTTAATCGGTGTTGCGATTTTCCGATCTCTCAATCTTCGTGTTCTGCGATTTGGGGTGGTGGTGAGGCTGGTTTGGTAAGGGAATAAAAGGCCGACATTCCCTCACACAATCTTCAGAAATCATAACATACCAATCAAAGCAAAACAAGATGCAAGTCCTCAGAATCATTGCAATCGCAGTCATTGCGTCAATCTCCACGGCCATTCCAGTCAACAATCAACACCTGACCGCTCGTGATATTGGTCCATACCAAGACTGCACTTCTGGCGACATGTGTGCTGATGGTCCATTTTTGGAAGCATATGCTTGTTGCGAAGTACCTGGAGGAAATGGTCGAACGGCTTGTATTCGAGCTACAGGTGAGCTCATTTCATTCAAACCCATTTTGCAAACGAGTATGAAACCAGACTAACTCTATACAAAAAAAAAAAAAAGATTGCCCTCAAAATGAAGCGTCAAGGATGCAATCTACCTGGCAAAAGATTGGTTGGCTCCGTCTTGCGATCACGGATTGGAAAACATGCCAGCCAAATGGCGTTGACACCTGTACAAACCCCAACTTTGTGTGCTGCATTGCGCCAGAAGACGCGTCTTCTGGAAAGTATACATGCCGTTCAAAGATCAGTGTTCTGTAAACAACAACTCGGGTCCAACCAACAGCATACCCAGGGTAAAACGATTACTGACTGGCAGACATGCCAGCAAGGACGCGACTCTTGTCTCAACAATAACTACGTGTGCTGTGTTGCTCAAGCTGATCTTGGGACTCGGTAAGGCTACCTGCCGCCCCAAGGACCAGTGTGGAAACACCAACGGAGGAAATAGCAACAATGGTAACAACAACGGTGGAAGTGGAAAATTGATTCCAATGTGGGAAAACTGTGGATTGACTGACACTTGTGCCAATGGATTCGTCTGTTGTGCCGCGAAGGCTGATCTTGTTGGTGGAAAGACACTTGTCGTCCATCAAATGGTGCGTGTTTCTTCTGATTTATTGATTGTATTCTTACATTTCTTCGTTTCAGATTGTGGAAACTCTTCTTGGCTTGCCAATGCACAAAGATGACTGGATGTGTGGAACTGACCGCAAGACTTGTACCATGCACTCCATCCAAGAGCAATATGTGGATTTGGGCACCAAAGAAGGAATGTGACACTGGGTTGTCCTGCTACGACGATGGAAAAGTTGTCGGTTGTCGTTGATTCTCTCTGTCTTTTATCTTATTTTGCTTCGAATGAAAACCATTATTAAATATAAATTGAGACAAGCAATCAACCTTGGATTCAATAATTTTCCAAGGAATACATGCTTCTCTGCTTGAGTTTCTGGAATCTCGTTCTCGTAGAAGCGTTTGATTGAGTGAGATCTGTATCAATAAACTTATCATAGGCATAAAAACGCGTTTTTTGAGTTAAAATTGCATCAGCTTTATTTTTGTCATAACTTTGTATAGCGGAGGTAGGGCTTGACAGTCCTGAATCCGGAACAGCTGTTGTTAACGGATGATGGTTAGCGTGGATTCATAATGACGTTGCAGGTTCTAACACTCTAATTCTACACTGCATACTCCGCTCTGAAAAGGAGACAGATCTCACCTTCTCAGCCTCTTCATTTCCCAAAGAATTATGAACAATCACTTCCTCTCCAACAGTCCAATTTGCAGGTGTAGCCACCTTTTTGGAGTCACATAACTGAAGAGAATCCACCACCCTCAAGATTTCATTGAATTCCTGCCGGTAGAGCCGGATATGTAATAATGGTACGAATTTTGTGTTGAGGGTCGAGAATAAAGACTGAACGGACGGTGAGCGGCATACCGGCCTTATCATGTTCGTTGGGTCTTGGTAGTCGAGCATGTTATAAAGAGTTGCGACTCACGGAAGGGTCTGCGATATTGGGAATGTGACTTTGCAGTTCTGTAAGTGCATTGGATTAGTTTTGACAGAAGTGTAAGGAATAGATGGGAAATGCAGCAAGGACCATGAGAACTCAACTCCACGCTTCTTTGATTAAGAAACTGCTTTAATCAAAAGGTGTTTCGTTGTCCAGGTCTACTGATAATGGATGATTCGAAAACAAGCAAAACGAAAGTCACCTGAGTCTCGTTGATGTCTTTGATCCAGTGTGATGGTCTTGGAGAGAAGAACAGCTGAGACCAATGACAAGGACTCCTCGACTGTCCCATTCAGACTGAAGGCGGGCGACAGCACCGAGTTCAGTTGTGCAGACTGGAGTAAAGTCTTCGGGTGCGAAAAGAGGATAGCCCACTTTCCACGGGTGTATTCATGGAGCGAGATAGGGCCCAGGGTGTTGAAGCAGTAAAGTCCGGTGCAATGTCTCCAAGTCTCATTATTTGAGCGATAGTTTTTGATAGTTTTTTGAGAGGTGTTCAAAAAAGCAAGCTCGAAACACGGATGGTATTTGTGCCTATTCTCAGTTCGACGGCGCCACGACGCAGCACCAGCGAGCATGGATCGACGGTGTCGCTTGCTTCACGAGCGAAGGAACGCAGATTGTAGTCGCAGCGTCTTTGGACCAGTCGTCGGTTGGGCGAGTGTTTTACGCGGAGGACGTGCGGGACACGGGCGACTTTCCTGCGATTGCGCTACACGTTGCAACGCCGCATCGATCGAATGGCAGTAGCAACGACGACGACGGGTGCGTGCTCTGCGTCGCGGTTTGTCCCGTGTCCGGTCTTGTTGCCGTCGGTCTGGCTTCGGCACACGCCCTGCTGCTCACGAACTCCCTCGCTTTCGACAAGACCCTCTGCAGACTGTCAACGCCAATCCACGCTGTTGCTTTCCGCCCTAGGAACTCGTCTCTGCTGCGCCAGGTGCCCCAAGTTGCCGTTGCTGGAGAGTATGTCCGAAACTGGTGCTCATCAATCGATCATCAGCTGACTCCCTCTACCAACTACAGGGACGCAGAAATTAGAATCGTAAACACTGTCGACATTAAAGACACAATCGTTCTCAAGGGCCATAATGACACCATCAAATCCCTCGCCTTTTCAGCTGACGGCGACTTCCTTGCCTCAGTTGATACTCTTGGAGATTTGCACATTTGGGATCTTCGCCCTCAGAAACCTATTTCGCTTCGTGTGTTGCGCTCTGTCTTGCCTGCAACAAATGTCGAGTACGTTGCTTATATTCTCCCTGACAAATCAACTGATTGCTCTTCAGTCTCAAAGATATGGGGCGTATTTCATGGCATCCATCTGGAAAATACTTGGCGATTCCTGGCATCCACAAAGACATCAATATCTTGGACACAAAGACCTGGACTTCCTACAAGTCACTTACTGGACATTCTAAGGTGCTCTCATAGTCACATTGATATTGCCCATACTCAATCATATTCACCACTAATCAGCTTGTGACGGCGGTTAAATATTCACATGATGGGTCGATTCTTGCATCCACTGACCAAGCTGGCAAAATGTACTTTTGGAATGGAAATGGGAAGGAAAAGATGCCGTACAATACGTCAGTTTCACTATCCCTATTCCAATTACATTTCTTACTCTTATCTGTTCAGTATCAAGAACCCATCAATTGTTACCGACTTCTGCTGGCATCCAACCAAAAATGATATCTGCTTGGTATTTATCTATTGCATTATAGGAGTAAACTAATTGATGGACAAAGGCAATCGACACCTGCGAAATGGAATACTTGCAGGATGTCGCCCCACCTGCAGCTGCTGAGGCTAACCCACCAACTAAAGCATCAGAGAAATCTCGCGACCTCGATATAGACTTTGACAGTCTAACAGACTATCCTTCGAAAGACTCTTCAAAGAAGCTTTCCTCAAAGTCTAAGATGGATCTTGATGATTTTCCATTCGATGATGACGTTGATGAATTTAACGCGGCAGGAGGAGACGATGACTTTGTAGTTGATGATGATGGAATGGGATACGCTGATCCAATCGAAAGTTTTGGAGATGCCAAGCGGTATTACAGTAAGCAAGTGAAAGGCAGTTTAAGTAGCAGCATGGCAGCGAAAAGTAGTGGTTTTGGAATGTTGATGGCGACTGCTGCAGGAGCTGCAAGCAGTGGAGTTGGAATTCAAGACTGTTTTCAACCAGGGGCAACCTCTATGAAAGGAAACAAGCGTTACTTAGGTAAGATATCAACTAGTACTCTTCCTCAAATTAACAAGGTGAAAACCATAGCCTTCAACCTGCTCGGAACAATCCATGTTACAACGCAATCCTCCCAAACAGTCATCCACATTTCGCATCACGATAAATCCCACCGCGACTACAGTTTCCAAGACCACCATTCCTACACAATGGCCAGCCTAACATCCCGCGGCGCCGTCTTTGCATCCGACCCGGCCTCCCCTATCCACGCAGACTCAACCTCCCCCGTCTCACTCACCCACTCCATCGTTGAATTCAAGCCCTTTGAAAACTGGGGAACATCAGCAGGCGGCCCCAACGGCGGCTGGCAAATCCCCTTCAACCCCACCGAAAACGTGAAAGCCGTATGCATGACCTCCAGAACCATTGTTGTCGCGACGGACTTGCGATACCTCCGGTTTATTTCGTATGGCGGTGTCCAGACTGATATTTGGTGTCTTGAGGGTCCTGTTGTTGCGCTTTCTGCGGCTTCGAATGTGGTTGGTGGTGGTGGGAGTGACGGGGCTGAGTTTGTGGCGGTTTTGTATCATGAGGCGGGAACGTTTCATGGAGACCAGTGTCTTGGGTATATGCTTTTGAGTATAGGGGCGAGTGGGGTTGTCAAGGGGGTTCGGAAGGGGCGTGTTCCGGTGTCGCCTGGGAGTACGGTTGTGTGGTGTGGGTTCAGTGATTCGAATGTGAGTGTTGATTGTTGAGTGTTGTAAGGGTTTTCTGATGGTAGGAGTTTTTTTGTTTAGATGTTCGCGACATATGACTCGTCTGGTGTTATGAGGCTGTTGAGTCCGTATGATGACTTTGGGTGTAGCTGGAGACCAGTATTTGACGGCCGTATCGCACGTGAGGGGAAGCAGTTGTGGTATTGGCCGATTGGAGTTACTGAGACGCAGCTTATGTGTGTTATTTGCAAGGTAACTATTTATTTATGTGGGTGTTGATTCTAATGGCGATTCTGTTAATAGAGTGGAGACAAACAACCGTTCCCACCTAAATCCATCATTAGTGATATTGACTTGAAAGTGCCTGTGTTGAACGGAGAAGGGCTGAGTTCTGTTGAAGAAGAAAGGTTTGTTCTTCCCGCTCGAAGCTTAGTTTCATCTAACATATTATAGTTTACTTCGTCAACGGCTGATGGCGACCCATCAACTTGCCCGAGCTCATGCTACTGGAGAACCCATATCTAAAGAACGTGAAATGAAGGTTAAGCTGTTTGGCGATATTGATAGGAGTGTTATCAAGCAGATTTTGGTACTTTGGACTTGTCCACACGTAATTTATTACTAAATTTGATGAACTACAAATAGGCTGCATGTAAACAAGAGAAGACCCAAAAAGTGCTAGAGCTTACGCATCAGTTGACCAGTGTCAAGGCTATTGATGGAGCCATGAAATGTGCAGTTAGTTACAAGTTGTCTGGAGTTGCGAATAAGATCAATCAGATCAAAGAGGTTTGAGTTGATCTCATGGTTTGTGGTTGTTTTCTCATTGAGGTTTGTACAGGCGTTCATCAAGAAGGAAGAAGAAGCTGCCATGAAAATGCGTCAAGTTCGTGCTATTGCTCATCCAGCTGTTCCTCCTGTCGCCGTCAAAACGGAGGCAGTCGTGGTAGCACCTGCAGCTGAACCAGCAAAAAAACATGTGCCTGTGGACACACCACGTCCAGCTGCATCGATTCCAGATGAACCCGAAGCAGATGCAGTACAAGCTGAAAGCAGCATGGATACTTTCTCAAACGCGTTTGAAGACGATCCCGTGCCTGAGGTTCCTGCAAGCGCAGGAAAGCGGAAGGGAATCTTTGGAGCGGTAAAATTAGAGCCTGGATTGAAAGCTCCGCCAGTTTTTGGAGGCGGTGCTGCGAAAAAAGCCAAAAATGCAGCAAATTCAGGGGTTGATGAAGTTGCGCCTGTTGCAAGAGTTAAGAATCCTTTCGCAGCCAACACTGCCCCGACGGCATCTGCTTCTGTCAAGGCTGCGAGTAAAACTGGAACTGTTGGAGGATTGTTTCAAGACTTGAAAGAGTGTACGTCTTTTGAAATATGTGTGTATTTTTGCATGGTTAATTAACGGTTGTATTCAGCGAATGATTCTAAGGCTGTTGCCACAACTAAATCTACGAAAGAGGAGCAACCAGCATCGAAAGTCAAGAAACAAGAATCTGTGAGTTCTTACCATCGTTGTATGCATGAGACTTTGATGCTTATTTTCTCATAGCTTCTTGGATTCTTCAAAAAAGGTCCAATTAAGGCACCCTCTGCTTCAACAGAAACGTCACCAGTCAAAACCGAAGCACCTGCTCAGCCTGACGAAGATGAAATGCAACTAGATGCTGCCTTGGATATGCTGAAAGCTGCCACAGGCGACGAAGTGAAGGAAAACGAATCTCAAATTCCTATCCGAACTTGGGAGGAGAAGGGAAAAGCTCGAGCGGAAGGTGGTGAACTTGAACGTCAATCATCATTTTAAATCATAAAGTGGGGAAAGTGGTTGTGGTACTGTTTTCTTGTATTATGTATTTCTTTACTCAGAATAAATGGGTGTTTGCTAGTGATTTGATGATACTGATTCCGCCCGAGATAAGTCTGTCTGTGGCGTGACTCCTGAAAGGATGGGAGGTAACTGATTCTCACTCTTTGGAATCAAATTTCGTCGGGACCCAGAGTATGCTGTTGTTAGGTAACTTTGTTCGCCTCCTTCCGTGTTTGGAGTTTCACCTCGATTACTTTGGTCGTCACCTATTTCAGTCACTACCAAATCATTGGCCTGTACAGTCGATGGAAGTTGCTGTGTTTCTTGCTGTTGCTGCTGCTGTTCTGGTTGGGGCTGAGTGTCGGAAGGCGATTGTTCTGATGCTAATGGTATGGGGGGTAGTGGTTGGGGTGGGTCTGGTAATACTGTGACATTCAAGATTTCAGACTGGGCCTGTTGTTGATTCTGACCCCCAACTTGATTATCCAACTGTTGCGAACCCGGAAGACTTTGATGTTGAGCACCCTCCTGCTGTGCCAACTGATTCACACTTCCTTTAGGTGTCTCCTGCCTTCCAACATCAACAACATTCATATGTGCAAGAGCAACGTATTTGGCACCGCCGTCATGATACATGGAATCGTCGTACACGTCATCCTGTGGGTCGTGGTACATTGGTTCAGGCTCTTCCTGCACTTGATCATCATCCCCTTCAACTCCAAGTGCAACACCGTTCATTTTCGCAAAGAGGAGACGAAGAACGCGCTCCTTGTCGGCCCAGGAGAGGTCTTGGATGTCGACTTGGCCTGCTGGTTTTGCAGGTTTTGTTGCTGATGCAGAGTCGGTTGCGTCTTCAGCGGCGATGGCGGTTTGAGTTGGAGGTGATGGAGGAGGTTTCATGATAGACGTTGCAACTGCTGTTGCTGCGTTTATGTTGAACTGGTTTGTGAGTGGCGTAGCGCTTTGACGGAAGGACTGGACAGGTGGGAAAGGACCAACTCGTTTTGACATGACCTGTATAGTATATCGTTGAATGACAGTAAATCCACTTTTCAACTTTCATACCTCGCGAATCTTCTTGTTGTAATCCGTATGTGCTGCCTTTTTCGCCATTTCACGCTCCTTTTGAAGTTGTGAACGGACGTGATCCAAAGCATCCAAAAAGAACTTTTCCATCTTGGTTCGTTGGTCCAATACATGTTGTGCTAACCTCTGTTGGAAAGTTTTGAGTTCGTAAAGATATAAATAACCCACTCACTTTGATATGTTTCATTTCATAAGTCTTGACTTCCAGATTTTCTCTTAGCCTTGAAGCCACTTTTCTCACTTCGTTCAATTCTTTCCTTGCAAGTTTTCCAATGATTTCACGTTCGTGCTCGAATTCTCGAACAACATGAGATAAAGAGTGCTCCATACTCTCGATTTTGATATTCAGTTCTTTGATTTCTTGAGCTTGTTGCTTTACTTGAAGTACTTTCTCTTTCACAATCACGTTATGAAGGTCCTTTTCTTCCATGAGTTGCCTGTTGGCCTGCAACAGAGCACGGTTTTGTTTTTGAAGTTCAGCACCTTCTTCGACGTGATATCGTAGTGACTCGGCCATTCGGATGTTTTCCTTGTAAATGTCTTTGGTTGTTTCGTTTAGATTTGAGACAGCTTCCTGTGATGAACAACGGGTTAGCAAAACACACATATGGCGAATATCTACCTTATGTGCTTTTGATGCCAGCTCTGAGATTTTCCTATTGGCTTCCTTCTGCAACCGAATCTTTTCTTCGAAGAACTTTCGTTCCATCCTTGTGATGGTTTCTTTGTGTTGTCGTTCCGTGTCAGCCAGCTCTTCCTTTTGATATTCCAGATCTTTAAGCATATCTTGCCGTTTTTTCTATGGTCGTCCAGTAAATTAATTTTAGGAGGAAGTTGGTCTGGCTCACCCTGAAATCTTTGATGACAGCAAATTCGGCTTGCATGACTTTAAATGCTGCATCTTTTTCATTCAGAATTGCGTTCATTTCTATTGAAGAATGGATTAAGTGGATGTAGGAACTGTTTTGTTCCCCGAACCTTGAATCTTCCTCTCCGCCTCATCAACAATCGCTTGACGTTCAATTTTGGCTCGTTCCATTGCAGCCTCCATGTCATCGCGAATCGCTTTTATTTGTCCATCTTTTCGTTCAGACTCGGCGTGTAAAGCAGCGATTACGTCCAACTGCATTGTTGTTAAAGTCGGTTCGAAGTTGAACGAATAGGAATACTCACTGCGTCCTTTTCTTGCTGAGTACAAGATTCTTGCAATACTTCGTTTGTCGTTATTAATCCCGTCATCCGCTCTTTATATGAAACGAGAGACTTGGTTGTTGCTTCCAGTCTAGACATAAGGAAAAGTAAGGACGAACGTCGCAACAAGAGAATACAAACGTTTGTTCAATCGCAAATTGTGCAGCAGGGACCATTTCTCCTCGTGCGTTCATGATCATATGGTGCTTATCACCCTTGTCTTTCTTTCCCTCCCCATCACCCTTCTTTTTCTTGTCCTTTTTGTCTCCCTTCTTATCCCCCTTCTTCTTTTTGTCTTTCTTGTCTTTCTTGTCAGTCATTATCGCTGAGATGTGTGGTTGAAACCTGGGGATGGTAGTTCAAATGAAGAACGCGAGATTTACAATGGAATATGTCAGAAAGAAAACAAGTTTATCTCTTTAATTGAAGTTCATATGCATAAATACAGCTGCATCAATCAATTTACTGTCTCAACTTGGCGAGGTTCTTCTGGACAGCGTTGATGAAGTCCTCTGAGTTCACGTAGTGCTCACGAGAAAGCCTTTGAAACCGATTAATAAACATAACCTACAAACGAGAAGCACTCACTTGTCTCCGTGAATAGACAAAGCCAAGTCCTTGGTCATAAGGTTGTCCACTTCAACAGTGTCCAAAGTTGCCTTCTCAAGATCAGCAGAGAACTTAGCCAACTCAGTGTTTCCGTCCAACTTGGCACGGTGAGCGAGACCACGGGTCCAAGCGAAGATGGATGCAATAGAGTTGGTTGAGGTCTCTTTACCCTTCTGGTGCTCACGGTAGTGACGAGTGACGGTTCCGTGGGCAGCTTCAGCCTCGAGAGTCTTACCATCTGGAGTAACGAGAACAGAGGTCATAAGACCGAGGGATCCATAACCTTGGGCGAGAATATCAGATTGGACGTCTCCATCGTAGTTTTTACAGGCCCAAACGAATCCTCCAGATGACTTCAAAGCCTGGGCGACCATGTCATCGATAAGACGGTGCTCGTACCAAATACCAAGCTTCTCAAATTCAGCCTTGAATTCCCTTTAAGAAACTATTCAGCATCACCAAAATCAAATGAACAAGTCTCACTTTTCGTAGATTTCAGCAAAGATGTCCTTGAATCGACCATCGTACTTCTTCAAGATAGTGTTCTTGGTAGACAAGTACATTGGCCACTTCTTCTCAATAGCAACTTGGAAACAAGAACGAGCAAATCCAGAAATAGATGAATCGACGTTGTACATTCCCATAGCAACACCTCCGCCTGGGAAATCGTAAACATGGAACTTCTGTGGTGGACCTCCAGATTTTGGAGTAAACACCATCTCGAAGCTTCCAGGCTCCTTGACAACGAAATCGGTAGCACGGTATTGGTCACCGAAAGCGTGTCTTCCCATAACAATAGGCTTAGTCCATCCTGGAACGATTCTTGGAACGTTCTTGAGCAAGATTGGCTCACGGAACACGGTTCCTCCAATGATGTTTCTGATGGTTCCGTTAGGAGATCTCCACATCTGCTTCAACTTGAACTCCTTCACACGGGCCTCATCGGGGGTGATGGTGGCACACTTGATACCGACATTGTACTTTTGAATAGCGGCAGCAGCCTCATGGGTTACTTCATCATTGGTTTTGTCTCCTATAAAAATGAGGAGGGTTCCAAGCATTAGCTGTGATTCACGCGATATGAGCATGTGGCAAACTCAACTGTACTCCATTCCAAGGTCGTAGTACTTGATATCAAGATTGACGTATGCTGTCGGTATTATTAGCTCATTGATTTGATATGATGACGACCAACTCACGAAGGATGAGACGGTCCTTAATCCACTTCCACAGAATTCTAGTCATTTCATCTCCGTCCAATTCAACGACAGGGTTCTTGACGTCAATCTTCTTGATGGCCTGAAGTGGTGGTTGGTGTTGGAGTGGGGATTAGATAACCAGATTGTGAATGAATGAAGCGAGATAGCATGAGAAACACAATCATTGTAATTCATGACCGAATACTATTTGTCCAATGTAGCTATACGGGGTGCATACAAGCTCTTAGATCAGTTCGCATCCAAGCTGCAGCCGACTATCCCGATAAATCACGCGAAACTGAACTCACAGTGCCAGTAGCAAGGTGCCGAGCAGTCATCTGAGTTCTCAATGCAGCAGTAGCGCGAAGGACAGCGCTGTTGGATCGGTTGAAAATCATGAGTTTTGAATTGAGTTTTTTGTGAGGGTCGGAAACACACGGATCATCCCGTCACCTGCTCCCTTTCCCTTCGCAGACATCCGAAAGCGCGTGTCGTCACTCGGGAATATGCGTAGGAATAGAGAGATTGGGTTCCGTGAAAGAAGAGCCGCATCACGAGAATTCAGTGTCTTCTGTGAAAGTTGTCAGAAATGTCTTCAGAAAGCAAACACAGAGACTGCACCTTCTCCTTTACTCCGCAACTTGTCATTGATTCTCACTTGGTAGCGTATATTTTCATGCTAGTTTGATGGCACTGAATGATGTTCGCAGACAAGCACCCTCGCGTTCGTCCACGATGTCAAAGATTTTGTGAAAGAACGAGCTGACTTGGAACGCGACTTTGCCCGAAAACTGGATGCATTGGCCAAGAAGCATCTGATTAAGAACGAGAAAAGGACGCTGTTTTCCAAAGGCAGTTCTGGTGATAAGCTGGAAGATCCTACAGGGTCAGTAGTTTTGCAGAATCAACCCGCGTTAAATCAAATAAATCTTAGATCACTTCAGAACTCTGTCGAAAAGGCATGGAACTCCGTTATTGAAGCAACAGAATGCCGTTCAAAAGCGCATTTGGCCCACGCCGAAGCACTCGTTGACGTCGTTTGTGAAAAACTCAAGAGCCTGATCGCAAAGAAGGATGATGCCCGTAAAAAGGTGAGAATCTGTTCGAAACTGTGGACAGTATTAAACATATACCGCAGCACATGGGATTCTCTCAAAAAATGATGAACGAACGGGATGGAGTTTATGCTGAGAAAGACAAAGCAAAAAAGAAGTACGACGACGCCTGCGAAGCTGTTGAAAGCATAAAAGCGAAGTACGATCGCGCGTCTGACGATAAATCAAGGGAAAAGTACAAACTTGGCTGGCATCAAGAAATCTTGGACATGAACAACAAAAAAGTGCGTGTGCTTACCTAACTATTCATAGGTTGTCTAAACAATTCTCCCTTAGAACCTATACATTCTTGCTATTTGTTCAGCAAATGCTGTCAAAAACAAGTATTTCGCCGAAGATGTCCCAAACTTGTTGAATGTATGATTATCTTTCTTTCAAACAAACAATATCCTAACCTCCTCCGTCACTTACCAGGACCTTCACTACTTGTCGGAATCAATCTCAGAATCCCTCAAAAAAATTTGGCAGAGCTACACAAAACTCGAAACGGATTTTGTCACTACCACAAGCAAAGATATTTCAGCTACACTGATTCCTTCCATTGCAGCTATATCCCCGAAACATGATATCGATATTTTCCTTCATTTGAATCCTCAAACTGCGCCAGCCACCTATCCTAGACTCACACCGAAAGACTTTGTGTATATTCCGAGTGCAATGTGGAGGGATTCTATAGGAATGGCGTCAGATGAATTTTCAAGATGCTATATGGTAAACAAGCTTTCTAAGCTTCGGAAAAAGTTGGAGCAAGTGCAGAAGGACTTGGCTGTGAAAGTAAAAGGAATCGAAGGCATGGAGGTACTGTACGACGTATATATGAAGAACCCAGAGCAAGGAGATATGGAAGATGTTTTTGATGTGAGTATTTCGAGTCTTGAGTCGCTCAGTTGACGCTGTCATAGAAAATACTGGAAATTCGTCGCGAATATATCATGCTTGACTCTTTAAAGTCGAAATTAGAATCAAATATCGAGACAATCGTTAATGGAGTCGGAAGTAAGCGTTCTTAATACGTCGTAGTCAATAATTGACATTTATCTACAGGCGAAAAAGAGAGAGATGTTTTCCACAACTTTCAAAACTGCTCTTTCGCCATTCCAACAACTTGTAACTACTGTCGGCAAGTAATTTGGGGTGTTGGAAAACCGGGGCTCAGCTGTAAAGACTGGTGACTAATGAAAAAGGTTCCACAGAGCTTTATTAATCGTCTATCATACAGTGGAATGAACGCCCATATCAAATGTGAACTCAAGATATCACCAACATGTTCCCAATCAAGATCCCCGATGAAGAATCTGTTACACGGTGGTGCCATTCCACCTCCTATTCCTCTCAATTCACATCGACCACCGAGTATCAAGGCATACAGAAAATCAGCAACAACAATCCACAGTGTTTGCTCACAAGAAAGTTCCGCGCCTTCGGTGGCATTAGCCACGGACCAAAAAGTCGGCGCTGATGCAGTAGTCCTGTACGACTACGCACCGCCTGATCATGCTTCAGAAGAAGAACTGGCCATCATGGAAGGAGAGATGGTTAAGATTGCCGAAGTCGGTGAGTCCATCTTCCTCCTCCCTTTTTGGTCCAAACTGATAAGAATGTAATAATATCCAAGATGACGGAACTGGATGGACAAAAGTCATTTGCAACGATAAAATAGGACTGATCCCAACAGCGTATATTGAAGTCCTACCCGAAAACCATTCAGAAGCAAGTAGTCTCAAACTTCCACAACCGACAATCCCGTCTCCCCAAACTCAGCTTGCGGCTGCTCTTCAGGCACGAATTCCATCTCCAGTGCCCGTATTTACTACAGGTGATAGCGCCGTCACATTACAGGAGGATGGAGTTGAGGCACGACAATTCCACGGAACTATTGGAATTAAAATGGTACCTTGCAGCTTTTTTTTCAAAATCTACTAAGGAAGTACTATCACAGAAAGTGCTATTCGACTTTATCGAAAGTGGCACGGATGAGATCTCCGTCAAGGTTAGAACATGAATCGTATTATTAAACTGTTAACACACAAATAGGCTGGCCAAGATGTTTGGGTACTTGATGAAGACGAAGGATCTGGATGGATCACTGTACATGACGGAGAGAAGGAAGGGTTGATTCCCACTACATATTTGAAATGGATCATTTAGCAGATGGGAAAGAAGAAGGGTTGCGAAATAAAGGAGTGCTTGGCAGTTTCAGTACTGTATTTAACACTTTAGAAGAACATTAAAAAAAAGGCAAAAGAAAAAAACATACCTGTAAAAAATAATTAGAATTATGCCATAGGGAAAGCAAGGCCATACCAAATTTCTTTGTATTGTTAATCAGGAATGTATCCAGGGCTGTTAAATGAGAGCTGCAGGTCGACCACCAGTACGGTTGTAACGAACAAGCACTATGGAGTTCATGAAAGAAGAACATTAGCAATGTCGGTTAAGCCTGACATTAAGCAAAACAATAAACTTACGACTATATGTCGTTATCGACACTTCTTGCTTTTGCCAAAGCAGATGGGACATAAATTCGGAGTGTGAAGAAGGTTCTCACTGACAAGCAGTGAGGTAAAAGCGCAGCAAAGAAGTATTCCGCCCTTTCCATCACCAACGCTGCCGTCCTTGGGGTGGCCTATTCGAAGTTGTCAATTTCATCAATGAGCCTTGCAAAGATTGTCTCACATTCATTTTGTGACGCTGGTTCAAAGATTGCGGGCGGGGCCTGAAACAAATGTAGTGAAGAAGGAGCTCTGGTGATGTGACTGGAGGAAGGCAGCCTATTAAAACCGGTCCTTCCTCACCTCCAATTTGGAGAATTTTGATTCTGAAGCGTGCGCATTTTGCCGTATTTATCCTGAAAGAAACTTGAACTTGAACTTGAACCAATGCCTGCACTCGCTGACTTTCGCACTGCACGCGCTACTTTCACGTGCAATTCCATCTCTATGTTGTCCATCCCAAAAAATAAATGAAGAAATGTATTTGAAACGTGCAGGAAGGTGAGGACAATAAGTTTCTTCATTTTGGGACAAAACAGTAGGCCATGAGTACCACAAACAGGCAACCTCTACGACAATTTCAGGCTATTCAATTGTGTGCACGTCTACGTTCTCCTCTTATGAAGCCTGCTTCACTTCATTGTGCTCTAAAGCCCTCAAATAGTTCTGAAACACGGTGAGGCGGGAGGAACAGAGTTCCTTTTTATGAGCCACTCTGAAGAGATAAGATTTTTTCCCCCAGATTCCCCTTTCATTCTGCCACCAAACTGCCACCACCAAACCACCAAATCAAATTAAACCCAAATGACCACACCGCTTTTCTCGTCCGTATCAACACTCAGTGGCCTCGTGCGCGATATCAATTTGAAGGACGGCCCAGGAACACCAAAACCACGAAGTCAAACCACATCCGCAGAAACACTCGTCGCATATACCGAGCACCGAAAACCATCTATTTTGGTGTTCTCGGGTGGATCGGCAGTGTCCTCGTTTGTGCCAATGTTCCAGGTGACTTTAGAGTTCTTATCTATCTATTTGAGTTGGATTAGTGACTAACTTGGTCTGCAGTCTATCACCGATGATGTCTGCTATGTGATGCCTGTATCTGACGATGGGGGCTCTACCTTTGAGATTGTGAAGGTGATGGGAGGTCCGGCGATTGGAGACATTCGATCTCGGATCTTGGGTTTGGCAGATACGTCTTCACCCGAGGTACTGTATCTCGTCTTATCCGCCTTCAGAGTCATACTGACTTCTTGGATCATAGGGAATGGCTGTATATAAACTATTATCCCATCGACTCCCCGCCAATTCATCTCCAAACCAATATTCTTCTGGAAACTGCCAAGCGAAGTCGGAATGGATGTCAATACTTGAAGGAAATCATATTCTTTGGAACGATATACCACTGCCCCATCAATATACCATCCGTTCCTTCCTGTTTCAGTTCCAAGATCATCTCCTGAAAGAAACAGCGGGCTTCAACATCATCAGTAACGGCCAACGAAAACAGACGTTTGATTTCCGCGGTGGCTGTATCGGAAACTTTTTTATTAGTGGATGCCGTTTATTCTTCCACTCTCTCGAAGCTGGAATCTTCCAATTCTCAAAACTTGTTGGCTGTCCAAACAAAACACTTGTACTACCGATAATAGCTACAAACCACCATCCTGTCTCCATAGCCGTGAACCTTCGTAACGGAACAACAATTCATGGCCAATGTGAAATCTCCCACCCAGGAATCACAACAACAATACCCACAGCTCCAACTGTAACAAAACGCCCCTCATCAGTCGCCTCCTTTACAAATCCAACTCCTCGCCGCGCAATCTTCGAAATCCCATCTTCAACCTCCCTAAGCGCAACCCCCGTCGACACAATCGACTACAGCACCTCAACAACAGCCTCCGCCGCCCCACGCCGAATAAAACGACCCCCATCCTCCGCCTCAACCTCCTCCCTCAAGAAATTCAACCTGGGCTCCAGCCTCGACTTTGCACCCCTCCATTGGACGAAATCCTCCGGATCCCTCTCCTCCTCCTCAAACCTCTTCTTCACGAAATCACACACAGACATCCCGCCCCTCCCGTCGCCGATCCGGCGAGTGTATTATACGGACCAGACGGGGACTGAGTCGCTTGTGCGGGTGAATGATCTGATTCCGCGGCAGCTTGAGAAACGGACAATTGTGTATGGCGTTGGGAGCTTGTATACGAGTTTGCTGCCGTGTCTTGTTGTTCCTGGGGTTGCGAGTTTGATTGCGCAGGATTGGGAGGATGGTGATGGTGGTGGTGGTGGTATAAGGAGGAATAAGGTTTTGTTGTTGAATGGGACGCATGATCGGGAGACGGAGGGGTATACTGCGATGGATTTTTTGCTTGCTGTGGTGGATGCTTTGAATTGTGGGGTGTTGGGAGAACGGGGTGAAGGCGGAGTTGGGGCTGTTGAGAAGGTGTTGAAGAAGAGAGATGTTGCAACGGATATGGAGGGTGGAGAGCAGGTTTGGAGGTGGAGAGGAGCGCTTGTTGGGACTGGTGTTGGAATGAGGAGGAGAGGCAGTGACGTTTCTGGGGAATTATTTCCGGCGAGTGTTGGGAGTACAGAAGGCGATGAAGGTGATGATTTCGACGATGCTGACGAGGATATCGAGGAAGACGAGGAAGTGAGGGAAATGTCAAGCCCTGCTGGTCGCAGTTACTTGGTCACGCCTTATCCTCCCAGTGCCTATGTCACGCATTTGTTGTATGCGGAAGACTCGCAAGTTGCTGTGGAAGTGGACGATATCGAAGCTTTAGGCATTAAGTGCGTTATGGTTCGAAAGAGTGGAAGCCTTGCCAATGCCAAGAATGTGGTCGATGAGTCCCTGAAGCATGTCGAGCGGGGAAGTCATGTGAATGTGAGCACACTCAGTAGCCGCACTCCAGGACATTTTGGGCCAGAAGAGTTAAAACTTGCAATTGAACCACTGTTGTAGTATAATAGCCTTAATCAATAAATTCAGACGTATTAACCAAAATTAACAATTATTTAGTGATATTAAATGAAATGCATGCTTCTTTTCAATAACCAAAATGAGAACTTGATTTGCGTTCACTGATTAGAGACTGTTATGTCTGCACATTGATCAGCAATAGCTCTGTAGAATCTACAGAAATGTCAGCGAGTTATTCATAAATTACAAGGCACCATCGCAACAAACCTCTTAAACTCAATGGGATCTCCACAACCCCTCCGAAACCCGACATGATACATATTCTCCGATACCCGTTGAAGAACAACACTTCCATTCAAAGGACACTTTCGTTTATCCACTGTAGTGAAACTCAACTTCATCAACTTGTGGTTCACTCTATAAGGAACAACAAATTGAGTCAGGACTTGACCCAGTTTATCAAAAATGGCCGCAGGTGCACAAGGAGAAAAGAAGCGTGTCAGTGTATCTGATTGGAGGAGATCTTTGAATGGGTTTGATTTTGTGGCCTGAGACTAAAGAATACAGATTAAGCAGCTGCTGTATGAATAGCGAGCGAATCTTACGAAAGGAGCATGGAACATTCCGTCTGAAGGAGAGTCTCTCATATCACTGCGAACGGGTTGGGAGAAGGAGTCGATTGCCATTCGACGATCTGGTTGAGTCATTTCAATGTCCATAAAAGACTCTTGACGCATAGCTTGAGGTTGAGAATAAGATATGCTGCGAAGTTTGAAGTAAGCAGAGAATTTGGCTTTGTAAAAGTATTTACACAGATTCCTCCATGTCGTTCGATATCTGAGACGAGCCACCGTCCATTTGCTTCTTCATCATTTCAGCCAAAGCGACTGGATTGTTACATTCCCCGTTCGTAAGGAGAGGATTGGGCCTTTCGAAGGGGTAAGAAGATTCTTGGCAAAGTGGAGAGACTTACCGTGAGAACCAAGAGTCGGACATGATATCCAGCAAAGTATAGCGTTTTGAAGCGTCCTTGTTGAGAGTATTTCGAATCAGAAAGAGAATTTCTGGTGCAAACTGGTTCCACGGAGCATAATTCAAGCCTTGGTTATATTGATTTGAGAAATGCACAAATTCAGGATCATGTTTGGATGGTTCAGCCCACGGAGTGTTTCCAGCAAGTAGAACATAGAGGATTATTCCAGATGACCAAACATCGGCCTCATCTCCGTTATAAGAAAGCTTCAAAATCTCGGGAGCGACATACGGAGGAGTACCACAAGGAGTATTGAGAACACGCGTGGTGCCGTTGTGACTGAATACAGTTGCCAGGCCAAAGTCCGAAATCTTGAGGTTTCCACGTTCATCAAGCAACTGTTACAAGAACGCGTTACTTGAGACAGGAGGAGGTGGGGGCACAAAGAGAATTACAATATTCTCAGGCTTCAGGTCTCTGTGACAGACGCCCTTTGAGTGAATGTAGTCCATTCCAGCCACGAGTTGGTTGAAGTAGAAGTGTGCGAGGAGTTCGCCCATTCCGACGTCCGGGGCAATGTGGTCAAAGAGTTCGCCAGCCGCTGCGTAGTCGAGCAAGATGAAGAAGAAGGCGTCGTCCTCAGCAGCCTGGCAGAGAGGCAGAGAGGCAGAGCAGTGTTTAGCAACAAACAAAACAACCAAACAAACAAACACACACGCACTTCAATCAGCCGAATCACGTTTCTGTGTTTGAGTGTTTTGTGGATCAGGACCTCCTTGTCGAGCGCCCGTCGAAGCGCCGCATCGCCACTTGTCTTGCGCACGGCCTTGACCGCCACCGTCATCGATGACGCCACTGAAGTCCCGAGAACAACGACTGAGTGCGCCCCTTCTCCGAGGATGCCGCCAAGTGTGAATCCACGGATCTGCGCGGGAAGTGCCCTGGATGATGTGGCGAGCATTTTCGGACTTTTGTCGTTTCCATCCTCAACCAGGGTGGTGGCTCTCCACCTTTTTTTTTGTGGAGGCGGATACGAACCTTTTTTGGGATGGTCTCGATCCAAAAAATACATTTCCTTGAATCTCTTGCAATCTCTACTTGTCTCCCTTAAAAAAATTCTGCTGATTTGTGATGTCTGTTGTGTTCTCCCACTCCTCTCAACTTTCTTGCATCCAATGGGACGGACACTATCTTGTTCCTGAGATAACCGACACTGCAACTGGGATTCGTTATTACTCAACCAGAAACTTCAAGTTATTTTGCCCCTCGATTCCTTCCCAGCTCCCTGCAGCCTTGAAATCAATCCTTGATCGCTCTAATGCAATCCTTCAATTCAATGTTGAGCGGACTGGTGTTCGTAACTACGTTACTTACCATGGACTACAACTTTATATTCAACACTTTGGAAACTATCTTCTAGCTAATCTATTAAATCAATATCGCGATATAATGATACAACTATTGGATGCATGCTTTCAGCTTTGGCCGTCCATGTCAACCTCAATTCGACTGCATTTCGACTGTACATCGACTGAGGCTGAGGTGTACGTTGGAATGTGTAGTGTTGGGAAGGATGATCTTCTGGTTTGTTCTATTAAAAAATGATGAAACGTGTCTACCACCACCAACCTGATCCATTCCTTATCAATCTCAGCCAGTACAATGTCGAAGAAGGCCAATTGCTTCAATGGCTGATGGAACTTCCTGTACCACATGGAGCCCCATCCATTGCCTACTATTGGACTGGCATCTTCAAAAAGGAAGATTCCATGATTGATACAAACATCAAAGCTGCTCTGCCAGATATCACGGAAATAAGCGACGCGGCAAAGCCTGATGAGTTGCACTTAGCATTCCGGTTCGTTGTTAATGTTGTTTTGAATGCTTGGATGTTATCCTAACACAAACCAAACACATCCAGTGCTATAAACAGTATGTACAGACCAAATGATCGTGAACCGCCTATTTCATGGCTTTCTTTTGCATCAAGTACCTTCATTGTTCCATCAGTTCTCTATAAGGCAAAAACTGCAGTTTTTGCTCGTCGTGACATCACTGCAGCACAAGCGGAGACTGTAAATGCACTTCAACTCCTTGGCGATGAAGTTATTATGAAACTTTGCCGCCAAGCTTCATGTGGAGTCAAGATTGTTGAAACAGAAGATGGAAAGCTTGAGTTTGTAGAGATGGATCGAGACGAAGCCATTGTTTGTCTGTTCTGGTGGCTTCGAGGTATGCAAGAAACTATATTTCTGTATTATCACTGACAACTGTGGCAGCACGGAATCATGATGATAATCGACACGGCACTCGATTAGTGAAGGAAACGCAAATCGCTGTTAACAATCAGAGCCCTATACCTGGTCGTGATGGAGGCAATTCAAGACTTCGACGTGAAGCTTTAAATAGTGGAACAAATGGTGCTCAAATTGAAAATCCATCTAGTGATGTAGAAATTGTTGATGGAAATGTGGGGATTGGTCAGAAAACTCCAACTTATAATCATGTTGGTCGGGGCAGTAGCCAGAGTATTGGCCGTGGGAACAGCCGTGCATCTATGACCTTGTCTGAAACAGGTCGTGGCTCTTCGACGGTTACTACATCAACTGGACGTGGTCGTGGGCTGGCTAGTTCTACAAGCAGTTTTACAGGAGTTGGTCGTGGCTCTTCTTTGGCTGGTACTGGACGTGGCTCTTCTTTACCAGGCAACCGCGTTGGTTCTTCTGTTTCTTCTGCAATTGGCCGTAGCTCTTCCACTTTAGGATCCTTTGGTCGTGGATCTTCTGCTTCAGGAGGTTTTGGTCGTGGTTCCTCTGGTTCAACTCGTTCTGCATCATCCACCTCTACATTCAGAAGAAATTCTTTTCAAGAAGCTGGAATGGATCTAGATGACCCAGAACATTATGAGGAAGTTTCTCATACTGACGCAATTAGTATGGCTGAGGATGGTGAAACTGATGCCCCTGAAGTTGAGAAAGCAGGACCAGATATCGACTATTTGTCTGTGTCTCACAAGCAGGTACAATTTTGAAGAAATGTTGTGGTGATCGTTCAAAAACTTAAGTTGGTTTTTAGAATCGACGTGAACGAACTGCTAAGCGTGAAATTCCTGGAGAAGTTGTAAGTGTTGAAGGAGGTGTAGATATGGCAGTTGTATGCGACGTTGTTGGAGACAGAGGTATGTATTCTTCTGATAAAAATAAGGTTGTTCCTGACAATGTAATCAGTGTATGTCAGTCAATTATTCCAGAAATATGAGTCAGATTTCAATGATGCCCTGGATTCATTGTTTACAGCACGCTCTCTGCTGTACATCAATGCAAGTGGGAAACAAGAACCTACAAAGGAAATCCCTGTCTTCAACGATACTACATTGCTCCGATTCAAACTCAACATTTATCGCACTTCTGAAGACAGACGAAGCCCAGCTTTTGAGCCAGTAGTGCCAGCACCAAAAAATTTGGCCAAAAATCTTTCCAACAGTAGCACTAATGTGATTGGTAAACAAACTTCAAGTGTTGGTCGAAGTGGAACATGTACAGTTGGACAACGCCTGATGCAAATCAAGGAATATAAACGTCTGGCCATCCTTGGAAAAAGCCAGCAAAACATTGTTGACAGTTTGAAGAATTCAGCTGTCTGGCCTACTGTTGGATCAGCAGAAACGTACAAGGCAGGGTTTGCTGTATTTCATATACTTGAATACTTGACAGGTTTTGTCTTTAATGACATCTGCGTACCTGGTGAGTTGATGTTTCTGTGGTGCCATTATGACATAACCCTATCACATTCTGACTCTTGCGGAAAAGATGTTACAGATTCGGATTTTGCTGAAGCTCCAATGGCTATGTCTACAATCGCAACCATTGCTGCTGATTGTTTTGCACGCCTTGTTGACTTTGATGGAAATGACATTGCATTGCCTGCTCAAATTGATGGCTTTCCGGCATTGTATACCACCCATTTTGTGAATATGTCACTCTTTGACAAGGGTAAGTGTGTTGCTGCTCTGGCAAATGTGAAGGCACAATGGGCATTTGAAGGAGAAAATGCAGTTGGTTGGGTTGTAAAGGAGCAGTACATTCGAGATGGTTTCGAAGATTGCTACCGTAAACATCATAAAGCAGTCAATGCAGATGAGGTACTGTTGAATAAGAAGGAGGCAGAAGGGAGTATTTAATAGTCTAAGTCAGAGGAATAATATCATTTATTTGGACCTATACTAAGAGGAATAATATCATTTTTTTGGACCTATACTGAGATAACTGCTCACAAAGACAATTGCTCCACATGGGAAGTTAATGGGAATACTTTGTTATCAAACCCTGAGTTTCTCTTGTCTACAAGACTGAACAAGAAGAAATCATGTGTGACTGCGTCCAAATCTCTCAAAATATGTGATATGCCTGAGAACCAAACATTGCCTTGTTCTGCAGCAGATGTATTGAATTTTTTGATGTACCCCTTCTTTTTCAATACCGAGTCCACAAATGTTGGATTACACCACATTTCACAGTATTCATCTTGATGACCTCTGAAGTGAAATTTATCAACAATGAGTGCCACTCTGTCATACACTGCAAGTAGTTGTGCCTTTTTTACTTCATCATTCCCTTGCCGAATTTGAACAACCAAAGATTGGAGTAGGCGGCAGGCTTTGTCATAGTATAGAACAAAAGGAAACTGGCCTGAACCCTCAAATGTTGTGATCAATGCTTCCAAAACATCGTCATGAGTTTCAAAGCGGAACATCTTTACCACATTTAGAATTCGTCCGCAAGCGTAATGCACAACAAATAAGCAAGGAATATATCTACGCTTTACACTGAACTTCAGTTTTGCTTTCGACATCTTCTCCTCTTTTTGCTGGATGTGGGACACAGACACCTGCACAAGTTGTCAACCGAAATTTACAGGCAATTTATCAGTATACCTGGCGTATTTTTGGGTTCTGGTTATTGTCATCATAATCTGCCTTCCAATGTTTTCGAAGAACTGCCTGGTGCTCTTCAACAGAGCAGGCAAGGGACCCATTATTATGCTGGTTTACACAACCATCCACTATGCACTCCTGCTGTAAATGTACATGATCACGGCAGAATCCAAGATTTTGATGAATTATATCCAAGGTGCAGCCAAGAACACGACAGCATTGATGTCCATCAGCCTTACCGTCTGTCAACATTCCCATCATATCTCCAATCATGCACGTATCACAGGAATGAACCCACTTTTTTGTTCCATTAACAATGTACCATTCAACAAATGCTTGCATTGCTTGATAAAATCGATCCAAATTCTTCCATTCTCCACCAAAACTCTTCAAAATAATACTTCCATCTTTCATATGGGGTGCCATGGGATTCTTAATATACTTTTCTTCATTCCTTGATATGTAATCTGTCAGCAGAACAAGGTGACATAAAATGTATGCCCTCATGAACAATGGGTTTGACTCAGGGGTTGGAAGACGGCCCTCACTTTGCCTATAGCATTGCAAATATGCCTTCTGAATATTCCACAATTTTGCCCTGGTATCTTTTTAAAATTTGTGCTCCACAATAAAAGTTGTCCACTCACCTTACTTCAGCAATCATGCCTATTACCCACACTTCCGCAGTTGACCAAGACATGACGTAAGCTGTATCCAAGTGGATAAACCCCTTTTTTAGATAATCAAGATTGAAGTAATATGATACTTCAACATTTCCTTCAGATTTGGTGAATCGATCCAGATAATATTGACTGACACGGCAGCTTTGATTAGAACACCTCTTTCCAATAAAGACAACAGCTTCAACACCCTTGTCTCCAATCAAGGATATGTTTGACGGAGGCAAGTCCACCAAAGAACGAGAACAACCGTTGCACACTGTATTAGCAGGACTCAATAGCTTTCGAAGTGCTGGTATCTCAACAATGATGGTAAAAAACTGTTCTTTATGGAGCGCTTGAATACGTTCTAGAATCTCAGATGATGAGAGGCTCACAGCCACTCCAATTTGATCTACAATGTATTTGAAACGGTGTCTTGAAGTGTACAAAGCACTGATGCTCTGCATTGCCGCTGATTTAATGTATGTAGCCATGAAATCCCGATGCCCCATGATCAAGTGATCAAGCAGTAGCTTCTTGGTCTCTGGGCGAGGTGCAGAACTTCTGAGCATTTCTTTTCTTTCATTATCATTTACTCAATCCACCATGATCTGACACACTCACTTGTCTGCCTGAACTCTACATTACTTACACTGAGAGATCAATGGGTATCGGCATCGAACTCCCTTCCACTGGATGTCTACTGGTTGTTGAACGTCCTTCTACCGGATTTCCACCGATCAAATGCTCGATGTCCGTTCGATGATGACTGGAATTCGGCTCGATATCCACCTACCTTTCACTCGCTGTCGAGTCGCCTTCCAGTCTAGTCTCCAGTCTAGCCTTCAGTCAAGGGTCGAGTCGAATGTCAGGCTCGAACCCCAATATGTCAAAAACCAGTAACATCAAAAAGTTAGAAGCAACCTTGGCCAAAACTCTCTTGTCACTCTCAGGCAAAACTGTTCAAAAGCTAAAGGAGGAGAAGACGAGGTTGATAGGAAGAAGCCAAACCTTATCTCGTCGTGTGAATGAGCTTGAACGAAAACTTCTCCCATACATTTCAGTCTTTGAGAATATACCGGGAAGCAAACTTTTCCATCATTTAAAGCTGGTGACTGAACTTGATAAGGAAAAGCCACAGACGCAAAGTCGTATTGAAATGCTGGCTCTGTTTTCTCTCGCCCTTTCAAAGAACGTCCTCAATGATGAGCGCATTGTCTGGGACATAATTCATTCTCAAGTAAGATTTTCTTGACTTAATATCTCTTTAACAGCTCACTTAGATAAAGTTCTACTCCCTTGATAAGGTTCACGGTCCAGTCGTGTTCCATCAAATATTCTCTGAGCGTCTACTCTGGTTTCTGGACAGATATTTTTCTCGTTGTGGCCATGCTGCTTACGATTTCATACGTGGTGCTGGAAAGATCAACGATGAAGAAGGTGAAGTCGTGAATACATCTCCCGTGGCGTTTCTTGGCTGTCTTTGGTTGCCCCATAAACGAACAATGCAAGATCGTTTTTCCAAAGCAACTGAAGGTTTGAAATACATTGGATATGACGAAAATATTGCAGCGTTGGTTATTGCCAAAGCAAAGTCGGTTGAAGCCCAAGTAAACTCAAAAGGCCGCGCTCTTGGCTTCATTCTTGGAAGTGACGAAAAAGACATTGGGATTGTCACAGTTGCAACTGAGGTGATAAAAGGACGAAAGAGAATTCGCGGCACGCAGGATTTGGGTGGAAATGAAGAACGTTTCAACTCCTGGGTAATTGATGGCTACATTAGAACAGTTAAGGATCTTGAAAATATTGTTAATGACTTCTGGGAGGCTGGAAAGCGATTACATCTGTTTTTGGAAAAGCCTCTGACGCCAAAAGCATTCGCGTTTGACAGAGACATTCACCTGTATCTATTGACTATTCTAAATCGCCTACAAAAATGTTTTGAAATTTGCGGAGCTATGATTCCAGCTAGACTGGAAGCTTCAATTGCTGCAAGGGACAAACGTGATCAAGACAACACTGATAATAATAAGAATCAGTTTCGGGCAAGATTGGAACTACAGCGGACAGAATCATTGGTCAAAGAATATTCAAAGTATAACGACACATTACCTGGAGTATCTACTGAAATTAAGGACTTGATCATCATTCTCACAGACAGCAATCATAATCTTACGTCCGAATTTGAAAATGCTGGACTGATTAAAGAACATGAGCTCATTACGATATATAGAGTAAGGATTGTTGAATGCCTTGAGGTTGCCATTCCTCTCAATGAGGGATTACATACGCTCCTTGCAAAACGGGCGCACAAGCTGGCTGTATACAGTGTTTCTGACACACAGCGTATTTTGAACGAGCCAATAGCTACATATTATGTAGATTCCGTAACTGAGGGGCAGAGTCGGTTAATTGAGACTCCATGGTCAAGTGACTCTTTTTTCCTGTGGTCACTTGACCCTCCAAGCAGGAAATGAGGGTTTGTTGACTTTGAGGGTTTTGAGAATGGCAAAAAGTTGCGACACAGCCACCACCCTGATCCTCAACTCACTTCTTCTTCTGAACTACCATTATTGAATAATTCATTATAGTTAGCTGGTCTGATGTTCTGAAAGTAAAACCACGATCTATAACTTCAGTTCTGCGTCAGTTGTTTAGTAAAGGTTCAGCGCTCTCAAAAGCATAAAAACAGAGCAGCCATTTTGAATGACCCGTATTAAAACAACTACTGCTCAGTCTCTTCTTCCTTTCTACCAATGCAAATCTCAACGCTTCTCACAACAATTGCTCTTATCGCATGCGCTTCGGCTTCTCCTATTCGACGTGACAGTTATCCCAGCAATGTTGGCGATTCTCACGTTCAAAAAAGTAACAGTGGGCCCATCAAAGACGGAGATAGCCCAGATACCGTTGATATTGGATACAACGCTGTCGCTGATGGAATACAAGACATGAATGCTAGTCCTGATTACAGTGGGGCGTCTGATGAAATGCAAGACATGAGTGCCAGTCCTGATAGCACCAATAATCGTTCCGATGATACCTACGATTTTGCATCGAACGTTTATGCAAGCTGTAGCTACAAGGGAGCGCAAGAGTGCGATTCCAACACCCTTTACAAGTGTGACTATGGGCAAAACAATAGATTGATTTGGAAGACGGTTATAAGCTGTCCAACTGATTTGGTTTGTTACAGTGGTGGCATCAATGGTGTCGGTTGCAAACCATACATTCCTTATACTTTCAATAAGCGTTAATTTCCTGTTTTTATTCCTGGTTCAAATAAATTGATTGTTCCATCTAACCGTTTTTATGTCTTGTTTCCTCGCTAATTTCTACATCTCATTTTGTTTCGAATGATTCTCTTTACTTCGTTTTGATGTTGAAAAATAGAACCACAGTTTTGAAGTTCGGCCAGTCCGCACCGCGAAAAGAACACAACAGCCCTTCCGTCTACATTGCACATGCAAATATCTGCGCTTCTTGCCACAGTGGCTCTTATCGTGTCTGCCTCAGCTTCTCGAGTCCAGCGTGACACAAATCCGAAATGTTGGGGGCTCATACGAACAAAAGGATATCATCAATGCCGAATACAATGCAGTTTCAGATGGATCTCAAGATACAAATGAGAGTCGTGACAACTACTACCACAACAACAACAACAACTATCCCGACGATAACTATGCTTCGTCACGGACGGCTGTTAGTGCAAGCTGTAACCGAAATGGAGCATATGCTTGCCAATTCAACAGCCTTTTCCACTGCGGCTACGTGTCAAAGAATGGACTTACATGGACTCTTGTCACCACATGTCCACAAAACTCAATCTGTTACGCTGGTGGCATCAATGGGGTTGGTTGCAAGGCCAGTCCCTCACCATTTGGATACACGCGTTAAAAGTGGGGAAGTTCTTCGTGCATTCAGCCAAAACTTCGAATTAAGATGCTCATTGTTTTTATTTTCATATTATAACCTTCAGTGCCTTTTTAATGCTTTTTATTTTTGTTCAGCCTGTTCAATTCATCTTAAATTCATGGAATTTGTATTTTTCCTGACGGCTGACACAGTGCTCCAAAGTTGGGAGATTTTTGCAAAGCAGAACAGCTGCAATCAGCAATTCTATAAAAGAATGGCATCTTTTATAAGTAGGATGACTTGAATTGTGATTTTGGTATAATTTACAATTGTTCACGTGTTCGGCAATACGAGTTGGTAAAGTTGGGTGCATTCGGAACAATTAATCGAGTGTTCTCCAGGATATTATTGTGCGTGACAGGCAAAGTTGGATGTCTATTCTTTTAAGGCGAACAAAGTTGAACGTAATGTTGACTACCTGTCTTCTTTCTTTTTTGAAAGTTATTCCGCTCAATTACTTACTTTGTCGAGCCACATCTTTCAACCAGATTGCTAAAACTTGATGGAAACGAAGGAAAATACGATTTTGAATTGATCATGTGATGTCACGTGACCCAAGGCTTTCCAACCCATAAATCCACCTTCAGAGTGCCTTTCATTCGAGTTTCATCTCAAATATGCACCTCTCAAACTTCTTCGTTGCCGCTGCAACATTGCTGTCAACCACTGCCTTTGCAGCACCAACGCGTCGTGCAACTGGTCCAGTTGACCAAATCCTCAACAACTGGAAGATCACAGCCTACGGTTTTGACGACAATGATGATGGAAACGGACACTTTGGCAATAACGTCATTGCCCACCCATACTTACACAAAGTCGCAACGGAAGACCTCGGAACTTTCGACAGACCGTCTACATTCGCTGCTGCCGAAGCATTGTTCAACCCCGGTGACAAAATCTATATCCCCCACCTCCGCAAGTACTACATCTACGAAGATGGATGTGTTGAGTGCGTGCAAGATTACTCGAACGGAATCAAGCACGTCGATTTGTATATTGGTGAGGCTAAACTTCAAGGAAGTCCACTCTTGGATTGTGAAGACGCCATCACCATTTTGTCTGGCGGAACTGTTGTTTTGAATCCCTCTGCGAACTGGCCTGTCAACCCACCACTTATTTTCGTGAATGGTGTTTGTGATTCTCAGACATTCCCTGTTCCAACTGCTCCTCCTCAACCTCCAGTTACAACTACTCCTGTTAAGCGTTCTACTACCACTTCTTCTACTACTACCACAACTACAACTACGACTACTACCACGAGTGCTGCTGCTAAATCAACCACTACGGCCGTCGTGAAGACTTCTTCTACCAATACGTCTACCACTACCACTACCACCACCTCGGTGAAAGCAATCACCACCGTAACAGCTCCTAAGCCAACAACCACTGCTGCATCTGGAAGCAACACTGTTACCAATGGACTTGCCTGTTCAACTTACGGAGCTTTGGCCTGCTCTAATGCTTGTACTTGTAACTACGCAACCGGCCCATCAGGCGCTTTCGTTTTGCTGTGGCAATGTACGCCTGTCAACGCCTCTTGTTAATCTACCTTTATTTGTGGAATCTATTAGAAATAAAAAGTTTGTTAGCTGTCAAAAATTCCCACAAACAACCCCCACAAATGCACAACACCTTCGCATTCCTTCTCGCTCTCGCCACAACAGCAATCTCCTTCCCTCTCGGCTGCTTCAACTCAAGCCACGCGACGTTAGTCTTGACCAGCGACCTCCTCACCGCCGACACCCTCGCAGCCCTCACCGACAAAAACATCCGCGCAACATTCTTTGTAACCCCCGAATGGGCTCTCAAACACAAAAAGACCGTGACAGACGCGCTCTTTAAACACCACTCCATCGGCCTCGCGATTCCATCCCTCGACGGCCTCGTCGCACCCACCCCAACCTGTGCATACGGAATCTGCGACTACACAGTACAACCCGACGCTCTCACCGCGTATTTCGATAAGGAGGAGAAGCAGTGGTTGAATATGGGGTACGTGACGCCCAGTCTCAGAACGTTGAAGTTGATTGCGTTCACGAACACTGCGCTCGCGGATTTGAGGGTGGAAGTGGAGGTCCGAAAAGTATGGGTCTTTGGAGGATGCAGTTGCAAAGTTGGGGTATACTCCTATTCTTGCTGATTTCTGGAAGGATACGTGGAACGTTGACACGGCTACGACACAAGATGTGACGTTGGCTAATTTCTTTGGGGCGGCTGATTTGTGGTGGATTCTACGGCAGCGGAAAGTGACCTCTCTGATTACTTGGCGGAACGTAAGACAACGACCAATTTGATGGATATCAATGTGATCGCGGAGGCGGTGGACTTTTTGGCTACTCAGAATATTACGGTTGTGTCCATGAGAGATTGTGTTGGAAAAACTTTGTATTAATTTTAAATTTCTTGGAATAAACAAAGATTTACATCCCGAACAACAAAAAGTACGATTCAGAGTTGGACTTGGTGCCAAGTTGCCGATTGTCAGTCAGAAACATGTCAAAAGCATCATCGAAAGACGCGTTCGTTTTCGTTCCTTCAAAAAATCCATTCATCAAATAATATGCTTGCTCAGATTCTTGTGTCATCGCTCTTCTTAACAGTGTCCTCATTTCCTTGGGGTTGTCACAACGAAAGCCACGCCACAATTGTGTTCAACAGCAGCTCTTTGACAGCCCAAACACTCAACCTTCTCCGCGAAAACTCTTATCTGCTACTTTCTTCTTCACACCGTCTTGGGCCTTGAATAATCCCCAAATGTGACTGACGCCTTGGCGCAAAAGCACTCCATCGGCCTCTCGATTCCGTCAGTACTCACCCTCGTGAATCAAACCCAACCATGCGAATACGGAAACTGTGATCATCCATTCTATTGGACCGTCTCGAACCTTTCTTGGCGTACCAAAACAAACTTGGAATGAAAACATTGGTTATCTTGGTGCCCGCCTGAAACTTGTTGCTTTTCCTAATACAAGCTTGTTGGATTTGCGCGGTGGACACATGTACACGAACCGCTATAGTTCCTTGAGGATGCAGTGTCGAATCTGGGATATATTCCGATTGTCGCTGATTTCAATAAGGACACCTGGAATGAGGATACAGCTGCGTTGGAGGAGTTGTTCTTTCAAATTTTTCGGAGCAGCTTACTTGGAAATCGGAGTAGAAGCTAGCGCCGCGAAAGAGTTTGTTAAAAAGCGGGGTGAATTGAAAGACTTGGCAGACACCAACGCCGTAGTGGATGCCTCCGAGTTTTTGACGCGATACCAAAATGTTACCGTGGTTTCAATGTCAGAGTGTTTGGGGTTTCTGTCAATTATTAGGACTTTATTGATGACGGATTAGCATGCCAAAAATACTCTTTACACCCTTCTTCTTGCACCATTCCTTCTCAAAGCATCTTGTGTCTATCATCAAACTTTCGATTCCAAACATATTCCTCAAAGCATTCCGCGTGGGCCTTATCGCCAGACTGCCATGCACTCATTTGAAAATCTTCTTGAACAATGTACTCCCCAAACATGGAACACGCTTACAAACAGCACATGGATTCTTGTGGTTACCACGAACCTGTTTGAGAGTGAATCCAGGAGGTAGATTTGCTTGAATGGTGTGCAAGTTTGGTTTCCTGAAGCCAGCAAACTTTGAGCCTTTTGCTACGTTGCGATGTGCCTCGTAATCTGCGTAGAAGAGATCGAAGCCGGATACTGTTTGTCTTAGTTGAGCGGGTTGTTGTTGTTGTTGTAGTGGCGTTGAGCAGGCTGACTCGAAGGTTTTGCAGTCTCAGTTGCAACCGCAGCCACCTTTTCCGACTGAGCAACTTGGACAGGAACAAGAACTGTCACCGGAACCGAAGTAGTGAATTCGGAGTAGATTGACCAAGTGGCAAAGGATCGGATGAGTCCGTCTTTGCCTTCTTGTCATCATCGTTGTCAACACGTTCCTCAATCGCAGTGGCTTTGCGCTTCGCCGATTCGCGGCTCGGCGGAAGTGGCGTGACTCGTCCAACGGCGTCAATGATGGCCGCGATCGTCCGCTGTGTTGCCTCCTCTCTGTCCCGGGCACTGAACATTTTCGGACTTATTATTTGACCTGTTTTTATTTATACGATGGATCAATTCATCCTGTTTCTCTCCTTTATCTTCTTATTTGATTAGTAAAACACATTCAATGGATCGTGCCTCCTAAATCTATTCCTGGAATAATCGATTGAATCAAAACACCCTGCCGAATCTTAAAATGCAGAAACAAGACCTCTTGTCTCGCAAGCCCACACTTCGAGGGAATCATTCAAAATTAGGTGCAGTACTAGCAGCAGCAAACAATCGCTGTCTCCTCTCAATAGTATGGAATCATCCCAAGAAACTTTACATGATTCCACTGAAAAGCTCGACGTTCTTCCAAACTTCGCGTATGAACGTACACCAACTCCTATCCCAGATAAATTCAACTCTCCACGTCGACTCCCAAAGAGTTCCCTTCAGGCGATTCAGTCCACCAGTTCAAGCTTGAGGTCATTGGCGGATATCAAGTCCAACTCGAATATAAACAGACTTGGGAGTGGATTGAATAGAGGCGGCAGCTTCAAGAAGAAGCAGCCAATCATGTCCGATTCAGAATCTATGGAAGTGCTTGCTCACGAAATGGAAATTCTAAAGATTGCACGTGACAGAATTCAACCAAGACCTGATACTGCCAATTCCAGTAGCTCCAAGTTGGGTCGTGATTTGTCCGAGGATCGTGCTGTGTTGGATGCATACACCAAAAAAAGTCAACGCAGAAGCGGTATTGCTGGCGGTAATTAGTCTTTATTAATAAATTATAGTTTGGTGTTATATACGTATAAATATGTGAGATTGAGTGCTGTGCTCCTTTATGAAGGGCTGTTTTGGAGGACTCGGTGTGATCAGCGGACACATCATCGACCTAGCGGCTAGAGAAAGTACGAAAGCCAATGGAAAGGCTGGAATGCAGTGATTTGATGAGATTTGATGAGGATTGGAGTTCGTCCTCGATGTTCTGCGAAAATTTCAAACCATCTCTCCCTTCTCCTCGACATTCCTTCTAACGCAATCATCATAATAGAGTTGAGAATAGATAGAGAGAGTTACCGCGCTACGCATTCGTCAAACTGTGGTTCAGTGGTGGTAGCTGGGTAGGCAGAGTTCGAGTGATGCAAGGGTTCAAGAGCAAAAACTACAAATAGGGACAGCGAAGAAAACGATCAAACCCATCAAAAACATTCTCCAAATCCAAACAATGCAAACCATCGCTACTCTCCTCGCCTCTCCGTTGCTGTCTCCGCATCTGTGTTGTGGGAGCCCTCCGTGAACCGCAAGTACGTTGACAACTGGCAGACATGTCAGTCCAACGACTACTGTTCCTCCGGATACACCTGCTGCATTGCCCCAGCCGATATCAACAACGGAAAGATGACTTGTCGACCAACCAGTGGTGAGTAACAATGATCAACCCCGTAGTCCACTCAAAACTTAATTTATAATTCACAGACTGCTCCTCACCCTCAAACGGTGGCGGCTGGAACAATGGCCAAGGACAAGGACAAGGACAGGGTCAAGGTAGCAGCGGCTCCTCATCCGGATCTTGTGCCTACGGTGCTTGGTCATGTGGATCCGATGGCAGAACTCTTTACCAGTGTAGCTACGTCCAAGGAAACATCCTCTCTTGGATCCAGCACTCCCAATGTCAACAGGGTTTGGTCTGTGTCAACAACAGCGGTGCTGGTGGATTTGTTGGTTGCGACTACCCCAAGGGCGCCTCGCAGAACACCAACAACAACGGGCAGTGGAACAACGGTGGCAGCACTGGTGGAAACACTGGCGGTAACACTGGTGGTCAAGGTTCTGGTAGCACTGGTGGAAACACTGGCGGTAACACTGGTGGTCAAGGTTCTGGTAGCACTGGTGGAAGCGCGTGCTGGAACTTTGGTGAGAGGGCTTGTGGGCTTGACGGAATCACCATGTTCCAATGTAGCTACGTCCAAGGAAACGTTTTGTCCTGGAGACAGGTCAGCCAGTGTGGTCAGGGCACTCGTTGTGTTGTGAACGGACCAAACGGTTTCGCTGGATGCCAGTAAAGTTTGATATCTATAACCCTATTTGTTAGTGCAGTAGTATGAATAAAACTGAAGTTTGAATCGTAACTTGTCATTTGAATAACATAAAATTGTATTTGGGCTGGGATTTGGGTGTGCCAAGAAATGTTCTAGCAAATCATTCATAACATCGCTCAAAGTCGCGGGGCAAGTAACATAAACGATTGAACTGAGGCTTTCAATATCAGATGAGTTTCTTTTTTCTTCTGTGCGTTGATACGGATTGTCAATATTGATTGTAAGGGAACACGAAAAATGCAGAGGATGCCACATCCTGAAATTGTCTACTCTCTATTCCGAAATAAAATGTGTAGGAGCGATTTCAAAAGGGACAGCAAAACATCAAGGCTTTCCATGTGGTTTTTCCCAACTTGATGTTCAGCTTGAACACTCAAAACTCAACCAAGTTATAAAAGCAAAATTTTACTTGAGCATACAACAAAAACTCCTCAAATGCAAATTACTACTGTTCTCTTTTCTCTTGCCCTCACTGTCTCGGCATCGTCAAACACCCCAGATTTCAATCCAAACGGCTTCTCGCGCAGTGCAATCGATAGCTGGATGACATGTAACAGTGGTGACACTTGCAATACGCCTGGATACAAGTGTTGTGTTGCTCCCGCTGATGCAGCAAATGGAAGCGGAAAGACGACTTGCCGCCCATCGTCTGGTAACTTAACCCAACAATTGGCATATATTAAACCAATTTTATTATTCAGACTGTTCCGACTACGTTATTCCAAACAACAACGCACCCAACCAGCAACCTGGATGGATCGCGGACTGGCAGAACTGTTCCTCCAATTCGTGTGCGTCATCAGGATTTACGTGTTGCGTTGCTCCAAATGACTTTAACACTGGAAAAACAACATGTCGCCCTACCTATGGTGAGTTCTTTCGACACTCAAACATTTTACCACTTTACTGACTCGATACAGACTGTTACAACCCCAACTACCAGAATACAGGCTCTACTGGTCCGTCCACAGGAAACGTGAACCAAGGCTACCAGAATACTGGAACTTCTCCAACAACCCAGAACCAGGTCGCTCATGGTGCGAGTGGAAACAGCCAGAATATGGATTCTACCGGTCAACAAACTGGTGACAATGGTGCCCCTTCTTTTGTGTCCGAGTACGAAGGCTCTGACAGTACAAGCCAAGGAGCAATGTCACGCGCATCGTCTTACTTTGTCCAAGGTGACCCAAGCACAAACGACAACAGCAATGCTGGCAGTTACGACTCTTATGCACAAGATAACTCCGCTTCTAGTTCTTCTTCTTGTGTGTATGGGGCTTGGGCATGTGGACAAGACGGTGTTACTCTCTTCCAATGTAGTTACGTCCAGGGCAACGTTCTCTCCTGGAGACAACACTCACAGTGTCAACAAGGCTTGATTTGCATCAACAAGAGCGGGGATGGTGGAAATGGATTTGTTGGATGCGATTACCCAACCGGCGCATCAAGTTGGTAATTGCGTTTTTAATTACCATTAGTTAAATAAATCACATTTGAAGTTGTAGCACAATACTTTCATTTAAAGATTATTAGTGGTTCTGTTGACGAACAATAAAGGTTCGTGCACGAAATTTCAAAGGCCGATGTCACTGTCAATACACAACTGTCAAACATCAGGTTCCAAGACGCGCTTCAATATTTATATTGAGAATAAAACAAAAGTCCACGAAATTCACTGCTACCAACTATGCTTTCCTCTATCGCTTCTATCGCTGTACTCGCCCTCTCAGCCTTCGCCGCTCCTCTCTCTACTCGAGACTACACCATCCCAACCGACTGTCAATCAAGTGGACAAGCGTCCATCGTCTTCCAAGGCCTTGATTCCGACACGCTCGCGCAACTCAACTCGCACAACCTCGTCGCCACATTCTTTGTCTCTGCCGACTGGATCGCCAGCAACACGCAACTTGCCAAGACCGTGCAGGCACAAGGCCACAACTTTGGACTCGCTGTTGACGGAATTGACAGCTTTGTTGACAAGTCCACACCCAACACGGATTACCCAGTTCGTCAAGACGTTGCTGGTCCGTACTTTAACGACGCGTTGAGTAAGTGGAGTAATGCTTATGGGTCTCCACCGACAGTTGTTGTGTTCACCGGGGCGTCGTTGGCGGAATTAACGGCGCGTACATGTTTCCTAAAGTGTATGGTTCTTTGGAGCAGTTTGTTGCGGGGCTTGGGTACACTCCAGTTCTTGCTGCGTTTGGTCAGGACTACAGAACGCTTTTGACTGCTGCTTCATCGTATGTTGAGTTGGCAAACTTTTTTGGAGCTGGTTTCACTGTGGACTACACTCAGCCTAACGACCCAAAGACCAAGCTTGCTAACGATCGTAGCAATGCTGTTAACCTTGATGATGGTGGTGTTGTTGCTGTGACTGCCCAGCGTCTGTCTGTCGAGCAGGGAGTTTCTATCGTGCCATTGGGTCAATGCCTCGGAATTACTATCAACTAGGTCTCTTCTCTTTACTCTTTCTATCTATTTATTTATCATTTTGGAATACATTGCTATTACTTGACACGATCTTTGTCCGATCCCCTCCCATCCCAAAGCTTTGAAATCACACCCAAAAATGCCAGAGCTCCCAGAAGTTGAGCGCGCGCGTCGACACCTCCACCGCCTCTGCGTTGGCAAAATAATCACGTCAGCTACGGGAACACCCGACGAGATTGTGTACACGCCCAAGGCAGCACTGACGGGCGAGTCCTTTGCCGCCCATTTGACAGGAAACAAAGTGACGGACTCGTTCCGCCGAGGAAAGTACTTTGGCCTGACACTCGAACGTGGTCCGCATGTCGTTGCTCACTTTGGTGCGTTGTTTTTGTCTCTGTGGTCTGTGCTGAGTCTGTGCCTCTCTGACACGCACTCGTTTGAATAGGTATGACTGGAAACATTGTTCAAAAGGGCGGGCCGAGAGAAAAGTACATGGACTTCAAACAGGACGACGACTTCCCGCCTCGTTTCTGCAAACTGTTGGTGGCTCTGGAAGACGGAACTGAGTGGGCCTTTGCCGACGGTCGCCGCCTGGCCCGAATCCGTCTTGTGAATGATCCGTTTAAGGAAGCGCCGTTGAGTGAGCTCGGGAGGGACGCTCTGTTGGATATGCCAACAGTGGAGGAATTCACGGCAATGATTCGGAAGCGAAAGACAAGCATTAAAGCAGTCCTGTTGGATCAATCCGTGCTTGCTGGAATCGGAAACTGGATCGCAGATGAGGTAATTCGACTCTTGTGGCCGGTCAGTTTGTTCTGACACATCTGAACACATCACACAAACAAGGTCCTCTACAATGCCAAGATTCACCCCGCTCAAGGAACCAAAACCCTCACGGACACTGAACTCGCCACTCTTCATGCTTCCATCACGAGCATTGTTGGGAAAGCCTGTGACGTCGACGCGGACTCTGATCAATTTCCAAAAGAATGGTTGTTTCACTATCGATGGGGAAAGGGAAAGAAGAAGGTGTCTGTTATGCCAAACGGGGATATAATTGAGCATGAGACTCATGGTGGCCGTACTAGTGCTATTGTTCCGGCCGTGCAAGTTCTGAGGGGTGGGGATGCTGATGAAGGAGGATCAGAGGACGATGGTGCTGTCGATGGCAAGAAAGTAAAGACGAAAGCCAAACGCGCGCAAACGACTCCAAAGAAGAAGACGGCAGCTTCACGCAGAAAAAAGAACGATACAGATGAGGAGGAGAGGGCGAAGAGGAAGAGGACGAGGAAGAGGAAGTCATAGAAAAGAAGGTTCCACCAAAAAAACGATCTGCAGCAAAGAAAAACGGTCATACTGAGCAGGAAGATCTGGCTGTGAAAGAAGACGAGTTGGATGTAGGTGAGAAAAGAAGGCCTCGAACAGGAGGTTCTAAGAAGGCAACGAAAACAAAGGGAAGTGGGCGTGAAAGAAGAAGGAAAGTCTCCTCGAAAGCGTGCGGCTTCAAGGAAGAAGGTGGCTGCAGAGGACGATGCAGATCTAAAGGAGGAACCGAAAACAGAGGTGAGTTGAGGCTTTCTTCCTCCTCCCCACTCATAAATAATCTACTCAAAACAGTCATCCGAGCCCGCATCAAAGAAGGCACGAGCCAGTCGAAAGGTAAACAAATCCTTGCCATTGAGCTTTATCATGGTTAATTGTCTGACTGAGGCTCCTTCCAAGAAGGATGATACTCAACCCGAAGAAAAGGAAGACGACGCTTTCCAAGAGGTGAAGCCTGTTCAACGGAAAGGCACCCGAACCAGAAAATAAAGTATGTTTTTCGGCATTCAACTGCATCCGTCCAAAGACATTTGTCTCTTGAGATACTGAACATACAGTCATGTTTCGCTGGAAACCGCGTGGCGTCAATGGAAAGGAATCATCATCTTTTGGATCGGAATATTTTCGCACGTTTTTTGCCTCACCAGCCAGTTTTCTTTTTCTTCACTTTGCCCGAGCCACCGAGCCTGTTGTTGACCTGGACTGTACTTGCACCATACACCTAGAGGTAAGACAACGAAGACATTCAGAAGTAGAAAGGATCGCGTTGGATTAGTTGAGAGGTGCTGGCTGCAAGTCTTGTGATACAGGATGCGGATGTTAAATAGGGGCACAGCCAACACAAGTGTGATCCTCAGCGGCAGTCTCTACGATCAAGAACGGAGCGATGTTTTAATGAAAGAAAGCAAAGGCAGTGGATTATGAGGCGATTGTTTATTTTGATATTCAGCGAAGACCTTTTGTGGCACAACTCTTTCTTTCTTTAGCCTGAGCTCATCCAATCAACCAACCAAACCACCACTCACCCACTCCACAGAATCGAATCAAATCAATCAAATGCCGACCGTCTCCGTCTCCGTCGCAGCCCGTCCTTATCCAGCCCACCGCCGGTCCTGCCTCCGAAGCCCAAACCGTGGGTTTTGCATCGCCCATCAAGAAGGCGGCGACGTTGAAGCCAGAGCCACAACCACAACCACAACCACAACCAGACGCGGACGACCAGACAACGCCGTCCTCGGTCGCCTCCTCCGCACTCGACATTCTCTTCTTTGCCACTCAGTTGCACGAATCATCGACCGAGAACCACCCAGTCACGCCTTCCTCGGCAACAACTGCGCCACCGGTCCAACGGAAACGCGGTCGGCCTCGTGGCTCGACTTCAAAGACCCCCGCGAAGTTGCGCTTGGCCGCGGAAAACCTGATTGCTTTGATGGCTTCAAACCCACACCAACACCAACATCAACAGAAGGACTATGTATCAACCCCAATCACGACTGCCTCGGACGATGTCGATGATCATGCAACAGACTCAGACAGTGGCAGCAACTACGCCGATGGTGGGCGCCGCGTTAAGGTCAAACAGCAACCGCCATCAGCTTCCTTTGACCAAGATGGTAACCTGACCCCTCCCGGCCCTGGTGATTACGACAACCATCCGTCTCTTGGCAACTTCTATGCCGATCCACGTGACCAGGGTTTTTACGCCAACTTTGAATTCCAAGCTGCATCTGGAATGGATCAAGACAACGACGATGATGACGACGAGGACGATGATGCACCTAAATATTACCTTCCAAACACATATGAGTCTAGAACCCTTTCTACATCGTCAGATTTGTCCTCCTCCGCTTCTACGCTCACTGACGGAGCTCAATCCCCCCGTCGTGCTTCTTCTTCGTCTTCTTCATCAGCCTCGAAACAGAGAAGGCCGCGAATGCAACAAAGGACAAACTCTACAACTTCAACCTCATCAGAACAAACATATGGAACAAATGACTCGAAACGGTATGAATGCGCTACATGCAACCGAACATTTTCGAGACTGTTCAACTTGAAGAGTCACTTGTTAACTCATGACCCGTCGCGAACAAAGAGCTTCTTGTGTGACGTTTGTGGCGTTGGATTTTGTAGACAACAGGACTTGATGAGACATGGGGTGAGTTGTTGTTTGTTTGTTTTTTGTGTGTGTGTGTGTAGTTGGAATCATTTTGCTGAATTATGTTTTTTGATTCTTATTATAGACTGTGCACGACAAATCAAAGGTTATGACTTGTCCTGCTTGTCCACACAAAACATTCAGTCGAAAAGATGCGTTGCGAAGACATATGCGTCTGAACCAGTGTTGCGATTTATCCGTTTTGGATTCTATGTAAATATTTCGTTTTTTTTTCGGTTGGGAGTACGAAGGTGGTTGGGAGGAACAATTTGTTTGTAAGTCATTTTTTGATGTAGTGCTGTGTGGTTGGGGACTCTGATATATCCCAGAACATTTCTTTTTTCTTTTTTGCTGGAGGGTAATAGCTGACTCCATTCTCTCGTTTTCTCCTTTTATTTTGTAGTGTTTTTCATTTGTGGGATAGACTGTGGAATAAAGGCGTGGGTTGTTATTCGGCAACTTGAGTGAGTTCTTTTGGTTCTGATTGTCGTATTGGTTTGCTCAGTGAGGCAAGTGCGCTTAAACTGAATGATAGCTTCTAGTGTTACTACTTTAAGATAAAACGCGTATATTTAGAGAGAGAGAGAGAGGAGAGAGAGAAGCGGACTATGAAGTGCGCAGACTTGTGGTTTTGCTGACAATCTCAACTGGGCAGCAGCGAAAAGGTGCAACTATTTTTGAACTTTCTGTGGAAAAGAACAGTTAACTGCTGTAAATCTCTGATGTTCCGCCACTGATGTTCCGCCACTCAAACCTATAAAAGGGGATGAGTGAACAACCCAGTCTTTCCCCCCACAACAAACCAAATAAGCCAACAAACAAACCAACTTAAATCTACTTAAATGCAAGTCTTTACTACTCTCCTCCTCGCCTTGGCCACTGTCTCCTCTGCCGCTCCCAACTTCAACAACCGCCGCGCAAGTCACGGCACATGTCCAAACGGCGTCTTCACATGCGGAAATAACGGACACTCCCTCTTCCAATGCGGCTACGTCGAAGGAAACATGCTCGACTTCAGATTCCACTCCGACTGTCCCCAGGGAACCCTCTGCGAAGACAACGGCCCCAACGGATACGTCGGCTGCACAACTGTTCCACGTCCTCGCGATGCAGAGCCACAAATCAACCGTCGTTACGCTGGAAGTAGCTCGTGCTCGAACGGTGCTTTCTCTTGTGGATACGGGGGACATTCTCTCTTCCAATGTGGGTTGTTGAAGGGAATGTGTTGGACTGGAGATTCCACTCCAAATGTCCACATGGGACGCGGTGTGAAGACGATGGACCGAATGGGTTTGTGGGATGCAAGCATATCGCCGCTCTCGTGATGGGAAGAGGATGACGAGGACATGATCACCACCATGATGGACATGTCACACTGTAACTGCTGGTGCGGCTAAGGGGAAGACGGTCAAGAGAATTTTGCAGTGTTTGATTATCAGACTTGTAACCGTGACAATGATGCTTGTGCTTCGAGTGGGTTTGTGTGCTGTATTTCAAAATCATTGGGATTGGATTCAAGCAAAGGCAACTTGCCGCCCATCAAATGGTGAGTTTATTCAAACAGAATATTATAGTTTTGACTGACACATTCCTTTGTAGATTGCAGTTTTTGGTAATCAAACACAAGCTCGCAACAATGTCTCTTTAGCAGCTACTTATAATATTTTAATAAATCCCTCTTCATTCGACTTTTTTTTGGCTAATAGTATAGGCCTTAACATGAAATCATTATGTGGCTTTTATTATTTGTAACGCACTTTTCAAAAAAAAAATTCATACAATAACTAGACTTTCTATTCTGCAATCATATTAAATGTCCCATATTTTATTTAAAATTGTTCATTGTATGCTAAACTGTCCATATGTGTCTAAATCAAATGAACCCAAACTCAACCACCAGTGGAATATGATCACTCGGAACACCACGTCTTGGCATTTGATCTTTAGGGTGATTCTGCGCTTTGCGGTAAGCTTGCTGACCATGATGTCGATGACCGTGATTTCTCTTTGCTCCATGATGACTGTCACTGTCATTGCGTCCATCGAGTTGAATAATTGGTGGTTCGAGGTATTGAAGGACTGTTAATGTGGATGATGGCGAGGAGGAAACTAGAGTGTCTGATGATGAAGACGATGCTAAAGAACTTGATGAGTCGGATTTGGATGGTGTTGTAGGAGGAGGGCTGAAGAAGATGAACTGGATATGTGGTTAGAAGCAACCAAGGTTTCAAATTAAAGGCCGCCGGAAAGCTTACATCAACAAGTTGTTGTCCAGCTGCATGACAGGTGCTGTAATACCGCGTATCCCCGTGTCGATTCCCCAATATTGCATCTTCAAATTTGAAGTTGTGTCGCATAAGTCCATCAGAGCCTCCACAAAAGTCAAGAACTCTCTGATCGGCAGCTGCTTGCGGTCGAATGAGAGGGATACATTTGCTCGCGTCCCCGCTACTTCGAATATGCTTTCGTTCCTCGAGAATATCGTATGGATAGCAGTATGGTGTCGGATTCCCGTTAGCAGTTATTCTATTCTGTCCAGACGAGTAGTTTTCATGAAACAAGAAAGGTTCCGTTTCTCCCGTACGCATATAATGATACATGACACTCTCTTCAGTCATATTGAAATCTCCCGTGATAATTGTGCTCAAGTGTCCATAGTTTTTTGATAGTTGTTCGCACGGGTAACTAATGAGTGGAGCTGGGCCATTTTGAGGTACCCACGATTCGTATTGAAGAGGAGATGGGTTGTTGCAATACAGAATGAGATTGGTGGTGTTGTTTGGGATTTGAATGGACGTAGTTGGAGGACTGCGAGAAGAGCAACATTGTCTTTTTGGGTCAGGGCTTTGAAGTTCAAGTTTTCTGAATGCATAAGCTTGATTCTGAGTGGTTGAGTTATTGAATGCGGGAGAGACTCGAGGAGGCTTACTTGTCGGTTCGATAGAAAAGGGCACACCCATCGACGGCATCGCCCAGTCGTCTGCAATAGATTCCTTTGTAGTCCTTTTCCAGCATCTTCTGAAAGTCGTTTTTGAACGCACTTGGTTCGACCTGTTTGTTGAGAAGCCGATGAGATGCACGAGCAGAGTCTGAGCCAGTCCCCAGTCACCTCCTGCAGACAAACAACGTCCGGACTAAAGCGGCTGATCTCGTCGCCAATCGCCTTCACGCGTACGGCCCAGGCGAGCAAGTTGTGCGGCAAGTGGCGGTACAAGTGCGGGTGGCGGTGGAGCAGCGTGTCCGCGAGCCCGTTGTAGCTCATCACCGTGAACGAGTCACCGACGGTCGTGCGTGCGCCGGCGTGAGTTGTCTTCCACGCGCGAGAAGAGGCCGCCATTGACTTGGTTGGTTTGTGGAAAACAAAAGTTGCCGAGAATGGTCTCCGAATCAAAGAATCCCACCAATGAGCCACTCAATCATTCTGGCGCGACCCTCTTTGTCCTTGACAACGACATTCCACAGCACACTTCAATACTCTTGGTGGAAGCACAGCCTGTCGGGTTTGACGGTGTATTCGTTCCCAACAGATGCATGGCACTCTTCCTCATTGGCTTCATTCTCTTTCCCGCCTGGTTTGCTGGCGCTTTTATTGGGCTCAGAAGCAAAAATGGTGCAGAGAAGGTGAGCAGAGGTCTCAATGAACTGTATTCCACTGATTGCCGATAAACAGCTTTGGGGCTATGCGAACACACTCATGAGCTTCTTTTTCGTACTTATTGCTGCTCCGATACTTTGCTGGATGCTGGCTACGCTTTGAGGTGGCATGGAATACTAAGCTATCCATCATTCGTCATCATACTCAGTCATGCATATCTTCTCTCCTTATTGACCTTATAAACTGTAATGAATTGTATATTAAACACCATGGCGCATATACTTGTTTTGGCATTTGTTTCAAATTCCCTATCAAATCTTATAAATACAGAATTTATTCTTTCTTTTTGTTGAAATGGAGAACTGACGCTTCCAGCATTCTGTTTTAAGGAGGTTAGATTCGTTTGGGGTACCAGGTCCGATTGCGACTCACCCTTGTAATCGCCATCCAAAACGTTCTGCACATCTGATCGCTCGTATCCTGTTCGCAGATCCTTGATCATTTGGTATGGCTGCATGACATAACTCTTGATTTGACTCCCCCAAGCATTTTCAGGAAGGTCTGCATGCGTATCAGCCTTCAATTGAGCTCTAAAACAAAAAACCATCAGAAAAGAGGACTTTTGAAACAACTCAAGACTCAACTGTGCCATATTGTGTCGCTGTTGTAACCGGCCCTAACATTTGCATTGCCATCGCCTTGTTTTGGTGTGTGATCGCTCGTTTTGGCATTGAACAACGATTCCAGTTGGAATATGGGTAATACGGACAGCACTTTCAGTTTTGTTCACGTGCTGTCCTCCAGCGCCTTGAGCACGCATCGCTTCGAATTTCAAGTCGCCAGGAGGATATCAAGCTGCTGGAACGATTGAGCGTTTGTTTCAGCACTCTCGGTGTCGAGGGGAAAACGAGAACAGAAACGAAAGATGTTTGTCGTTTCTGATTACACAAAATTAAGATCCATATACAATTGAGGAACAAATTAATACTCACTGCATCCCCGAATTTACTAATGCGAACAAATCGGTGAACACCAGTCTCATACTTGCACCATCCATACGCATAGTCGCCAGCGAATTGCAACGTGACCGACTTAAATCCTGCAACTTCTCCTCGTGTTTGGTCCAAGATTGTAACCTTATATCCCACATCTGCACCCCACTTTTCATACATACGTGAAACTGTTGCTACCCAATCACATGATTCCGTCCCACCTGCACCTGCACGAATTTCCATGAAGCAACTACTTTTATCCGAAGGACCAGACCTATTAATTAACACGTTCAATACGAACTGAAAGCGAATCGCCAGAAATCTCACATCATAATCTCCATGGAGTACTTTTCTAAATCGCGACTCAAAGTTTCCAAGTCACTTTGGAGCTCTTGACACAGGTCGACATCGTTTTCTTCCTTGGCCATATCTGGTTTGAGTTAGATGAGTTTGGCTGCAGGTTCGCTGGCTTACCAAACACGCTCACAGCTTCTGCGACTCTAGATTTATATCCGTCATACTCTTTCAGCCTAGCTTCCAACGCTGCTATCCTCTTTTGCACCATAACTGCACGTTGAGCATCGTCCTCCCAAATGTATCTGACTATTAAACATCACGTCAGATATCTTCCACACAAGATGGTAACACGTCTTAATGGGTACCTTGATCTCGTTCTCCAAGGTCTTCAGTTCACTAGCCATTGCAGCCCAGTCCTCCTGATCAGAGACAATCTGGATGTTCCGCTCAATGCCACCAACAAGTTGGGCATTTGAAGCGAGAAGGTCTTTGAGGGATTCGGGCGAGTCAGATGATCGTAGAAATGATGTTGTTGAGAACGGCGAAAGCGATAGCCGGTGAAAGGTTTGGCGACTGAATTCTGCGCTTATTCTTCTTTGAAATGGCACTACTGAACGTGGGGCATGTGCGGCTCGAGCCGCGATGGTTGCAAATCGGTACATGATGTCAAGGAGTTTAGTGGAGATGAGGAAAAAAGCAAACAAAGATGAAAAGTAACTAATAACATTTTATTTCCAATGAGGTCAACTTATCTTCGCAATAAGTCTATTAGAGCATTCTACAATTGACCCTGATTTCCTTCAGCTTTTTCAACGGTGGGAATATCGCTGCGTTTTTCGATTAAATCAGAACCTTTTACGACATCTTGCATTTTTCGTTCATGACTCTCTTTTGATTCTTTTATGTCTGGCAGAACTGTTTTGTTCTCCCTTGTCTTTTCCCTTTCTCGCAAAATCACGAGAAACAACGATGAAACGACTGCTATGCATTCGACAGCTGATAAAGCAATATATGAAGTGGAGTAGCATCCACTGCCGTAGCATATTGAAGCTCCAGCACTCTGCGCATCATACAGTTTACCAAAAACCATGTTGCTAACGATGATTCCAATGGGAACTCCCGCCATCACGAAACCACAGGCTGTCCCCTAAATTAAGTGTGAGTTATCTCTTGCATTTCAAGGACGTACGTAAAACTGAGTTCCGAAAAGTCTTTGGTGCAAACAGGGAAGCAAGCTCCACCACAACCGAAACCATATCCTATGAATATTGAACAGAAATATAAGGCTGATTCGGAGGTTGCTCCACATGCCAGAACTAAGGTGGGGAGTAACACTAAAAGTTGTGCAACAAAGAGAAGAATGGAGCGATCCACTTTTATGCGGGGTGACGATGCGAAGAAATCCAGAAGCAATGAAAATGAGACTCGACCTAACGCTTGAAATACGGACATGATGGTGACATGAGTTGTATTCTTCAGAGCCAAAGTGCCTGAATCTGTCACCGATGATCCCAACGCAGCTTCCAAGATTAAGAAAAAATTGGACATGTATGTGAGTCCCTGCATACAGATAAAAGTAACTGCATATAGCCAAAATATTGGAGACTTGAGGATTTCAAGAGGTGAAAGGTCTCGTTCTCCTCCATCATCCCCATTATTGATTGACAAGCCTTCTCTTGATGCAACATAGAGGCTTTCTTTTCCATCCTTTTTACTTTTCATACTTTTCGCTTTAGTCGTTGCACGCGACACTTGGCTTGCTCGAGTACCATATGTGTACCGCGAAACTTTACTGACCCGTCCTCCAGAAGTTATTGATTCATCATTGCTTCTACCAAGCATTCGCTTAAGAGTAGACAAAGAGTCTGACTTCAGGCTTCCGGATCTTTCTCGTCGTATCGAGTGATGTACGAGCAGCAGTTCTGGAATACTGGATAAGGATTCGTTTGACGCTGCCTTTCCTTGTTTTCCGATTGGTGTCAGCTCCTCAAGATCAGATTGAACTCGATTTTTCGTATCGATTTCGTTCATATCTTTGTCCTTCGCCTCTTCTTTGTTTGGAGGAGGCACGTTGAATGTAGTGAAGCAACAGACGAAGTTGACGACGGAGACTGATAGCGTCAAGAACAGAAAATATCCTTGCGTGCTGTTTGAATAGCCACCATAAAATATTTGAGAATAGATGGTCCCACTGAGGCCATAAAACAGCAATAATGTTCCCACGACTTTTCCAACTGATTTGATGAGAAGTTTTTAACGTTTTGACCAATTGTTCCCATATACGCGCATGTGGATCCCATTCCCGCTATAAAGTAGAAAGTCGACATTGCGCCTAACTCATCACATTGAGAAACAACCAAGTTGATTGAAATACAAACCAGTCGATCCTGATATAGTTCCGCTATATGCGAGATACATTAAAAGATATCCAAGTCCATAAAATATGACTGCAAAGAGCATTGTCCATTGAGCACCAAATATGTCGAATATGGGGCCAATGAAGAGGAACGACAGGTAAAGTGACGAATTTCCAATGCCTGATATCGTATTGAGATCGGAAGACGTATAAGACAGCTGCTTCTTGAGTCCATCTGTCAACACACTGAACGAGAATAAGGATCCAGCTTTAAAGTTAAGTCTCAGTTCCGTTCATAGAAATGCCATGGAGGGTACCTGTTGTCATCGAAAGACATGAAGTAAAGACTGTTATCCATCGTTTCGCTGCGTTTATGGCTGAAGCGGTTGACATAATTGTTGATGTGGCTTTGTGGTCAAGAATTGTCAAAACGGAAGAAGAGGTATTTTATTCATGAGGAAAATTAAAATAGGAGATACGCCATAGAAATAGAGAGAGTCAAAACGAGGGATGAGGCTTGAGTATGAACAGCGTCTGATGCCTTGTTTGAAGAGGAAGCGGAATTGGAAGCAGATGCGGAAACAGTTGCAGAAACAGTTGAGGTCACGCCAGAGGTAGCGGAGGAGAGAACCGAAAAAGATGAAACAGCAGAAGTGACTTCAGATGTAACGGAAGAAGTAGTCGTCGAGTCTAAACTTGTTGTTGTAGTGGTGGCAGTATCAACGGACGCGGAAGTCGTTGTAGTGGTTGCAGCTGGACCAATAGCAGTTGTAGTTGTCGCAACAGCTGCCTTGGTTGGCTGAGCAACACCAAAAGTGCCTGTTGTGATGATTCCATCAGCAGCATCCATATAAGTCCATCCCTCAGTGAACACCAATCCAGGCATGACGACCTCACAGCCCTTGATATCTTGTTGAGGCGAAGAAATATCACATGGCATTCCAACACTGTGATCGCCTTCACAAACGCGCATACAGAATCCTGCACGACCACCAACTGAACCAGCCTTCATGTAGTAAACGCTGAATCCTGGGTTCTTGTCTTGGTTCACGCCAGAGTAAGGTTCCTTTCCACAGTGCTCGAATGCACCAGAATCGTATTGACCAGCGCCATAGAATGGGTCGGCGGCAGTGCCTGCACATTCAATATTCAAGGGATCACAGTTCAGGTATCCCCAAAGCTGCATAAATCTTCTTCCTGGAACTCGGAAGTCTTTGATGACATGTGCTGCTTGGATTGCACCTGAAGGAAGTGGGAGTGCACCACCTGCAACATCGCCGAAACAGTACGACTGGACGTATCCTTCTGCATCAACAATAGTGGGTCTATTTCCTTGACTGTAGTAAGCTTGGTTCAAGAAAACGCTGTTCCGGTTTGGAAGATTCAAACAGAAATTCTGATTAAGGGGTTGAGGTTGAGCCTGTCAATTAAACAGACACACTCACGAATTCATCCTGGATATACACTTGCTGGCTTGGGCGAGGATTACCGTCAAGTGGGTAGCATTTGTCGGGATTTGGATTGTACCTTTGGGACGTTGACGGGTTAAGGGGTGGGTTACGTCAGCAAACTTCTGCACTCACCAACCACCGTTATCACTACAGTAGAGTGGATCAGGGTACGATCCAACACATCCAGCTGGAAGACCAGGCTCTTGTGCCATGGCCACTGAGCCAATGAGTGCGATAAAGGAGACAGTGATGAGCATCGATTTTTATGAGATTTATTGGTTTCCTCGCTGATTTATTGTCATCGAATATGTATTTAGAAAAAGAATGAAATGCAAATGAGAGTGATAAAAGAGCCTACACTCGCAAGAGGATGGCTGGCGGACTTGGAAGGAGTCGTCGTGTTAACAACGGAAGAGACTGAAACAGTCTGCGAAACAACAGTGTTCGATGTGCTTGCCAAGGTCGTAGTAGGCACATCTTTGGTGACTGTCGTGACCACCTGGTTAGCAACATCCATAAATGAGAAGCCTTCATTGAAAACCAATCCAGGCATGACAGTTGCACAACCCTTAACATCTTGCCCTGGAGACGAAATATCGCAAGGCATTCCGACTCCATGGTCTCCTTCACAGACACGCATACAGAATCCGGGGCGATCACCAACAGATCCTGCTTTCATATAGTAAACGCTGAATCCTGGGTTCTTGTCTTGGTTCACGCCAGAGTAAGGTTCTTTTCCGCAGTGCTCGAATGCACCAGAATCGTATTGACCAGCGCCATAGAATGGGTCGGCGGCAGTTCCTGCGCATTCGATGTTCAAGGGATCGCAATTCAAGTATCCCCAAATTTGCATATATCTCTGTCCTGGAATCGTAAAGTTCTTGATGACGTGAGCGGCTTGGATAGCGCCTGCTGGCATTGGGAGTGCGCCTGGTGGAACTCCTCCCACACAATAAGACTGAACGTAACCCTCGGCATCAACGATCGTGGGCTTCCTGCCTTGACTGTAGTATGCTTGGTTCAAGTAAACACTGTTGCGGTTGGGAAGATTCAAACAGAAATTCTGGTGTGGACAGTCCGTCAATCAATCAATCTGAACCAATCAAACAACAATACTCACGGATTCGTCCTGGATGTACACTTTCTCACTTGGTCGTGGATTGCCGTCAAGGGGGAAGCACTTGTCTGGATTGGGGTTAAACCTGTGCGGACACAGAGCTAAGAATCGGAAGCGCACTTCAACAACAGTCACTTACCATCCTCCCTTATCGCTGCAATAGAGTGGATCAGGGTATGATCCAACACACCCAGCTGGAAGCCCTGGCTCTTGCGCTAAGGCAACTGTGGCAATGACCGTGATCAGGGAGACAGGGATGAGCATCGATGTTTTGATTCTTGGCAAGATTCTTTTTCGATTTCCAAATCCTTTCAAGCTGGCATAATATTAATTGCGGAATTTTCGTGGCGTTTCTAGTTATGTCGGACAGCGAATTGGTATTGATTGGTTTTGAGTAAAAGCGGTCACCTTAACGGCATACATGTTGTTTATGGACCTAGAATTAAATTACAAATACCAACATACACGATGAGTAATAACCATTAGACATACATAATTTTGGGCGGGATTCAAAACTTCTTCGAAAGAAAGAGGTTGACGGCCCGCATGCCACCGGACTTGAAGAAGAGAGCGCTTTTAGTGAAGCGCTATATTACTATGGCGTCGTCATGTCTGTGTATGGCAGCAGGTAAATGGCGGCATTATAGGTTGATTACTCAAACAATCCGAAGCCGGCTCGCTATTCAGCTTCTCTGTCATATCCGGCGATATCAAAAAGCAACTTTCGTATACAGCATCAGACTTGTCTTTAGTTTCGGGAATCGGGAACTCATCGATATATATTGTGAGGTTCAAGGGTGTGATTATGCAAATTGGGTGCGTGCTAACACAAAACCATAGTCATGCCTCCTCATTGGGCCGCTGTATGATTATATTGGAGCTAATTGGACGATGCTATGTGGAGTCATACTATACAGCTTCGGATATGCTTTGATGTATTTGGCGTATATTGGGAAAATAAGTGGTTCGGCGGGTTGGATGGCAGTTTACTACTTCATTGTCGGAATGGGAAGTACCTGTGGCTATATTGCTGGGATTGCTATCAACGTCAAGAATTTTGGTGCAACTTCCTACCTTGGAATGGTCATTGGAATCTTGTTGCTGTTTTATGGACTCTCAGGGACAATTTACTCTCAAGTATATCATGGATTATTTCTTGGAAACACTAGTGGATTCCTTCTCTTTCTGGCTGTGAGCGTCGCTGTTGTTAATATGATTAGCACGTTTACTTTCTTTGAGGCGCCAGTTCCAGTGCTAGTGCCAGAAGCTATCGTGGTGGAAGAAAGGCCGTCTACTGAAACCTTAACAGAAGTGATTCGAGATATGGAAGTTGTTGAGGATGTTAGGGATATGTCGATGCAGGGTAGCCTCCAACGTCGGAGGTGTTCAAACTCTACTATCACATCTGGCGCAGACTCGTTTTTGAAAGTAACTGGGCGGTCTGCTGGAGGCGTTGGAGGTACTGTTCGGAGCAGAAGAGCAACCTCTCAAACAGAAGTATCACTGTCGCCTGTTCAAATCCTCAAGACACCCATCTTTTGGATATTCTCTTGCGGTTATATCTTCATGCAGGTTAGGTTGTGCTTTGTTTTTTGAAAGTTCTAAGTTCAAGAAGCAGGGCCTCACGTATATCTCTAACTTTCTCTTGATTCTTCAAGCAGCAAGAGGTGCAGATGCCTCAGCTTCCGATGTTGCATATCAAAATGCGACGCACATGACTATTATCTCCGTCTTCCAATCGCTTGGAAGGTTGTTTTTTGCTGTGGGTCTTGACTGGTTGCCACCAATCAATCAATGGAAAACGGACAGATCAGCACTCTTTCTTGTAACTCAAGTTCTTGTTCTCCTACCAAGTATTATTCTGGCGTGTGGAGCTACTTCTGACGCGTGGTTCTATTTTTCATCTATCTGTATTGGTTTTGGATTTGGTGGAGGTGGTGCTTGCTTTCCTGTCCTTACGAAAGACTACTTTGGAACAAAATTCTATGTGAGTTATCTCTTTTCTGATATTATCTAAATATGGCGAAGGGAACGGCCTGTGGTTTCGTCATGGCCGCCGTTCCTCTTGGAGTTCTCTTGAGTAACCAAGTGTTTGGGCTCTTTTATGATAAAAAAGCTGATTCCGCGGGTAATTGCTATAGCAGCGAATGTTACTCCAAAGCCTTTGGAGTGTTGAGTGGAATAGAATGTATAGCACTTGTGGCGTGCATTACACTCCTGGTCTGAGAAACAAGAAGAATTGATTCACTCATTATTAGCATTAAACAAATATAGACTTTATTAAACTATCTGAAAAAGAGTGCAAGAATCATGACTTCGCCATCTCGCCGCCGTCCATCGTCGACAACATCGCTCGTGTCAACCCTGGCGCTGTGTGTTATCACAGCCGCACTGTCAGCGTTCACGTTCGGCTTCCACCTCGGCGAAGTCAACCAGCCACGAGACGCGATGGTGAGTGCTCAGTCCAGTTTGAAGTTGAAGTTGACGCAATGAACCGCAGAGCAACTGTCCGGCCGGCTACGCATCGACCTCGTCCGGGTCTCTTCCAGACTGTATTCCAATGGACGACTGGGCGTGGGGCACCTTTGTCTCCGTCTTTCTGTTGGTGAGTTGTGAGTTGGTGTGCGTGGCTGTTCGGTGGCGCCGACTGCCCGCGTCTCTTACTCGAACTTAATCTTTAATTAAAAGGGCGGAACGATTGGCGGGCTCTCTGGTGGATCCCTGGTCACGAGTCTGGGCAGACGCAGAGTGCTCTTCCTCAACAACATCCCTTCCTGCTGTCCTCCTTCCTTCTGTCTACGAGCAGCTCGGCGACGGGACTGTACTTTGGTCGTTTTGTGGCCGGTTTGGCTGCTGGATTGGGAACTGTTGCTGTGCCATTGTACATTGCTGAGGTTGCACCTGTTAGCATCAGAGGACAGCTTGGGGCTGTTAACCAGTTGGCCATTGTCATTGGAATTCTATTTTCGCAGAGGTAATGCATGGAAGTTGGCTCATGAAAGTGTCTTATTCGTCCTGCACAGCATTGGAATCCCACTCAGCACTCGTGAAAATTGGCGTACTCTATTTGCGTGGGGTGCAGCTTCACCATTGATCCAGTGCGCCTTGCTTCCTTTTTGTGTGGAAAGCCCAAGGTGACGTTCGTGAATAGCTCATACAATGCTAACCAACGCGTATGACAATAGATGGTTACATGCAAATGGCTTGATGGCAGATGCACGCAAAGCTCTCTTTAAACTCAGATCTGAATCCGGTGCAACCGAATCGCAAATCGACGAAGAGTTCGAGTCTCTTGTGAACTCAAGTGGTGATTCTGGTTCCAGACGCCAACAAGATGATGAATCTGGCTTACTTGATAACAGAGAGTCTGCACCTCTAACTACTGGAAGCAACCCAAGAACTGTTACAATCTCGGACCTTTTCACTGTGCCTTCCTTGCGAAAGCCACTTATTGCTTGTATTGGAATTCAAATCACCCAACAGTTCTCTGGAATCAATGCAGCCACTTTTATTCCACCACAATCTTCAATCAATCCTACTCTCCCGAAGTTGCCATCCAGCTTTCTCTTTTGGTCTCTCTCATCAACGTGATCATGACTATCGTGTCGATGGCTCTGATTGAAAAACTGGGTCGTAAAACGTTGCTTCTGACAAGTGAACTTGGTATGATGGGAACGTCCTTCTTGATTTACCTCGCTGTCAAAATTGGCTTGCCACCATCCATTATTGTTATTGCTTTGATGGGCTTTGTTGGATTCTTTGGAGTCGGACTTGGTGCCATCACTTGGCTTATTCTTCCAGAGTTGATTCCTGGGTATGCCGTTAATGCTGCTGTATCTGTGTGTTCTGGAACAAACTGGGGTGCAAGTTGGACTGTTGCCTTTTTCCTCCCGCCGTCATTGGATATCGTGAGTCAGTCTAAAGTTAGTTTCGCGTTTTCTAACGACTAAATTAGTTGGTTATGACGTCTTTCTAGTGTTTGGCGTTTTGCTTGCAGGGTTTGCGTCATTCACCAACACTTACGTTCCAGAGACTAAGGGGTTGACTCCGGAAGAAGTTGCTCGCATTAATCACTTCTAAATTCCTATCCTCTTCTGATTTTGAACACAGGTTATATAAATATTGTCCATAAATCTGTTTGGTGGTGGGAATCTTAACCTTCGCTTTTTTTGGCCAGATTGAAACTCCGATGTCAAACTGAATGTAAGAAAACCGGCGGTATTTTGTGTTTTGAAACAAATTATCTTCCAAACCCACGTTATGTTCATGAAGTCGAGCGTGGTACTACTTAGTACATTTGCCTGTGTAGTTTCTGCACTTGGATCCATTTTCTGGGCCTCTGAACCTGTTTATGGGGGTCAAACTCTCTTCTGACTGGAGGTCCATGGACGAGCAAATCAAATTGAGTCTACAAGTGCAGGTCTTGTCTGATTCTCTTCCAATTAACGCTGGTCCGGTTTTCTCCCAGCCTTTAATCTCTGCCACGAACTATTCTCTCACCTATGTGATTCCATCGTCTCTTTCTCCCGGCGTGTATCGTACCGTCTGGTAAACTCTGATAACTCTCCCTTCACTGACTGGAAGCTTCTGAATGCTCCTAAGGTAATTTGGTATTTCTGTACCTCCTATACATACGTTGACATTTTTGACAGGTCTGGTTTGTTCAAGGAGACTTGACGAAAACAGCGTCCCAAGGAGGATGGATTGGAGTTTACGGAACTTCATTGTTGATTCCAAATGATCCCACGTCTCTCCCGCCTTCTGCGAACCTAGTTTCAGTGGCGAACGCAACTGTTAGCTTCAACCTTGGAGTCAGCCTTCAAAAGCGTGGTAACGCGTGGGTTCAGTATTTTGAGGTTCCAGCTTACATTCCAGTGGGAGAATACTTCCTCTCTGTTCATAATGGAGCCGGAGGACCGACCGCGTGGGTGCAATATCGCTCTGAAATTGGACCACAAATTTTGAATACCATTGTTGTGCAAGCCTCACCTTACTCTCTTTGGCCAAGTACAGTATTCGATGTGACCAAATCGACTGGTACAAACTTGGCAACCAAGTTGACCAACACCTTGAATTCATTGAAAACCAATAAGGGAGGAATCCTTTACTTTCCTACTGGAAATTACTTCTTCAATCTCCCTTCACACTCCCACCAAACACGATTCTTCGTGGAGATGGAACCGACAAAACGTTCTTCAGCTACAACTCAACAAGTTACGGCTCATTCATCACGGGAACTGTATTTGGTGTGGAAAACGTGACCCTCTCGGCAACAATCACAAACCCCAAAAACAGTTGCGGCTGCATCCTCATCTCAAAGTCCAAAACCAAGAGTGACGTGTCTTGGGTGAAGAACACAAACTTATACTGCCCAGATCCAAATGGCATTCCCAGTGCAACGCGTTCTTGCAATGTTCGGGATACAATCATCAAATCAGCATTGACCAGTCTGAACGCATGGTCATTGAAAACGTCAAGTTCGATGACTGTGATAACTGTGTCGGAATCACTGGGAACTCAAACTACACACGAATCACGAACGGGAATATGACGTTCCGTACGCAGAATGTGGTGATTCGGTGTGGAATGAATCATGTCACGGAGAATCTTGAGCGTTTGTATTTGGGCGATCATGTTGCGAATGGGTTTGGAGCAACTGCAGGGGTTCAGCCTGGGTTCTTGATTGGAGAGTATTGTCCTACTTCGATGACGCGGGACGTTTATTATGGAATAGCACGAGCAAAGGACAGAAGGGAGTCTGGAATGACGATACGGTCGCGGATGGTGAGTTTGTCAGTCCTGACATCGTTTAGTAAACATCATTTTTGGTACAGGCAAAGAGGGTGGTACTATGGAGGTGTCGCTAGTGTCGCTGGAAATGTAACTACCTTGTCATCGCCGTTACGATGGGCAAACTTTAGTGCTATGAATGCCGTCATTATCACACCAACATTTGACTTTTCCTGTTGACTGGATCTATTGTAATGGTTGTTGGTGGAAAGGAATGGGTCAATACCGATTCTTGGCTGGTGTCATCACAGATTACAGCACCTGGTCCATCTCATTGAGCAGTCCTTGGGATGTTGAGCCAGACTCCACTTCTACTATCACTATCACGAAAATGAAGGGACGCATTCTCGGCATTGGCAACAACTTTGGCTCAGAGGGAATCCATATGTGGTCCTGGTTCGCTTCCGCGGATGTTATTTACGCGGAGAACACATTTGGAGCGAATTTCACTGACTATACCCAAACGTATCATCTCGATTGGCAGATGCCTCCGGTACTCCAACCCAACTTTCGTTCACGGGAGGATTCAGATACCCAAACGCGGCTACTGATCCTAACCTGTTTGCTGGATACCATAGCGGTGTTTGGTACAATCAAGTGCTGGGAAACACTGTCGCTGCAAATACTGCAGGGCTTGGGATTTTGTGGTTGACAAGCGGAATGCCATCTAAACCAGGCGTGCAATGGAGTGGAGAAGTGTGTTTTGGAAGTGTCATTCGTGGCAACACGAATCCGGCCAACGCAACGTTCCAACTCAGTTTTGCGGATTATACTGGTGCGCTTGTTGTTGAGGAAACACCAATGTCACCTCCGTTCAGCTGAGCAAAAACAAGAACTATATTCTGTTTCGCAATAACGTGTGGGCCAAAAATCAGAATTTTGCTGAGTGTACCAACGGAGCTTGGACTAATCTGACTGTCGCAGGAACTCAATGTGGAAATTTGATCACTATCGTTTAATATTTTTTGTTTTATTTGAGTTTTTGAGGCGAAGAATACCCTTTCTACTGAAACTTAACGCTTCTTGACGATTTGAATACATCTTCGTCATCAACGACATGACTCAAACTAAAAGCAGTTCAGTATGGACACAAGAATCATCATGAAATAAGATGACTCACCCAACTCTCTGAGGACTGTGTTTCGTTGAAGTACCCCACAACAGCGCATAACTGAATTCGTCAACCAAACTCTTGTGAATTCCCTTACACACATCCAACACAGTTGTTCCACTCTTGACAATCAACCCTCCCTCGAAATCGGGATACTCTCCTCGACGTTTCGTGTATACTCGAATCAGATCCAAGTTCTTCCAAAGGTATTCGATAATGTAGTCCATATTCAGGTCTCCTTCACAAGAGATCACGACAGTGTATGGCTGGAGTATGAAACCGGGTAAGGGAACGTATAGACAGAGGATGGGATGAAATATACCTGTCGCGCCAATTTATCAACTTCCTCCAACGAAATGGCATCGATTTTGTTGTAACAGTAAACGCAGCGAATGTACTTTCGGTTTCCGAGGACAACGTCAATGAAATCGTCGACTGTGTGATCATCACGGATCAATACTTCGGCGTTGTGAATTTTGTATGATTGGAGGATCTGAAGGAAACGATGTGTAAGGATAATGAGAAGGACAGAAATGGTACGAACTTGTTGGACCAGTTTTTCATTCAGGTGAGTCAATTTACAGGTTGCTGTAATGAAATACCTCCTCCTTTTTTGACCTTGAAGTAAATGTTTGGTTTGTCTCTGTTGATACGGATTCCGACTGTATTCACGTATTTAGGTTGTTGATATGGTCGACTTCCGAACGAATTCAACGCACCTGACTCCAATTCAATTTCCAAAAGCTCTCTCTGTCTAGGACCCTTTGTTGCGTCCAACATCATGAGAATCAAATCTGCAGTCTTCGCGACAGCAATGACCTGTCGACCACGACCTTTTCCCTGGGAAGCTCCTTCAATAATTCCCGGCAAATCCAGCAACTGAATCGCAGCTCCATTATGATAAATCTTTCCCGGATACACGTCAACGTTGTGAATTCATATGCAGCAACCTAAACGCATGCTGATCATCAGCTCTTTCCGTAAACCCTCCCAAGATGCATCACCTCAGATGTTGTTCCAGTCACTTTCGACAAGAAGGTAGACTTTCCGACAGATGGGAATCCAATCAAAGCGACACGGGCGTCTCCAGAACGAACCACATCAATCCTGGACCTTTTGGGCCTCCCTTTGCTGTTGGTTCCAAGAGCATTGTTCTGTACTTTGCAAGTTTCGCTTTCAAGAGACCCAAGTGGTATTCGGTGGCCTTGTTCTTTTGAGTCTGTGGGTAGGATGGTGGTAGGTTGGTATTGATGTATGTTGGTGATGGCAATTAGGATTCAATAGTTACTCTGGCCATTTCCAGCTCAATGTCTGCGATTTTCTCTAGGATACCCATTGTGTGGAAGGAAGGAGAGAGGGAGTTGGGATCTGGGGTGTGAGTGTGTTGGTGTTGTGTGTTGGATTGGTGTTTGAAAAAAGAAGTGAAAATGAACGCAGCTCGAACTGTTCTCCGTCGCGGGTTTTCCTCTTCTTCGGTAACGTTTTTGATTGTTGCGACACTAGGGCCTCGTGGGGGGAGGGAGTGCTAGCTGGAGTTGGCGAACTGAACAGGGTTTAACATTAACAGATTGGACGCTCGCTCTACACGGACCACATTGCGCACGTGAAGCCAACTGTGTCTGCCCTGACACCCGAGGCGCTTGCTGTCATTCTTCGCGAGGATCCACACAGACTCGAAGGCGTGCGCGACTCGTTCCACCTTTTCGACATCAGGTAGGCTACCATCGCGGCGATTCGAGTGCGGCTGGACGGAGGACAACGATGGTTGCTGTGTGCGCGTGGATGTGAAAGGGGAGGCGATGGCATGGCGCAGATGGAGTTGATTGGAGTGGATCGCTGGGACAGAGAGATCGTGAGAGCTAATGGTTGTTGTTCGCAGAGAGCCATATGAATGGAACGAGGAGAGACTCCCATACGCCAAATACACTGGACGTGGATACCTTGAGAAGCTTGTGGTATGTGTTTCTCCAAAGCTGGTTGTTGGATTCTTATGAAGGGTTGTTTTGGCAGGACTCCCAAGTTACCAACCCAAGCGATGATATCCTGCTGTACTGCAGCAACGGCAACCGTTCTTTGCTCTCTGCCGAACAGTTGCAGCAAATGGGTACAAAAACGTCAAGTACCTTGCTGGAGGAATCAGTGCATGGAAGAATGCAAAGTTGGAGGTGAAGAGAAACCCAAAGGTTGGAGACTACTAAGCCCTGCGTCGTGTTTTGTATCTTTCCATGAAAGGATGATAAACTTTTACCTTTTATTGTTTTTTTTCAAGGGTCTGGAGCCCATCTCGTCCTTGCTGTACACCCATCTCTCAGGCCAGCTTCGTCCCTTTTCAGCCACTGCCACACCCTCCACCAGTGCACAAGAAGCCAGAACGTGCATCCACCAGTTCGCCAATGAAGGACAAGAGCGTAGAAGGGCACGGAACCTGTGAGATTCGGCACCAACAACCGCCGCTGCCGCCCTCGCCGCCAAACGAAGACACTCGCTCGCCATCGCCATCGCCACCACAAACTGCCTCAGCCCTGCTTCCAACAGCAACGCCGCGGTCGCGGTCGCCGTCGCCGCTTCTCGAGCCCAGCAACACTTCATCGGCATCGGCCACGGCCACGGCCACGGCGTCGAAGGGCGAGCTCCTGCGCCGCCTTTCGCGCGGAACAACAATGATCAAATTCCCAAACAAACTGGCGCGACGGCCCGAAGAGCGCCGCGTCCGTCTGGTTGGCCTGCAGAACTTGGACGACAACATGCTCGATCCCTCAGACACTCTGGATGCCGCTTCGTCTGCCTCTGCGGAATCAAACTTGGGTGCTGTTGTCGGTGTTGGCTGGGAATCAAAGAACGGAAAGAAGGTTTGTGTTGAACTGACTGCTGCGATTCCTTGAACTCCAAGATACTAAAACTCAATCCAGCAAACTTTCATGCGATCCGTGAAATTAGACTTGGTCAGAATACGAAAGCGTTTGAACTGCATGGAAAGAATCCAGATGTTGAAGAACGCGCATTCAGTATTATTTATGTTGCTGAAGGGAAATACAAGATGCTGAATCTAGGTAAATGGCCTTCCTTAGTCATTATTCTACTGGTGCCTAACTGATTCTTCCCAAAAAAGTGGCTCCTTCAAAGGAAGAATGTGCTCTCTGGGTCGCTGGACTCCACATGCTTCTTGCCAACATGTCTGTCATTGTTGATACCCCAGCCACTCCTCTCATGTCGAATCCAATTCCCGAATCAATGCATTCTTGGCTTCATCGAATGTGGAATGATGCTGATCCTTCTCAGTCTGGAAAGTTGGGGCTGGATAGTGTCACAGCCCTCATGGGACGCCTGAATGTGCGACTCAGTAAATTAGAAGTCAAGAGTGCCTTGAAGGTATGTTCCCCTCAAATGAACGTGTGATACTAAAAGGCGCATCAAGAATTCTGGAATCACAAAACACAGCTTCTTGGTGTTTGAAGACTTTGAACGATTGTATCGCACGTTAAGATTTCGACCGGAAATTGGAGAGCTGTTTTCAAGTTTAGCGAAAATAGATCCATCTGGTTTGACCTACGAAGAATTTGAGCATTTTATGATACACACCCAAAAGGTATGTCTCTTGTCTTGAAATAATTACATCATAATAATGCTTGCACTTCATCTAGAACAAGGACATTTCCCGTTCCAGATGTCTCGATATTTATAAAAAGTATTTAGGAACATCACATCCATCAAATCGTTCCTCCTCAGATACACAAACACATATTTTATCACTTATGGACATGGACCACTTTTCTGCATTCTTACTATCAGCAAATAACCCTGTTTTCCGCAAGAGCAACGCCACATCTGTGTATCATGACATGACTCGGCCGCTCACGGACTACATCATCAATTCAAGTCATAACACGTATTTATTGGGAGATCAGTTGGCGGGCGAGTGCAGTGTTGAAGGATACATTCGTGCTTTACAAAGGGGTTGTCGGTGTATAGAATGCAAGTTTCCACTCAATGGCGTAAATGATCAATTAACATCTTTATTAGTGGACTGCTTTGATGGTCCGAATGGGCAACCGTCAATTTACCACAAGAATAGTTTGACGAACAGGATTTTGTTTCGAGACGTTGTGGACGTTATTTCAAGATATGCGTTTGTTGCGTCGTCGTATCCACTGATTCTGAGTTTGGAAACACATTGTTCGGTGGAACAGCAGGCTGTTATGGCGCGGATACTGGTGGAAGTGCTGGGAGATGCTCTTGTTTGTGAGCCGATATCGTCATCAGGGAAATCCCACCGTCTTCCATCTCCGGCAGAACTGATGGGCAGGATATTGGTCAAGGTTTGTGCTATTTATTCAAAAGGGCCTTACCAAACAATTTATGGCTTTCCAGGGAAAAGTCAAACCAATGAGTCCAGACTTTGTTCGAATGATGTCTTCAGACGAGATTGACGACGAATCCGAAGATGACGTGACTAGCTCTGGAATCAATTCTTCCATATCTTCAGCGACTGGATCACCAGGACGGAGCGTGTTTTACTCAACAGCGGAAGTCACGCCGTTGCAGTTGGACGATCCTTCCACACACCCTCCTCCTGTTTTTGATCCTGTCAGGAGAATAGGGTCGGAAGAGTCCTTTGTGGCGCGTTTCGTCAGCTTTGAGTTTGTCAATGTCGAATAGCGTTGGAACTGCTGCAATGGCAGTTTCAAGTGATGCGTTGGAGGTCCAATGAAACGCGTTGGGCTGAAGAAAATTGCAAGCGTGAATGGGAGAATGGCTGAGCGGCGGCTATCAAAAAGCGATACATTGTAGAAAAAGTTTGATGGATTTGGTTGTTTACTGTAAGGCTGTGAGGTTTACGGGGATTGAAATGCTAGGTGAGTTTTGATGTTTTCCCCTTGAAAAATACTGATGAAGAATGTTAGAATCTATGAAGTATGATGAAATGGTGTCCATTACGGAAACAAAGTTTCTTTCCTTGCTATCCAAACCCCATCCTTCTTCATCTACACCACGTCTCCCACACTTCGATCCCCACTCTCTGGATCCCCCCACTTTCCCGCCGTTCTACATTCCAATCACTTGCACACACTCCACCCACTCCTGAGTCCCTCCTCTGGATAAACCACCATTCCACCCACCTCTCAAGAATATACCCAGCCCCCTTCCGCATATCTTCATCAAACCTCGAAAACCCTGCCTCTTCTGGTCAACAGGTGTTCAAATGGTCGCTATGAACTACCAAACCTTTGATCGCGGGTTACAAGTCAATTCAGCCATGTTCCGGGGGAACGGCGGATGTGGATATCTCGTCAAGTCTGGCTAAGGGAGTGGAAGTGGAGAGTTGTGGATGGAGAGTGGAGGTTTTTTGGGGGCCTGGAAGGGGAGGAAGGGCGGGTGATGACGTTGCAGGTTCGTGTTATTAGTGGACAGCAGTTGCCTGGAACGAAGGATGGTGGTGGGGCTGCGGGGAGACTTATACATTCGCCGCCGTGGGTCGAGATTGAGGTTGTAGGAAGTGAAGCGGATTGTATGAGGTATAAAACGAAGCCGAGTAGTAGTGGAGGTGAGTTCATTTTTTCTAGAATTGGGTGGTCTCTGAGTCTTGGTACGCTTTAAGGTTTCAATGCGATTTGGAAGGAGGAATTTCGGTTCCAAGTTCTTGATCCTGGACTTGCCGTGCTTCGGTTCTGTGTTATTTCAAGTGAAAATAGGCTGACGAATGAAGTGATTGGGCGGTATTCTATTGCCTTGGATAATTTAGAACTGGGTGAGTGTTTCGAACAAGAAGTGTGCCAAAAATTCGGACTAATTTGGTTGTGCAGGATACCGTCATGTACCCTTGCTGAATCGAAATGGGGAAGTGATTCCCTTCTCCACCTTGTTTTTGCATCTGTCTATGATGTAATATCGGAATGTAAATAAAACCGATGCGTTGTTGTGGTGGGAAACCAATCCAGCAAACAAAAGATGGCATCAAAAATCGAAGTGTGCCCAACGGACCGTTGCAACTGTCACGCATGCAGCAAGAGCATTGGAAAGGGAAAGTACCGATGGGGCTATTGCGAGGCGGACCGAAGCTCGGATCTTTGAGTACCTGGTCAGTTCTGTTCTGTTCTGTTCAGAGTGGCACGCCCGTCCTTGTCCTAATCGCCAACACCCACGGTTACCAAAAACAGTGCCTGGCTGTGTTACGTCAAACCATCTCGCGAATGCCGCGGCGCAGAACGGCGGATCAGTCGACCGAACCCCAGGATTCGCTCAAGTCGACCAACGCACACTCAAGCAACTCTTGAAACGCGCCGACTTTGACCCTCTTCAACCACCGCCACCGAGAAGAAGCCCGTGCAAAAGAAGCCAAAGCAGAGAAAGAAGAAGACGCCCTACGAGAAGCCCGTCGTTGAAGCCGTCAAAAAGCAGGCAAGACCAGCTCCAAAGCAGCGCGGCGAAGTGGCCCTGTCGCGTAATTCGTACAAACAGAAGTGAAGGAATGTGTTTATTAGCTAGCTGTAGCGTATTCTTTGCTTTCCTTGTTGAGCAGTTGTTTGATAAAGTGCTGATTGGTCAAACTTTCCCAAAAACCACGCATCCATTTTTTTGAAATGCTCGCCGACTCATCCGGGAACAGAATCGAAGTGTCAACCCATGGTTCTATGTGCAAAGGCTGTAAGACTGCGATTCCTGTGGGAGATGTTCGGTTTGGAAAAGTGACAGGGTGGAAGGTGGGAGACTTCCTTTGACTGCCTTTGTTTACTCATCAACGACCGTCAGTGCCTTCCTGTGTCGGATTAAAGCTGTCGAGAATGCAGAAGTGCGTTATGGATCTATTGAACAGATTGATGGGTATGTGTCATCTCATTCTTCTTGCTGCGGAATCGATCTGACATCGCCCCTTCATCCACAATTTCCTCCCCAGACTCAGCAGTTTGAGTATCGACTTGAGAGAAACTGTTGTTGAAGCATTCAGAGCCGTCAAATCAAAGGCAGCCAAAAAACGCAAGACGGTTGAAGAGGAAGGATCCCCTTCCAAAGAATCCCCTCCAAGAAACACAAGAGAACAAAGAAGAAGAAGGCCGCGAAGGCCGCGGAATAGTCAGAGAATACTTTATCATCTCGTTTATTGATAAGATACTTGCTGCATTGCTTGCAATACTATGTTTCAATGATCTGTTGAGAGTGTCCGAAAACCGACCTTCCAAGCTTTTCAAGCAAGAAACCGTCCAGAAAACGCGTGGAAAGTGGAAAACAGACACCAAAAACAATCTTCCCAAAAATGACACAGTACAAGATCGAAGGTGCCAAGAGTGGACGCGGTGCCTGTCGCAAGTGCAAGACTGTCATCGCCTTGAATGCTCCTCGCTTCGGTTCCTGGGACAAAGACAAGAGCCACGGCACCGTATACTGGAATGTGAGTTTTCCATCGGTTCAAACTGTCTTCTCACTCCCTCTCTCCTTGCAAGTGCATCGGCTGCGTGACTCAGGTCCAACTCACCAAGGCCCTCGCGTCCTGTCCTGGTGGAATCAACCAAATCCAAGGGTGAACTCATTTTACAGTTTCGTGTGCTTGGCCCGCCCCGACTTACGTTTGAAACAGTCTTGCTGCATTCCCTGATGACGTCAAGCTCACCATCGTTGCCACTTTGCAAGCTACTCACGATCGTCCTGTACCTGAGCCAAAGTCTACCCCAAAGCGCAAGAAGACGTCCCGACCAAGGAGGACAAAAAGTCGAGAAGGGGAAGTCGAGGTTGAAAGCAAGTCTGAAGACAAAGTTGACATCAAGGAAGTAGACGCGTCGATCGAGGACAAGGATGAAAGCAACAAGAAAGCCAAGATTGACGAAAGCAAGAACGAGAACGAGGAGTGATTTTGTTTGATTCGTATGTTACTTGACGTTTTGTTTGCTATTGAGTTTTTGTTTTGACTTTGCTATCGCGTCGTTTCTTTATTTGCTATAAAATCATTGCTGAATTCTATGCTTTTAATCTGTCACCCTTTTCTTGTTGTTTGACTATGGCGTTCTGGAGCGCTGGGGCGATCCGCTACCGAATTTCGACTTGATGCAGACAACCTTAGCGATTCAGCAAGTTTCTCCTCGCGATGAGCTTTGTAGTATAGCTCCAAATTTAATAGGCGAATAAAGCAGTAGTTTTGCACGCTCCATGTCAATTTAATTGATTAAAATCTTGGACTGCAAGATTTAAATAAATCACGCACGCATTGATTATTAATGTGATGAATGATCGAAGCGCTAGAAAGAAATCATTAGAACAGATTATGACGTTGAAATACATACCATTTTCTTTCACCAACAACAACCAAAGGCTTTCAAACGTCAACAATCGATTCTCAGGTTTGCACAACATCACGACCGACGCGATAGTAGCAAGTAAATCACACAAGATATCAGTTAGAGTGTATTGAAAGCCTGAGGAGGAGTCCTGGTGATAATTACAAGCTTGTTCTGCATCATCCCAATATCCCCCGCTTTTGATTAATCCCACAATGGACCATCCGATTCGATACAGCAAGACCATACTTGCTAGTGCAAGATATAGCTTGTTTTTATCGACAACAATGAATGATTTGTACAAGATGAATATATCTAACAAAAGGCTAATAAATAAATGGATAGTCAAATCGCGTGACAATACCGAATGTCACGAAACTTATGTGCCACAATAATGTCTGGATAAAGTTGAGACTATAACAATCTTGGTGGGTGACAGGCAACGAAATAATAGCATAAAACGAAAGCTGAAGCATCGTGGATATATTAAAAAGCAGGATTAGCCCAAGAAGAAACGGAGAGTTTTTGCTGTTCTCGCGTATACTCTCGAGAAAGTGCGGTGTCGCCATAAGAAGACCATTGAAGCTTGATTCGAGACAAACACCAATCAATATAAAGTTGACTGGACTTGCTACAATCTCGAGAAGAGTTGGTGACATTGGTAGTTGATTTATGGAGACTTTGTAAATCTGTTCATACCAAACGCGTTTTTTCTCTGACACACCATTGCATTGGTTTGAATATTTTATATTTGTGTTCTGACTTCGCTTCTTTTATTCATTATTGTGATCTTTCTTCTTCGAAAAACTCACGATAAATGCTTGGTTCCTCGCCCACTTTCCGCATTTCAGCCGCCCCCAGCGGAACCTCAATCTGCAAGAAATGCAAGGAATCAATGCGTGAAGGAGAGTTACGTCTGGTTTCTTGTGTCGATGCTGCATCCAACCCAACTTTCTGTGCATACTATTCAAACGTGAGTCAAACCCCCTGTTTTTCCATCAAATGCATGTTTCTTGCACCACCTCTATCATGATCGCTATATTCTGCTGCAAAGTTTCTCTCCGTGACCCATGATCCCTTAACTTGATGAACCCAAGCATTGCTTCCATGCAATTCTTTCGCCAAACCATTAAAGCTAACACGTCAACACGACAAAATAGTGCATCGACTGTGTTTCTAAGGATCAAATCAAGATGATCCATGGCGTCTACGGTTCCGTCTTCAAGGTCCCAGGTCTTTCCAAGTTGCCTGTGGAACAGCAAACTCAGATCATGAAAAAGTGGTTGGAAGCTGCTGGCTTGGATTTCAAGGAAGAGCTTGACAGGGTTGGCGATGGCGAAAATGGCGACGAAGTTGATAAGGAGAAGGCTGGTGATGTGAATGAATCTGTCAACAGCAAGAAGCGAGCCGTTGAAGAAGACAATAATACTACGACCAACAAAAGATTGAAGACTGGCGCTGAAAACATTGATGCGGAGGATGATGAGTGGGTTGACGAAGAATGCTTGGTGGAGAAATCTGACACCAACATCAACAATGACATCAATTCCAAGGCTGAAAACAGCGAGAACCCCGAGATTGAGGCTGGAGGAGAGAATACGAAAGCCGCGCGAGTAGAAAAAGTCACGGAATCTTTGTTGAAGGAAATCGACATCATGGTGGAGGATGTCGTGATGGGGGATGAATCGGACCAAGTGCCTTCCAAGAAAGAAAAGAACAGGAAGAAAGACAAGAAAGACAAGAAAAGTAAGGAAGACAAGCATGGTGCAATGGATGAGAAGGAAAAGGGAGAGATGAAGGTGAAGAAAGAGAAAAAGAAGGACAAGAAAGAGAAAGCTGCAATTGAAGTTGCTGGAGAGGGAGTTGCAATGTCAGCTTAAGAATTAAATATTGTTATCGCTTGTTCGGCGAGTTTTTTTAAAGTTCTGCCACAAACCAATTCTGCCCCTTCGTTTTTTCGTCCAATGTACTTCGTTGTCTTGTTACTGGTCGTTACTGTTGTAACCGTCTCTGCGGATGACTGTCAAGTCTTGTATGCTGCATATCCATCGCTTATCCCTGCCACTTGTTGCGGACTCAACAAAGGCACAACATCAGATGGAGATCCATCTGTGAAGGTCAATTGCGATGCCTCAAATCATATCACTTGGCTGTATGTAAAGTTTCTTGCCGAAACGTGGTCGTTATGCTTACTCGTGATGTTTAGGGAATTGAATCGGAATCCACTCCAAGGTCAAGCTTTGGTGGATTTCGGTTCCTTCACGAAACTGTCTTACCTGTGAGAGCCGTATTTTATTGGTCACACTTATCAATTTTAATAGCTCGCTGTACAAAAACGGGGGAATAACAGGATCGCTGCCGAGAAGCTTTCCATCAACGCTTACTTATATGTAGGGTGTGTTTTTACTTCAACTGAATTAAATTATTTTAAAGTGGAATACTGGAAAATGTTAATGGTCCAATTCCGATGCTTCCCCCAAACCTCCTCACATTATATATCGAATCTCCGTCCCGGGGCCTGTCAGGACCACTTCCTCAACTTCCTACAACTCTAACATTTCTGTAAGCTATATTGATTATGATTCGTGCTAAAGATGCTGTTATGTAGGCAATTGATCGGGGGATATATGACTGGATCACTTCCCGACATCCTTCCCCCAGGACTTACCAAATAGTAAGTTTGTCGGTCAGTCAATCAATCAATAGTATTTACCTCAATCGAATAGCGGCCTTGTTAATCTTGGTCTGACAGGAACAATTCCAAACAATGTAGCCAAGTTTGGCAATTCTCTTGAATTAGACGGAAATTGCTTCTCAAACGCTGCTAGTTTCTCCATCGTTGTGAACAATTGTTCGACCATAATAAGCACGTCTCCTTCCACTACTTATCTCGGGATACAAACTGGATTCTCTGTTGCGACAAACCCTGTTTCGATAACAACTTCAACAGCATCAGCAGTTGTGTTGAAATTAGAGAATACAAGTGGAATTGGAAGCACGAATGTTGGCTTGATTGCGGGAATTCTATGTGGAATCGTTGCTCTAGCTGGTGTTGGCATTGCATACTATTGTTGGACACGAAAGAGAGGATCGAAGGATGCTGAACAAGGAACTGTCAAGGAGGAAGAACCTTTCCTCTCTGCGAATGATGTTGCCACAGTAACTCCGACGAACCGATCGCAACCAGGAGATGATTCTACCCTTATAGATGCGGGAAGTCGACAAAGTCTTGTCGAGACCAATTCTAGTTCAGCGCCATCAATTTCATCAACCAATACAATTCCAATTTCTTTGGATAAGAAAACTACCGAGCTATTCAATAGTATGTCATCACTTGCTGCTTCAACGCCTTTGGACGTAGGAAAGATGGCTGAAACCTCGGTTTTACCCGAAAACGTTTTTGCTTGGTCAGTTGAGGAGACCGCTGCTTGGATTGCTCAAAACGGCGGTCGGGAAGACGGTGGAAAGCGTGCATCTATTCAGTTAATCGATGGGAACGCGTTGATGGTTGCCGAAGACCCAAAGGACATTTTGGATATTGTGCAGTGTGAGACTTACGGCGAACGCATGCGACTTAAGAATTCATTAATTTCGCTTAAGGAGAGTTATTTTGCTTCACAAGCTCCACCGCCGTTCACTGAATAAATCGATTTAATTTTGATGTTCTGCCAATTAATGTTGTTCGACAACTCAAGACTGCTTCGCTGCCCCAAAAACTTCCAAGAAACTTCCAGCAAAAGGTGATTCAAGATGCTTTGGTGTCACTCAGCTGTGTATACTTATTGTTTGATAGAATTCATCGATAATGCTGCTCCTTGCACTCTTTTTCGCTGTCCTCGTGTTAGCCGATGACTGCCAGATCCTACACAATGCATATCCTTCTGTGTTTGGAACGACTTGTTGTGGACTGACAAAGGGTACCAATGTTGATGGAGTTACTTATAGTCTGGTGCAGTGCGACACAACCAATTACATCACCAGACTGTAAGGATGAACTTTGTGTTTGCATCCATCTGACACCATCACAGGGAAATGAACAACCAGAAGCTGCAAGGGCAAACTTTGTTTAACTTTGGTTCTCTCACTCGATTGACGTACATGTGAGTGCATATTCAAAATCGCTTTGAACTTATTCAGGATTGCAGATCGTTGTTTAGAAATGGCGGACTTATTGGATCGTTACCTCAGAGCTTGCCGTCAAATCTGGTGTATATGTAAGTTGATATCGATTTGATCTAAGACCTGACTTCTCATTCCAGTGGAATTCTTGAGAACGTTCAAGGTTCTATCCCAGCTCTTCCAACCAAACTTCAAACTCTTTATGTTGAAACAACGAATAATGGCTTGAGCGGTTATCTTCCTCAACTCCCGACTACTCTCACATTTTTGTATGTTAGTCTTATATCCAAAAGCGTTTGCCCTAATATTTGTTTCGAAGGCAACTCCTTGGGGGAGCATTATCGGGCGGTTTGCCGGCGACACTTCCCCCTAAACTTCAAAAACTGTGAGTACCCAATCATCAATGGATATAAATACTTACCAAAACCGAACAATAGCGATCTCCATGGGCTAGGTCTTACTGGCTCCATCCCAGACGGTTTTTCAAGCCTCGCGTACTCGCAGCGATCATTAGATGGAAACTGTTTCTCGAATGCTGCTAGTTTTGGCGTGAAGAATAGCTGTCCTGGTGGAATCGAAACTACTGCTGTTGAAATCCCTAGTACCACTTTGACCCCCACTACCACTGATCCGGCAATTGCGAATAGTAACGGCGGAAGCAGCACCAATGTTGGTTTAATTGCTGGCGTTGCAGTCGGCTTGGTGCTTTTGATCGCTGCTGGCATCATAGGGTACTTTTGTTGGATGAGGAAGCGAAAAGATGACGCCGAGCATCAAGCAGCTGTTGCCAGATACGCAGAACCATTCTTGGCTGGACGAGGAGAACTGGCTCCTTTGCCACCACTCTCATCAATGCAAAACAAGTCACCTGTCGAAGTTCCAACAGTCTTTGCGATGGCGAATCAACCTATTACCGTCAATAACGTCACATTCGACAATCCATCAGAACTGATTCCTTTGACAACGCCTGCATCTCCAGTGCCCGTGGTCCAACCCATTGCAGAAAAAGCCGCCAAGCAGGATCTTTATAGTAATATAGTCAACCTCGCAGCTGTAGGATCTGCCAATTCCAATTCATCTGCAGCTTCTCTACGGGGCAGAGACGAGAAGGGTCTTTACACCAGCATCGTGAATTTGGCTGAATCAAATGATTCCACGCATCATGAAACTTCTAAATCTATCGGAAATAATTTACCACAAGATCCATACACATGGTCCGTTGCGGAAACCGCTGCTTGGATTGCTCAAAATGGAGGTAGAGTGGAAGGTGCAAAACGAGCAGCTGCTCAGTTGATAGACGGAAACGCACTTCTCGAAGCAGAAGATTCGAAGGAGGTTTTGGATATTGTGCAGTGTGAGACTTATGGCGAACGTATGAAGTTGAAAAATGCATTGATCGCGTTGAAGGAACGTGTGTTGGCTGCAGAAGCTCCGCCATCCTATATGGGATGATATTTTGAATAAGAGAGATATTTCATTTTATTTATTTTGATCGTTTCTTTGTAACCCACAAGTAAGTACATCATTATTGCCAACTTGGGCTGGCAAGAACCAAGAAGGGCAACATTGCACTCAATTTTGTTCAATTTATGTGAAATTAGTTTAAGGAAGATCCCCTCCAATGGCTAATCAGAAGGCTAACATGTAAGTTTAGTAGCTCTAACGTTATGGGTGAATTAATGGATTTTCTTATTTACAGTAGGATTGGTTTCATTGAAGGAATGCGTGAAAAACCAATGGAACTACCATCTTATACTGAATATAGTATAAGTATATTTTAAGTTTTTATGATTATGTTTCTGTTGCCGATCCTCATTCTGGCAACTTCAATCCTAGCAGATGACTGTGAAGTTCTTCACTCAGCCTACCCGTCTATCATTCCCGTCTCTTGTTGCGGCTTGTCAACAGGAACAAAGAAGGATGGCATGACATACAATCTTGTTCAATGTGACAGCTCAAATTACATTACTAGACTGTGAGTACTTTCCCTGGTGATCGAATGACCAGCTAACCGTGAAAACATTCGTAGCGAAATGATCAATAATGGCCTCCAAGGGCAAGTACTGGTTGATTTCAGCACATTCACTCGTTTGACTTACGTGTGAGTCGCATGGACTTGTTATCTATCAAAAATTGACGTTCAACTTCAAAGCTCACTTTACAAAAATGGCGGTTTGACGGGTTCGCTACCAAGGAATTTACCATCTGGATTAGTTTATATGCGAGTTCTGATGGATATCAAGGATTTTATTAATTACTTTTCTGCAGTGGTTTTCTTGAGAATATCACAGGCTCTATTCCAACTCTTCCCGCCAATCTTCAGACGCTCTACATTGAAACAACCAAGAGCGGATTGTCTGGATCCTTACCACAGCTTCCGATGAATCTTACTTTTTTGTGTGTGCATATTCCTTTTTGTGCTGTTACTGAGCTTTCTTAGGCAATTGATTGGTGGGTCTCTGTCAGGAGGACTACCAGAGTCACTCCCACCGAATTTACAAAAATTGTGAGCTGATATTATTCAATATTGTGTTTAATTTCGACCCCAGGGATCTTCAAAACCTTGGTCTTACTGGCTCCATTCCATCGAGTGTTTCAAACGTTGCAACAACTCACCGTTCATTGGATGGAAATTGTTTCTCAAACGCGGCCAATTTTGGCGTCGTAAACAATTGTAAAAGTATGAACGGTGGAAGTAGTGATAATGTTGGATTGATTGCAGGAATTGCTGGGGGAATTGTCGTGGCGTTGGTTGCAAGTGCAGTGCTTGGATTCATCCTATGGAGGAAGAAGAAAAAGGCTGACGCCGAGCGACGTGATGCAGCAGCGCGATATGCAGAATCATTTTTACCCAAAGCACCAGCAGTTATTTTGACTCCATCTCGGTCAATAATTAACTCCTATACTGTAAACTATCCTGATATCACTTCTCGTCTACCACCACCATTATCCCCGGCTCTAACTGCCATCAACGACGCGTCCCCAAAACTAGACTTGTATAACGGCATCTTGAATTATACTGCTCCTGTTTCTTCAAATGATTCGTATCTCCTGCCAACGCGCAATTTAAGACCGGTGTCAGCGAATCTTTCGGTTGCAGGGAATGGTCTTTACAATAGCACTGTGGACCTCACGGAATCAGGAACCTCGATTTCAACAAGTACTAATCTACCACAAGATCCTTCTACTTGGTCTGTCACGGAAGTTGCGGTATGGATTGCCCAAAACGGAGGTCGTATTGATGGCGCGAAACGTGCTTCGATGCAGTTGATTGATGGACAGGCGTTGATGGCTGCAGAAGATGTGAAGGATATTATGGATATTGTTCAATGTGAGACGTATGGTGAAAGAATGCGCTTGAAGAACGCGTTGTCGGTTTTGAAGGGACGTAAAAAGGAACTGGATGCACCACCTTCTTATTCTGATTGAAAATATCTATGGATATTATAAAGTGCCTCATTCAATTTTGAATGTTCCATAGAGATCTGAATCAAAAAACTCGTGTTGAAACGACGCTTTAGCAACGTTTTAGTCGCAGGATTCAAACTTCGGCGCTGGTTACCACTCTATTATCAATCTGAACTCAAGTTTACCTCGCGATGTACTACTTTACGACAGCTCTACTTCTGAGTGCAACCACAGTCCTCGCAGACGACTGCCAAATCCTGCATTCAGCCTACCCAACCGTCATACCCGCTTCATGCTGTAACTTGAAAGCGGAAAACCGAACCCGACAACAAAGTACATTGAGGTTGATTGCGACTCAGCAAACTACGTCACCACAATGTGAGATAGAAGTCAGAGCTGCTTTAACGGGAGCTGCCACTAATATCGCTTAGTATTATGGGACATCAAGATCTATCCGGAGCGCCGTTGTTGGATTTCAGTGGGCTTTCACATCTGACCTTTATGTGAGGACTTGTGTCTATGTCTCTTGTCTCTTCCTTCTAATCTGTCGAATACACAAGTGGACTTGCATACAACTTCTTAACGGGACCGTTGCCAAAGTCGCTTCCAAAGTCGTTGACTGGCTTGTGAGTCTCTTGTTTGGTTTTTGGGATGGTATCTTACGCAAGGTGTTTACAGAGGTATCTTTGAAAACGTATCTGGAGCTGTTCCTCCCTTACCTGCAGGGATGCAACTGTTGCAGTTGAATAGTACATCGAGTCGGTTGGCAGGATCTGTACCTGCCTTACCTGATGGTCTAACGATTTTGTGGGTGCTTGATTAATGATCTCTATTCGGTGCTTATGGAGTATATGATTTTAAGACAGCTTGTGGGAGGCTCAATGACTGGAGGAATTCCCAGCGACCTGCCAACTTCACTAGCCAAATTGTGAGTCGTTACCGCTCTGCATATACGACTGTAATTAAATATGTTTTATAAAGGGTTCTGGAGGATCTTGGTTTGACAGGTTCTATTCCAGCAGGAGTTTCCAAGATTCCGGCTTCACAGATTTCCTTAAAGGGAAACTGTTTTTCAAATGCGGCAAGTTTTAATGTGGAGAATGCATGTCCTGCCGTCACTAGCAGTCCTTTGACTGAATCACAGCCAATAACAACAATAACTGCTATTGCCGTGAACCCAATCACAATTGGAGGAATTGCAACGGCAATTGTTGGCACGCCTTCTGAAACTGTTGGCGTCGCAGGTCAAACTGGTTCAAGCGACAGTTCGTCAAAAAGTAGTAACGGATCGAACGTCGGTCTTATTGCGGGTGTCACCTGTGGAGTTATTCTACTGGTTGTTGGCGCGATTGTATTATACTGCTGCTGGAGAAGACGTGTTGGGAAGAATCAAGACAGTGAACGTCAGCTGTATCCAAAGCATGACGAATCGTTTATTGTGGCTCGTCGCGAAATTGCAGTTCCATATATTCCGACAATTACTGAAAGCCAAGCTAGCTTAATTGACCGAAATACTGCATCAGTACCAGAATCTGAACAAGTGTCTCAACAAGATTCTCATCAAAGCAAGGCCGAAAAGTTCAGGATTCCAACGACAAATACTCATTCAAGTGAGCCTCTAAGCGTCCAGAGTACTATTCCCTCGGGATTAGGTTCAGTTGGAGTTTCTGGATATAATTCTCTTGGACCATCAAATATTGGCACTGTCGATACGTTCTACGATGACAAGTTGGCAAGGAAAATCTGTTTGACAGCATTGTGCAACTAGCATCCTCCTCTAATGAGGCGATATCAATGGCAGCTGGTGATACAGCAGTGGTGGGTAAAGCGATGGAGCATAATTTGGGGCAGGATCCGATCAGATGGTCTGTTCAGGACACTGCAGCATGGATTGCCCGGAATGGAGGACGAGCGGAAGGAGGTCAGAGGGCAGCAGCAGAATTGATTGATGGTAATGCTTTGGTTTCTGTAGAAGACGCGAAGGAAATATTGGACATTGTGCAGTGTGAGACATTGGGTGAGCGAGTGCGACTCAAGAATGCAATCCTGGCATTGAAACAGCGGACTCAATCTCACGAAGCACCCCCATCGTACTTTTAATTTATTTGACGTTATTTCAGAAAGGAAGGAAGGAAAGGAGAAAGAAGTGTTTTTTGTTTTTTCCATTTGTCCTTCTCAGTTCTACATCTTCAAAACACGGATGGCATCACGCACGCCCGACAGCAACCTGAGCACGAACGAGCACGAGAATGATTCGCGGTTCAGCGATGCGGACGACGAGGCGGGACTCAGTTCGACTGAAGTTCTGTCGTCGCGACCAATCCAAACATTTGTTGGAACAGCAACGACACCGGCAACGGCTGCAACGACTTCCGCGCCACAAAAGAACACGAACACAAACACAACCACGTTCGCAACTTTGACAACGTCGGCGGCATCAACTCGATCGGCATCGCCCGTCGACAACAACACCAACACCAACACCAACGCCAAGTCACACTTGAACGCGACTGCGACTCGCGCGCCGCACTACCACCACAACTTCCACCAGGAGAGCAACAACCCGAACGTGCCACTGCCGAGGAATCTGCAGCCGGGCCCGCATCCAACGCAGAGCCACAAGGAGAAACCTGCTCAGAAACAACCCTCGCAGCTACAGCAGCAACCGCCTACTCCCATCCACCCGCAAACTCAGAAACTGCTTTCAACAGCTTCTCTCGCAGAATCAATTGCTCCTTCATTGGGCGGTGAAACTAGTGGTGCCGATGCAGATGAGGAAGAGGGTGGTGCGAACGATATGGATGACTACTTCTTTGACGATGCAGACTCAAACGATGATGACGAAGAAGGCTCAAACCTTGACTTTGATGACGATGAAGACTATGATGCTTCGCAGAATCTGGAGGATGAGTTGGAATATGGTGATCAATGGCACAATGCTACCTCTGGTATGTCGTCGACTTTGGATGATAGATCTTACCTATGAAATGGATTTGAGCTCCTGGATACGTCAGTTTGCGTGATTGAGGAATTGGTGGCCGAGTGACTTGTCTTAGATGCCGTATTGAACTGAAATGAAGTTCATATCTACACCAGAGAAGTAGGATTATCAAGAATATGCGGGAATATTTAGAAATGCGTGTGAAGTGTTGGGCGAAAACTATTGTTTGCGGATGGTGGCGCTAAACGAACTCTACCAATAGACTTTACCAAACAATTCAACAAGATGCGTACTCAAGTCGCCGTTGCCTCTGGATCCAACACCACTGGTGTCGTCGTGGCTCCCTCCAACAACCCAGCCCAACAACGTGCACTGAAAGCCAAAGCTGCCGCGAAAGCTGCATTGAAATCATCCTCCACTAATGCAGATCAAGCACTTGTTGACGAACTTAGTGCAAAGTTTGCATCAAAGATTCGAGTTGGTAAGTATCGCTTAAAATACATAATCGACTCAATGATTTATTAAATTCATTAGATCCACTTGACTTTGAACACCGAGTCTCCGCTTCCGTCCAGGGTGATATGAAAGTCAGCTCCCGAAAAGCTGAAGGTGATAAGACCACCCACAAAGACAAGGCCGATCGTGCCACTGTGGAACAAGTCTTGGATCCACGAACTCGAATCATCCTCTTCAAAATGCTCAACAACCAAACTCTCAGTCAAGTAAATGGTTGTATCAGTACTGGAAAGGAAGCCAACGTGTACCATGCCTCAACACCTGACGGCCAGCACCGTGCCATCAAGGTTTATAAAACTAGTATTTTGGTGTTTAAAGATCGTGATCGATATGTTACTGGAGAGTTCCGATACCGTAATGGATATGCCAAAAGCAACCCAAGAAAGATGGTGAAAATGTGGGCTGAAAAGGAAATGAGAAACTTGAAGCGTTTAGTGGTTGCGGGAATTCCATGTCCAGAGCCTTACTCTTGCGAATGCATGTTCTTGTCATGGGTTTCTTAGGAGACAAGAATGGATGGTGAGAAACACGACCTTCTTTGTCTCTGTTGCTGACTCTACTTCGCTAGGGCTTCACCTCGACTAAAGGACGCAGTCATCAACGACCCAATGAACTACAAAAATCTCTACCTCCACCTCGTCAAAATGGTATGGAAAATGTACCACAAATGCAAACTCGTCCACGCCGATTTATCCGAGTACAACATCCTCTACCACAACAAAACCCTGTACATCATTGACGTTTCCCAATCCGTCGAACACGACCACCCACACGCCCTCGAGTTCCTCCGAAAAGACCTCCAAAACGTTGTCGACTACTTTTCAAACGCGTGCCGTCTCCCGGGGAAGAGTACCCCGACAGTGTTGACGTTTTCACGTTGCGTGAGCTGTTTGATTATACGGTTACGACGTGGGATATTGTGTTGAAGACTGTTGTGGAGCAGGGGCTTTGTGCTGCTGGTGCGGATGAAGATTCTGTGTTGGATGCATATACGGCGTATATGCATACCCCTAAGGCGCGTATGAATATTCAAGAGGTTGCGGCGAGTAAGGGTGTGAGTGTTGCTGCTGCGCAGGCGGAAGTTGATATTCAGGAGGCTGTGTTTAAGCAAGCGTATATCCCGCGTACGTTGCAGGAGATTGTGATTATGAACGTGATGTGGAGAAAGTGCAGAGGGGTCAGGTTGATGTGAATAGCGGGGTTGGGGCGTATGGAAGGGTTACGGGGTTGGTTGTTGATGATAAGATTGGTGGTGTGAGTGGGAAGGCTATCGTTGCTGCTGTGGGTAGTGCAACAGGAAAGAAAGCTGGTGTTGGTTCTGCAACTAGTGCGGGACCACAAGATAAAGGACCATTCAGTGAAGAGAATGATGAGGAGAGTGATGAGGATGAAGACGATAGTGACGATGATGACGACGATGAAGAGGACGAAGATGGTGAGGGAAGTGGGTTTGACGACGATAGAAAGGCAGCATCCGGTTAAAGAAGGACGAAGAAAAGGATGCCAAAAAGGTGCGCAGTTCTTTTTATTGTAGTAGTTAACCTAACGTGCAATCAAACAGGCTCGAAAGCAGGCAGCGAAGGAAGAAAAGCGTGAGAAGAGATTGACGAAAATGCCAAAAGCAGTCAAGAAAAGGAAGCAGAAAGTCACGTCAAACAAGAAATAGATGATGCTTCGTATTCATTGCAAAAAACATCGATTTTGGGTGTATAAGACAGAATATATATTGCTTTTTCGCTGTGTTCTGAATTGATATTGCTTTCAAAGCGAAATTTGAACTTTTTGGCGCACTATACTATTGCAAGTGTATCCCGCCATGATTTTCCCGTCAAGAATCTGCTCTCAACCAACTGAGCACTTGTAACAAACTAGAAGCGCGAGATGGGGCCTTCAGAGGTATTTTAATTACTGTATTCGCATTCCTGTTTCCTGTTTGACAGTTAATTGCAGACTCAAAGTAGCTTGACCTGGACCAAGATGTCCAACAACCTTCGAAACATGAAACTTCGGAAATACTTCCTTATTGGGGGCCTTACATTCATTTCCGTTATATCCTTGCTCTACACTTCACTGCAAGATTCCCAAATCGAGGAAGTTGACCCGGCCCAGCTCAACGCCGACACAGATTCTTCTTTTGAGCTCGCACCTCCCGAAAACACAACCCTCAAATGTCCACGCTGGATCCCATTCAACACGAAAGCCCAAGCGCGTAAAAACTTTTCGGGCAATTGCCGTATTATTCAATCTATCCCCATGTTTGAAGTCACGCTCTGCGAGTCTATGCGTGAATGTGGGCAGGGCTATTTCATTATTGAGAGGAAAAATAAGGTGCAGTGTCAAGCTGCTATGGCACGAAGTATTGCCTGGGACCCTGAGTATGAAAAGTGGCTTAAGGAGACTATTGGACCGGTGAGCCTTATAAATAGTATCAGCAGTTATTTATAATTATGAAATAGGACGCTTTTACTGTTACATTCTCAGGTCCGCAGCGACTTGCCCCAAGCGATTGGGTCCACCTTGGAAACTGTACATACAAACATCCATACCGCCTCACAAACCCTGGACAGTATACTGTAAACATTATCCATACCCATCAGGACTTTGAAGCTGTTCAAGAAAGAAGTCGAACAGTTACCATGGTTGTGAATCAGGATTTGATTCGGAACTTTGAGATGGATGTTTGTTCGGAACATTGCACTGGGTTTACTGCAAAGTATGTGGAGAAAAGTTGTGGCCGAAACTTCCGCTTGTGATCGGTTTGCACCGACACAGGGTGTGTATTGGGTCGGGGGATAAAGTGGAAGGTGGGATGCTGGAAAGGGAGAAGTATAATTTGAAAAGTTCAAGGTTCCTTATTTTTGGTGAGTTAATTTAAATCAGCTTACAAATAATCTTAAATACCTGGATTTGAAAGGATGCCTTTGGGATGTAGATATGACCAGCTCTTTGAGCTTGGCCAAAATGCTGAGTGCCACGCCAGAAATAAGTCTGTCAAATTCTTGGGAGACTCTCAAGTCCGTGTTCAATGGGATGTCATTGACCGGCGTGTGGTTGGAACCAAGGACTGTTGGCGCACAACGTCCATGAAGGATCACGCGTGAACCATTACGTCTTGACAAGGCCCGAAACGTGTATTGGGAGGACCGAAAGGAAATGCCGTCACCTGAAGAGGGGGAAGTGAGAACACGTTCGATTTTGCAGGAAGAGATGGGCATTTGCATTGGTTCTCGAAAGAATACATGGATAATCCAGAGTATGAACGGGAGGGAACCCACAGAGCGAGGCTGAGACTAATGGACTTGACCGGCATATGAAAAAGTTTGATGCGATGGTGTTTAATGTGGGAATGTGGCCCATGTCTGGTGTAAGCCTCATTAAATTTTGGGTTTGTATGAAAACTGATTATTCTGATTAGATCCGTGATGGTGGACATTTCACCACAGGTCGTTCAAGGCCTTGATTCAGTGGTCAGCTGAAAACATGATGGAGATGAATTACAGACGAGGAACTGTGAAGAAAGATCCTCTTGTAATGGTTTGGCATGGATTGGCTTCATACCCTGTTCCAGCACACATCAGTGAAGACGACAAAAGCGAAAGGACTGGCGTAGTCCGTACCGCCTTAAATTTGGTCGATATTGCTGAGGAAGTGTTGTCAAAGTATCATGGAATGCGTCGGTTGAACGCACATGATCTCACTCAACCTTTCATTTATGATACACCTGATGGAGGACACTACTTCAAAACACCTGCCGTCGAAGCGAGACTGATGAGCTGCTTCATAAGTTGAATCTTTGTGATGCTAATTATTGATATTTCTTGATAAAACTTGTTCTGGAACTTTGATGTCAGATCACTCCTGGCCTCCCTCAGCCGATCGTCAACCTCGATACTGGCAGTGTCTCACAAACCAGTGTAGTTCCAGCTCACATTGATATCAGTTGTTCCAGCGCGACGCGAGTCCGGAACCATGATCTCTTTATGGTACACCCAAAAGACACTCCACTATCACACATATAACTGATACCCCTAATTTAGCTATTCGCTTTATGGATGGAGAAGCATCCCGAAGACCACCGTCCGCGTTCTTTCATAGCGATGGATTAACGCCGGCAACCGGAACCCCACACTCCGTGACATCAGTGCAACAAAACAACCATGGCGTGAGTCCCAGCGCATCGCCCATGTTTGGCGCTTCAACTAGTGGCGTTGGCCGTGCGACTGGGAGTGGGATCGTTGTTCCTGCCATGAGGATGGGAGCTGTACTTGTGGATTCGTTTGGACGTGTTGCTGCAATTGAGCGTGAGTTATTTTATTGTGGCCTGAATTATAAAGTAGAGAAGGAGAGTTGATCGATGGAATAGGAACGGGTCATTCACACGCTGCAGTTCGGTGTTTGATGAGTGCAAGTGCTGATATTAAGGGATGCGATTTATATCTTTCTCGGTTTCCTTGTAGCTTGTGTATGAAGGTTGCTGTTCAGGCTGGAGTGGTGAGTTTCTGGAATGAGTCACACTTGTGACTAAAATCGTTCGATATCAGCGAAAGATTTATTACTTCCCAGCTGAGAAGTGGGAGCTTGCTGCAACGGATGAGATGAGGGGTGCCATGAGTCTATTGATTTATTCCATCTTCGTGAATACGAACGTGCAGAAAAGAATCGGAAATCCGTGATGCGTCTTGTTTCCAATAACTCGATAGGTTTGAATGGAATATTCAATCTTCTTGACTCCTAATCGATCATTTAACAGCATTGACACTGTTTATCCCTCATGGGACCATGGAGATATTGACGATGACCCACCATTCATCCAACCCCTTCCTCTCCACTTTGTCGTCATCAACGTCGCCTTCTCCCTCTAAAAAGCCGAAAACCAGCGCGCACAAGTGACCCCGCGAGCTCCAGAATTCCAATGGCCACTTGATCCAAACCTCTCACAGAGTCCCGGTATTGCACGCCGGTTCCCAGTAATTCAACAAAAGTTTGCGCGGACATGCATGGCGCTGAATGTAATTGCAAGGAGGTATCATGTTCGAGCACAGACAATGGAGGAGTGGACTGTTCAGATTATGGGTGGTGTGGAAGGAGGAAGCAGCTTCGATAAGGATAAAACTATTGTTGATTTGGGAGTAGAAGATGTGAGGGCTGGACTTCCTTCGTGGGCGAGACACGCCATGGTGTTGGCTCATATTGCAGCAAAGAGAACGGATGATCCGAAACTGGTGTTGGAAGCGTGTTTGTCGACGAAGAAGGCCGGTATTTCAGTGTAGGATGGAACGGATATCCCAAAAGTGTGAGTTTATCTGCTTTTCCAAATCTGGTCTCAAAGTTTTGATAGCTCAACACTTGGATTATCCACAAGCTGGCGCTGATGATTCTGTAGAATATGAAGAACTAAAGTACGACTATATCTTGCATTCGGGTAAGTTTCAATTTGTGTATATAGCTTGTGCTGATTGGTGGTACCTCTCAGAACAAAATGCGTTGTTGTGGCGAAATCCCCAGGAGTTCGCGTTAAGGACAGCTGGGTAGTAGTGACCAAGCTACCATGTGATGAATGCTCGCCGATGCTCTTTGATAATGGCTCAGGAATTGTATCACAATTCCCCAGATGCCAAAGAGTGCGGACGATCCGGCAAGGTTGCGGGGCCTTACGTATAATAGAGTGTCAGGACTGATGGCGAAAGTATTATTGTTTGAAGTGTGAGGGATGGATTGGAATGGAAAAGAACATGTTCTCTTTTCGTTTTCTCTCCTGATTTCTTGGTGATGATGGCCACCGAAAGCGACGTTCTCCCCTCCGACCTCCAGCAGCAGCAACAGCACCAACCACAGCAGCAGCAGCACCAGCAGCAACAGCAACAGCAAATGCAGCATGTGACACCGCACGATGTAGTTGCATCGCACCTGTATCACGTTGGGTTTGTGCAAGGACTGCACAGCGACCTACTGCTGCGCATCCAATTCACGGGTGGTTCAGCAAAGGAGGAGCCCGTGTTCAAGCTGCACAAGCTTCTAGCCGTGCGCAGTCCCGTGTTGGCAGCGTTGATTGGCGAGGCTGAGATGCAAAGCGGGTCTGGGTATGTTGTTGTGCTTAGACCAACTTGCACCAAACTAAACACAACACCAACCACCAACCACCAACCACAGCTTCTCGCCACTCGAAGTCGTCCTTCCTGTCGCAGACGCCCACGTCACCGGCGAGGGCCTCACTCTCGCTCTCGGTGCGCTGTACGCGGACTACGCGGCCGCCATTCTCGCCGCCGCCGTCAACCAACAACGCGATGCTGCGACGCGTGCCCAGTTGTTGACGGGTGCGCTGGCCTCGGCGGCGCTGTTGCACGTGGCTCCCGTTGCCGCCGCCGCCGCTGCCCTGGTCAAGGCCGATCTGTCGCTGGCGGCCCTGCCCGCCTACTGCGCCTTTGTCTCGGCTGCTTCTCCTAACGATGCCTGGGCCGCTGATGTGCGCGACGCTGTCTTTGCCTTCCTCTGTAAGGGAATTGTCCGTGAAATCTGTGATCGTAGACAATCGTTGGTTTGGGGAAACAAGGGCTCAGAGGCATACAAAGAACTTGTTGCCGCATTCGCTGAACTGCCTTTTGAATGGCTCAAGAAGGTTGTCGAGGCCCAGGCGTTCGAGGTACCAAATGACATGGAACGCTTCGCGTTTGCCAAAGAAGTTGTTGCCCTGCGTGCCCGAAAGCAACGTACAACGAAATCTGCTATTGTCACTGGCGAAGAAAATGTTCTCTGGCCTTTGGTGGTGGTAAGGCTGGTGCCTCGGGTGTGACAATTGTTCGAAAGGCCCCCAAAATGGTCATGACCCTCAGTTACAGCAGCAACAACAGCAGCAGTACATGGCAAAACAGTACCAACAACAGCAACAACAGTACCAGCAACAACCTCAACAGCAACAGCAGTTGCACTACAGTGTTGTCGACCAATACTCTGATCTGTCTCAGCAACAGCAACAACAATATCAACAAAGTATGGCCGCTCAAGGATATAACGGTGTATTCCTCAAGAACGCCGCGTATGGAAGGCGGACCAATTCAATGCATAAACCTGCAATGGATAAGATGGATTTGATGGGTGTATTTTGTTCATGAAAGTAATGTTGGTTGTGTGTATTGGTGGTGGTATTTTACGTGCTGATGCGATGATGAGGTTGAGGTGTTGTGTTGTGGTTGTCGTGTTTTCTTGTTCTTCTTTCTGGGCCTTTGCACTTATCTATTGGGAGGAACTGGGGTCTCTTATATCTGTTATATTCTTGTTTTTGTTAGCTGTTTTTCTTGGAAATAGACGTAGGTTTCCATTTTCAATTTATTTCAGGGCATTAATCCAAAGGAAACAACGACAAATTCAGAAGTTGAATAATTAAAAAGGGAGACGATCTCTTATCATTTACAGCCAACATATCCGTTGGGTCCGTTGTCGATACAGTGCTTGCCTTTCTTGCATTTCAAGACCTTCTTCCACGCCAGATTGCCATTGACATAGTCACATTGCATAAGATTCACACCATCTTTAGCACACATGAATGCTCCAAATTTGCAAGCTGGAACGCCCGGCGTTGTAGTCATCATGGGCTTTTGGCAGCCAACATATCCATTTGGCCCATTGGCTACACATTGTGTCCCCGACTTACATTTCATGTTTTCCTTCCAGCCAAGACTGCCTTTCACGTAATCACACTGCATGAGGGACATACCATCCTTTGCACACATCCAAGCCCCAAAAGTACAAACAGGCGTGTCACGCGACGAAACTGCCGTCATACAACCAACGTAACCACCCGCGCCATTAACAACACACATTTCTCCACTCTTGCATTTTGAATGTGGAACCCAAGTCAGAGTGCCGTTATCAGCATATGCACACTGCCACAAACTCAAACCGTCCTTGTCGCACATAAAAGCACCAAAGGCACAGCCCTTAGAGTCACGAGCATCCTTTTCCTTCATTTTTTCGCAGCCCACATACCCGTTTGGCCCCATATCAACACAGTTAGTGTGACGAGGACAGTGAGAGTGGTATCTCCATGCCAAGACGTTTCCTTCGACGTAGCTGCACTGCATGAGAGACTTCCAATCATCGGAACAGGAGAATTCACCGAACGTGGAACACTTGTGGTGGTAGTGCTGGCGATTCGCGACGACGCTGAGGACAAGTGTGAAGAGGACTGCAATAGTGTACATGGTTGTATTCTGGAGGATGGCGATGACGTGCCTCCCAGCTTTCTCTTTTATAGCCATGAAATGAGAATTGTCACTGAACCCTTACATCAGCGAAACTTGCGTAAGTATTTCAGACTCCGACTTTCCGCAACAGCGATGTTCAATAAACAAATTAGACCCTACATTGAATATTATCAACTAACACTGACACATAGAATCCGAAAGCAAAATTCTGAACAACAAAAATATTTCCTTGAACAAGTGTTTTATTCCAAGCAATAACGCGTGAAGACAAATCATTATTCGCCATTAAGCCACTAACAACGCATGATAGTAACTGATTTTCTACATTAAGCACAGCCGACGAATCCGTTTGGTCCGTCGTCAACGCACTCAGTACCGCCGGTACAAGTGGAGTGGAAGCGCCAGCCAAAACGTTTCCTCTAACATAGCCACACTGCAAAAGAGACTGCCAGTCGTCGGAACAAGCAAATACACCGTTGGTATCACAGGTATTGTGGTAGTGGTACTTCTCCGCAGAGACTGCGACAGCGGCGAACGCGAGGAAAATAGACAAGACTTTCATTTCGGGGAACACTCTTTCAAATAACAGATTCATGAGTTAATTGTGAGATGCAGGAGAAAACAGTCAGGATGCCACTTTTTTTGAAATTCTTCATTTCCCACTTTGTTTTGATTCTGGATTATTCGCCACCACCGAATGCAATCCGCGACGCGTATCGCTGTTCTCGGAGGCAGCGGATTCATTGGTTCGCATGTGGCGCGACGCCTTCTAACAGAGTACAAAGACCGCGCAGTAATTGTCATCGCGGACAAGAAACCTCCTCCAAAAGATCTTTTGGCGGTTTGTGATGTCCGCGTCACCGACCTTCGTAACATTGAAAACGCGCGTCGATCAGTTCGCGGATGTGATGTGGCGTTTCTATTCGCTGCTGATATGGGAGGAATGGGGTACATAGCGCGAATGACTTTGAGGTATTATGACCCCGTACCCCTCCGTTTATAATTTTACTAAACGGCGATTAGATAATTATGACCAACACCGCCATCACTACATCTTTCGTTCAGGCTTGCGCCACGAAGGCGTTAAGTTGGTGTTCTTCGCCTCGTCCGCCTGCGTGTATCCTGTTCAACTCCAAACAGACGCGCTTATCCCCCTCTCTGAAAATTTAGCATGGCCCGCGCAGCCTCAAGATGGGTATGGGCTTGAGAAACTGTTTGGAGAGAAGGTGTTTGAGTATTTTGGAACTGCACACACTTGCTCTGTTCGCATCGCTCGGTTTCATAATATTTATGGACCGGATGGGGCATGGTATGGAGGAAGAGAGAAAGCGCCAGCAGCGATCTTACGTAAATTCATGGCTATCCACGAATTGGAATTGCTGGGAAGTCCTCCCGGTAAAGTTTTGGAGTTGTGGGGTGATGGGAACCAGCGAAGATCATTTTGCTTCATTGAAGACGCTGTGGATGCATTGGTTCAGCTCATGAACTCAACGGTAGAATTTCCCATTAATATTGGCTCAAATCGGGATGTTTCTCTTCTTGAGCTTGCGACTATCTGTGGTAACGCCATTGAAAAGACGCAGGGGTTAAAAGTGCCTCTGTAGAATGTGGATCAGTGGGCCAGTGGGAGTCAACTCTCGAACGTCGTGCAATAAGAATATTGAATCGTTGTTGGCTGGAAGCAATCAACATCATTGGAAGCAGGATCTCTCAAACAGCTACTTCAATTTACCAGTCATTTTTGGCCCTGAAAAAGAGGGTTCTTAATGCTCATGGAGCAACTGAATGGAAAACGTTTGTGGAGTCATGTCTTCACAGCGCATATTTTGCCAATGCAACAGCAGTGAAGCAACTGTACGTATAGCCATGATTCTTCCACTGACAAGTCGGCAAGATGGGGTTCTTGATAGGCTTAATGGGATGCTGACGAGTTTCTGGAATACAACCAAGTCCGTTGCAGGTTTTGAGTATGTATTCTATGTTGGTATCGATAAATCAGACAAGTACTTGCAACAAGTTGACTTGGTTGGTGTCTTCCACGATTGCGTCCCTCTAGCCAACATTTCAGTCACTGTTTCGAAGTTTGATCTGCCCCTGGATCTATTTGTCGGATTTGGAGAGATTTGTCTCTAGATGCGTATCGTAATGGATGTGATTTATTCGTAATGGTTGGCGATGACGTGAAGTTAACGACTGTTGGTTGGCCCGAAGCTGTTGTCGCTGAATTTGAATCCCTATCCGAAAGCAAAGAAGTTCCATGGGCTTTGGATGCGTTGCATTTAAAGACGTTACTTTCCCTGGTATGCCAACGTTCCCTGTTGTCCACAAACTCCATTTCAAAATATTCGGTTCTTTGGCACCAACTGTTTTCGTTAACCAAGGGCTTGATCCGTACCTTTTCCAGCTCTATCGGGCCTTTGGATGTTCACGTATGATTGCCAACGTCCTGGTGTCTAATTCATTGGGAGGTTCTGGTGACGCCAGATATTCTAAAGTCAACGTGAAATGGGATAATGCTCTATTTGAGTCGATTCGGCGGCTGGAGGAGTGGGTTATTAAGAACAGCCATCTTTGCGTCGGTTGATTACACTCGATGTTGTTTGTCCGTCATTTCGAAGTCATCAGCCAACATTAGAAAGGATCCTTAACTTGAAGTCCCTGTAAACGTTTCAACTACATTCATTATTGTCTTTGATGATCCTGAATCTCCAGACTCAAAAGCTTGCTTCTCTCACTTGGCTAAGCAGTATGGCAATGACCCATTTGTGCGCCTTCGCATGAATAGTCAAAACTTGGGCGCTTCTGAAACACGTAATCGTGGATTGGATGAATCAACTGCTGATTGGGTTTTGTTTCTCGATGACGACGTTGAACCTTCAAGAATATTCTCTCAGCTTATGCCAAGGCCATCGAAGCCCATCCGAACGCATCGGGATTTGTAGGCCAACTATCCTACCACCACCCAAAACATCTCGTCAAATTGGAGTCTCCTTGGCAAATATGACTTTCTTTTGGGATCTTGGGTTAACACATCCAGGCGAAACTAAAATACCATGGGGCGTCACAGCCAATCTCGTTGCACGACGAACCGATATTCGATTCAAGACCTTATTTCCGAAAACCGGCGGCGGCGAAGATGTGGATTCTGTCTTAGAACAACAGCATTGTTGAAATCAGGGACCCAGTTTGTTGCTGTTCCTGACGCACTTGCCAATCATCCTTGGTGGGATGGTGGTACTCCAAAGTATTCGCATTTCTGGGGTTGGGCTCGAGGAGATGGAGCTCTTGCTGATCTGTTTCCGCATACGCTTACTACAACTTACCAACAGCCAGCGAGACCATCTTTCTGAGTTCTATTTGGTATTTGATGAACTTGTGGATTTATTGTTGGGGTTATCGATTGACTGTCAAGGCAATGTTTCTTCCCTCAAAATTGGAGTAATCTGTGTTTTGGTCGATTTTTGCTGCGACCTGGGAATTACAACTCCTACGTTGAATTCAATGAGTTGGAAGTTGATTGCAATGGGTCGTTTTGAGGGATTCGGAATCAAGCTGGCATCAGAGTTCGGACGAATGTTTGGTCAGTGGGAACGTGGAACTTTGATGAGAAATTTGTTCAAGCGCTTTAATTGGCTTGGAGATATGTGGATCGACGCTGTGTGTGTTGAACGACAACGAATGATTGTTGTCTGGGCTATCAAAGTTGTTGCATTGGCTTTTATTTACTGGTTCATTTGATGTATTGATATTGTGTGAAGCGTAATTGCTAATATGAATTTACTGACTTGAATCACGTTTTTACATTAACGATTTGTCGAGGAATACTAACTCTTTCTGCCACACTCTGATTTATTGGATAACAAAGCAAATCTCAAAAACTAATTCCAATACATTGACTCAATGGCACAAACGAAAATCCAAAATTAATGCGAAGTAGATTTGCAGTTTTAACAACAACAGCAGCATCTTCAAGGTTGATACCATTACTTCTCTGTTTCGTAAACTCCGTCACAGGGTCATTGGATTTCGAGTAGTCAGCAACATAACTTGCACCAAAAAAGTTAGACAACTCCATGTTTGATGTAGCAGCGGTTTCAAGTGACGAATAATCCTTGCCAAAGCCAACCAGAATGGGAATGTAACCGACACTGGAGAAATACTTTTCCAACGAGTCATAGACCCTATTATGCATATATGAGCCTCGTAGTCATAAAGCGAAACTCCGTGAAAGCAACCACGCGTGGAGGAAAACCAGTGCATTCTTCCATTTCGACACTACGTCGGTCAAGTACTTGTCCACGTTGGTACTGTTGACAGGAAAATCCGTGTTGGGTGGAACATTATCTGCATTCACGAGACCGTCGACAGATTCAATGGCAGACCAAAGGAGTGCCCTTGATTCCGTACGGCATTGACAATATCTGGATTTGTGGCAGCCCAATCGGCTTCAATGAAAATGTTGCAACAAGGTTTTTAGAGTTCAAGAGCATAACAGTGTCAGCGTCGAGGTCTTGGAATGCAATGGCGGCGGTTCCCTTGCTTTGACAGCCTGATGGAACGTATGGACTGGATTCCTTGATGAGAGTGGAATCGCAAAAGTTGAGACGAAAGGAGCGAGAGGGAGAAAGCGAGCATTTGATATTTCTCTTGTTGTCCTTCTCCATTTATGTGATTTCTTTGCGTCTTTTGACAGATTTTGACAGTTGACAGGAGAAGTTCAATCCAATCATGATTAAATGAGGATGTGGAATGACGTAGTGGCTTCTTTTGGAATGAAAGACTAATCAAATTAATAACGATCTATTTAATCATACAGAACAAACAAGTGCATGCAATAAGCCAAAAAGAAAAAAGCAATTTAAATATCAAACTGAAGTCACACACCAGAGCTCCATCGTCTCACACTTGAGCACCAGAGAGCAAATTCACGTTCACCAACACTGACATCATATTCCAACACCTCCAATGCATCCCGTTTGATCTTGATAATCTGATCGGAGGCTGCAAGGAAGTGCACAGATCAGTCCATGCTCGAGTTCGTTGTGGATTATCATTATAAAAGGCATCAGCTAGAAGAAATGCTGCAATAAGAAGGTTTGACGGTGTTTGGAGAATGGTAGGAAGATTTTGGTGTGAGGAATCATTTTCTGCTTGTGGTAACATTGGGTTTGTGAGGAGGTTCAACATCGATTCTTGGATGTTTGGCGATGGTTGAGGATGAGTGATGCTTCGGAGGAGGGGGGATTGTCGTTGGGGATGGTGGACTTCTGTGACTCGATATGAGCTGGACGATGTCAAGGTGCCATTTTGAGTTCGTAGAATCTTGTGCACCAGATACAGAGCGTGCATCACGACGAAAGGAGTTTTTGGAGATATGTTTTCACGGGGTAGAGCCTGGATGACGAATCTTTGCATATCCATAAGAAGCTGGGTGTGATTTGATGGTGCCGGAATAGTGGGAGGGAATTGGGAAACAAGGCGAATAGTCACTTTCGCTGTAAGTGTAGCAAGAGAAGAAGCTGTGGCTGCTGAAGATGATGAGGATGACGTGGAAATGTTGGTTGATGATTGAGGAATGATTGGCTGACCCATTTCCCGCAAAGGTTCGGTTTTGGGTGACGGCGCATACGGGTGATACCTTGGGGACGTATTGAATGAGTTTGATAGATTTGGTGAAGTACTACGTCGAGGAGTAGTCTTTTGGTCGTTGTGATACGAAGTGGGTTGAGTCAAAGCCCCAGTGTCTTGATGGATCATTTCACTACTAGCGCAGCTTTTAAAGTCAGAGGCAGATTTCTTTAAGGAGCAGTCAGTAGGACAGGTGCACTCGTCATCATCCATGGTTCAGGTGCTTTTCTGATTTTATCCTGTGGTGAAGGGAAGTCAGCATGACGCATCTCCAACCATATCGTGTCACGATCTGCAAGAAAGGCGAAACCAAATGCGATCGATAACAAACCGAAAATGAGGTGTAATTATGACTTATTCTTCCGGGAGAAATGATAAGCGAAGAAAGTCAGCAACACTGCGATTTCTTAAAAACGGATAAATAAGTTAGAGAGAAAAGGGAGATAGGAAATAACTTATTCTAACACTTAAGTTTATTAACACTTTTGTCCGAAGAGGAAAGGGAAGGTGTCAAGCAGAGAAAATGAGCGAGACAGCAACGACAACATTGGCAGCATCAACCACCACGTCTGTCGCCAAAGTGAAGCACGTGGCCTCGCGCTACCTCCTTGGCGCGGCAACAGCCCCAGGACACAGTTCAAAGAAAGCTGCTCTGGTCCGGGGCCATGCACTGCCAACATCCGTATCGTCGTCCGTATCCAAAGTGTCCTCCGTGTCCAACAACGTGTCCCACTCGAATTCGCGAAGCCGCGCGGCCGCGCTTCTTCGCTCAGACGAAAATGCGCCGCCATCCTCAGTCGCACACGCACAAAAGAAGACTCGCTCAACAGCCGCGACTGTCAGCGTCGCCCTCAAAACAAGTCCACAAACAACAAAGAAGTCGCCGCGCCCAATGTCGCAGAATCTACTTCAGAAACAGCAGAATACTTTGCCCCTGTTACAACAGACTCAAAAGGCGATTAGCCAACAACAACAGAAGAATATCAAGGCACATCCGCAAAATGCTGCCGCCGTACAAACTCCCTCCCGCCCCAAAAACCTTCCACTGTTAACCCAGAACCACAACAACGCGACAAAACACCCAATCTCATCTCTCAAAAACCGGATTCGTTTGCACCTTCTGATGTACACTCTCTTTTGGCCTCAAAATTTGACTTTCTGTTGGATGAATCACCGTCTGTTGACTCAAAAGAGTCTGAAGTCATGCTTGCCCATGCCAAATTAATTCAATGGCAGTTTCTGAAGGCGAAGGCAAAATCTTGCTTTATGAAAAGGAAGGCTGAAGCGGAGGTACCTACCAACTACATTTATTTAAGCAGCAACATTTTGTGAGAGTGAGTTTTGGCGCGAGTAAGGATGGCGAAGACAGTCTTCAAACGACCTAGGACATCATAAATATTTATCAATCGATATTGGCTAACTCAAATTAATTAGAGCCAAATCTATTCGGGCTGGCAGTGCGTGCGAAATCTCAAGTCTCAAATACATAACCTCAAAAGTGAAATTGCTGCTCGAACTCGACTGAAGTCAGAGCTCAATCTCTTACAATATCAGGTGCGTTGTTTCCAGGTGCAATTGTCACTGACACCCATCAAAGGAAACGAGCTTACGAAAAGCACTTCGTGCTATTCAAGCATTTCGCAGTGATTATATTGCTTTGGCAAAGGGTCTCGAGACTTCTATTGTTCGGATGAACTTGATAAATGTCAAGCTCTCCAGTCCGAGTAAGTCTTTTGCACGCCTTTACACTGATGAATATTCATGTCGTCCTTCATAGTTGAATTGCGAGATTGCTTGAAGCAAACTTCTTCCCGACTAAAAGCAATCTTTGAGAACAAACCAATCTTTCCCAAGGTATTTTCATTCCTTAGCATTTTCCTTGGCTAACTGCTCACATTCAAAGGTTGAAGTATTAGCCAACCAAGTTTCAGTATTGAAGAAGGCAATAACAACCGACACCTCGCTGCTCAAAGATTGTGTTCAACTTGCTGAAGATGTCTCAATATTGGAGGTTTCGGAATTAAGTTATAAGATTGAAAAGGATCAACTGCGGCTTCGATGATGAGGTGGTTTTGGTGGAACTCTTGTTTATTGTCTTTTCGAGGGAACTTCTTAGATATACTATTACTTTGAGTTCAATTCATTGATAATGGCTCGCTTTTCTCCGACTGTGCGGACCAGCGTCATGATACGGTATTGGAGCTTCTTGCTGTTTTCCGACATAGTTAGCTGCCTGCCTTCCTCCCAAAGCGTAGAAACTCACTTCTCTGCCTTCAATTCCTCGATTTCTTTATCCTTCTTTGAGAGTTCAGTGGATGGGGAAGAAGAGTTTGTGGTTGGAGCGTCGGTTGCACCTTTTTCAGTGTCAGGCCAGTTCTGGAGGCTGAGGATGCATAAAACCGATCAGTTACTTACCGTAAATGATGGCTTTGAGTTCGGCAAGCTGAGACTCGAGCCCTTGGATGCATGCATCAACTTCAGATGGTTGGCCCATTTCGAATAGAAGAAGTAACAATAAAAAGAAGAGTACATCAGCCTCCATCCATTTCATGTTTATTTACGAGCATATGATACACGCATTTCCCTTCCTGGAAGAATCTGGAACATATTCAACTGTTGTTTGGCAATTGTTGCTTGGGCTTCTGTCTCGTATTCTACGAAAGCAATATCGCTCTTTCCAGGAACCAGACGAACTTCTTTGAATCCAGGAATCCTTTTTCACCATTCGTTAGCCTCAATGAACAAGAGTAACATCAGGGTGAGAATAAATAACACTCACTGTTGGAATAGATCCGCCAACTTCTCGTCTGTCGTCTCGGTGGGCAAATTTTCAATGAAGAGAATGGAGTTGGGAGGTAAGAATTCAGCTGGCATTGGAGCACCTCCTGGAAACCATCCACTGGCACCAAGAGTTGGAACATCTGAACGAGCCTTCTTTGGTAAACTAGCGCGTTCGGCTTATGAAATAAAAAGAGAATGAGGTGAGTGAGGATTCTTCCAAAGGAATTCAAAGGATAAAACCTTGTTCAACGGCACGACGTTTCTTGTGTTCCTCCAAAGTTCCATCCTCGATAGAAAAGATAAAGTTGCGGTCTCGGGCATATTGAATATCCTAAAATGAGAGTGCGGCTTTAGTTTATACTCACTTGCTGAGGAAGCATAAAGAACACACCAAAGGTAAAGAGAACAGAGGAAAACCTTGGACTTCATTTAAAGCCTTTGTTGCTGATTCTACTTCTTTGAAAGTAATAAAGGCCTGTCCACGGAGCTTGATGTTTGATTTGGCACGAATCTGAAGAATTTCACCGAATCCAGAGAAGATAGCTTCTAGAGCAGTTTTAAGCGCTATTGATTTCATGGATCCAGTTAGTTTGAGTGTAGAAGTGGTAGTTGGTGGATGTACTTTTCAAAGCAACTCGTTCGTTCAAGTTTCTGACGTAGAGAGTATGATTCGCCTGCATGTCCAGTCACGCAAATAAGATATTGATATAAAGTGAAGGTATTTTGATTGTAAGGAAGAAGAGTCAGTTGATCCGCAGTCAAATAGTTCAAGTCAGTCACCTCAGTTGGCGCAGGAGCCATTGGTCGTCGTCGAGGCGCCGACTGAACGGCAATACCCAATCCAGGCACAACAATCTGCGATGTGGATCCACTCGCTTGGGCTGATGGCGGCGGCACAAACGTGGATGGTTGGTTGAGCATTTGGGAAAAAGTTGTTTGCAGACCTCGTTGCCCTCTCGCTTGCTTTCCTACTTCCAAGTGAGTTACCACCTGTTGCCAGCAGCAGTATAGTGGACATGGATATTTCGCAGGGGTTCTTTGCCCGAGCCAGCGAAATGAAGCGCGGATACCCTCAAGTAGGGCCGAATCAATTCTAAACCCACACTCCCTCAACAGTGGACTTCTTATTCGGACCACGAAAAACTCCAGCTCAAAAGCTCAAAGAGCACCAGCGCGCTCTGAACAAAGCAGTTCGGGATTTGGACAAGGAGAGAACGAAACTCGAAGCTCAGGAAAAGAAACTCATTGCCGACATTAAGAAAAGTGCGAAGGCAAATCAAATGGTGTGTATGTGGTGTGAGGAGTGTTTTGGGGGAGAGTTGGAGAGTTGAAGTTGTGACGGTGCACTTTATGATAGAATGCTTGCAAGATTATGGCAAAGGACCTCGTTCGTACGCGAAGATATATTCAAAAGTTCTATGGAATGCGCACGCAACTTCAAGCAGTGGGGTTGAGAATGCAGGTATGTATGGGGTTTACGGAGGTTGATTCTGTCAACTGTTTTAATTTCTCATCAGACGATGAGCTCAAACCAAGCGATGGCAGATGCCATGAAAGGTGTGACAAAAGCGATGCGTGGAATGAACAAGAACATGAACTTGCCTGAACTCACTAAAATCATGATGGACTTTGAAAAAGAATCCGATATGATGGATATGAAGGAAGAAATGATGAACGACGCGATCGATGATGTTTGTTATCTCATGGTACTTCACTCTTGGGAAATTAACAGAAATTCAGAACATTGAGGATGCTGACGATGAGACGGAAAGTGATAATATTGTGAACCAAATCCTTGATGAGATTGGTATCAATGTTAATGCATCGGTGAGTTTTGAACCCTTCGGCTGCGTTGAATAATTAATAATGCACGTGCAGTTGGTGGATGCCCCAACAAACAAATTGGGACAAAAGGCTGCAGCAGTCCCAATGGAAGAGCCTATGCTTGCCGGAAATGATGCGTCATTGCAAGAGCGCCTCAATAATCTTCGCAGGGATTGATTGGATGATTTAACAAATTGCTTGTGGCAAAGTTCTCGAAGAAATTGCACCTTCTTTTTTTTTCGCATCTCTCAAAAAAGTTCGAACATTGAATGCAAACTGCCTCCAACCACCGCTCCCCACCGAATCCAACCAGTTCATAATGCCGGGACAGATGGTGAAGCCCAACCAGGACTCTCTGCGACGACGCTTCCTGTCGCACTCGAACACCACGTTGATATGATCGAAGAGGCGCCAAAGGGTGGAATTACTTTCACGGGATCCCGGAACACTCGTCTGCCCCAAAGACAGATCACTTTGAAATGCGCTCCTTCTCTGTCAAACTCGATGGTCAAGGTAACGTTTCTCCAATGCTCACTCCGACTTACATATTGACATTGTAATGCATTAGCGAGTATTGAGCACCAAATCGATATCCACGTCATGGATCTAATTGATGTTTCTGATGCCAACGGGTTCTCCTCTCAGATATCTTGGAAGGCTCAAGTATGTGATGGACTATCGAATCCGTGGTGGAAAATCAAGCACCTCAACCTGAACTCATGCAGAAACTTATGGAAGCTTTGCTTGAAAATATGGGTCATGAATCTGGATCCTTGATGAAGAAGAGACCAACTCGTGAGTAATGAATGACAGGTCAATCAAATCACATCACTAATGGATGGATAGCTGAGTCTGACTCGCTTCACACTCTTTGGGGAGTTTATGGAAGAGGTGGAAGAATTCAGACGTGCCGTGGGAACTGTCTCTGCCACAGATTTACGCCATCCCTAAACATTCATAGACGCTGCCAACCCTACTCAACGAAAGAGCAGAGAGAAGATGCCGCTGCAATTCTCAACTTATTGACGACTCGATTTGTACAGTTTCAAGACTGGAGAGAACTTGTTCGACCAGACGAACACGATGATGCTGAAGCACTCATCAAAGATATGCTCCAAAGTTTAAAGACCAAGACGGAGCTCCTATTATGCCTCCAGTTGATGAGAATATCTATCCTCCACCAGGTATTTAGTTTTTGGTAATGCTTTCATGGCTGACAGACTGCATAGCTTTGTATTTCGATAAGAACAGCGAAAAATTGGCCCAAATGTTTGGCAGTGATATCCATCGCGGTCTTCCCTCCTCGAAAATTGCAGAGTTACAAGCCATTATGGGCCAAACACACTACCTGCGCCACCAAAACCCTCTGTCTTCAAGATGCTCTGGGCGCAACTTACAGACTTTATGGTTCTCATTTTAATTGCTGCTGCGATTGCCGAGTTTGCCATGAAAGATCCCGATCCAGCTATCGTTCTTCTGTCGTTGTTGTTATGAACGTCATTATCGGTTTCTCACAAGAGTACCGAGCCAATCGGGCTCTGGAGGCGTTGTTAACCCTGAGTGTGCCAAAGGTTTGTAACTCATCATGATATCATAAAAATTTACAGGCATATTAGGCCACTGTTATTCGAGATGGAAAGCAAGAAGTTCTTGACTCTAAAGATCTTGTTCCTGGAGACTTAGTTGTTTGGAAGAGGGAGATGCTGTTCCAGCTGATCTTCGTCTTTGTGAGGTCTCTCAATTAGATATTATCGAAGCTATTTTGACTGGAGAAAGTATTGGAACAGAAAAAAGCATCAGAACTATTCGAAAACGAGTAAGTCATGATGTTCTGATGATAGGTTTGCTCACATAACTTTCTAGACAAGAAAGATTCCATTGACTGACTGCAAAGGAAGTGCATTCATGACCACAGTCGTTTCAAGAGGGCGTGGAAAGGGTATTGTAGTTCGTACTGGAGAATTTACCGAAATTGGTCGCATCTCAAAGGCCATTACCTCTACTAAAACTGAAGAGACTCCTATTCAAAAGAAACTCCACTCATTGGGAAAATGGCTTGTCTTGTTGGCGATCTTGTTGTGTATTTTGGTGATTATTATTGGTATTGCACATGGGCGTCCTGGAATGGATATGTTCAAGGTTGGAATGAGTTTGGCAGTTTCCGTCATTCCGGAAGGTCTCGTTGCTGTCGTGACTGGTAAGGAGGTTTCTTTTGCCAAAATTTGTTTCTTACAAGTCTGGTTGCACAGTTACTATGGCTCTGGCTGTTGGTCGTATGGCAAAGCGAAACGCCATTGTTCGTAAATTGCCATCCGTTGAAACACTTGGATCTGTCACGCATATCTGTTCTGACAAGACTGGAACTTTGACGGAAGGAAAGATGGGTGCTTCAGGACTCTGGACATCAGACAACTCTCTCTTTGTGTTTACGCATCCAAGAGCTGGAAAAGACGGTCATGTTGACGCTGTACCCCGTGTTCCATTATCTACTGCGCTCTCGAATATCCCTGTTCACTCTGGTCCTTCTGATTCAAGCGAAAACTTTGAACATTGCTCAAAAGCTATTTCAGAGGCACCCACTCATTTAGTGGTGGCTTCGATGGTTTCTGCTCTCTGTTGTAATGCAACCATTGAAAAAGATCCAGAAAATGAGAGTGGTTTCAAGTCTACTGGTGATCCGACTGAAGTTGCTTTAGTTGCTGCTTCTCAGGTTGCTGGTTTCCCTAAAGTGTACTTTGAATCTTCTGTTGGTCTTGAAAAGATGGGTGAATATGCCTTTGATAGTGACAGGAAGATTATGAGTGTGTTATATGGTCAAAAATCGGAAGTTTCTGGCGCAACCAAGTTTGCCCCTGAAACTGCCTTCATTCTTGTAAAGGGTGCTCCTGAAGGAGTGTTGCATCGTTGTAAGACATACTTGCCACCTGTTCAAGATAATGCAACAAATTCTTCAACCGCACAAGGCCATGGAAAAGCAATCGGTTATCTGACAGATTTCCCTGCTGAACAACTTACAGACGAATACGTGAACTACATCTCTGCCCGCAGTGAGTTTATGGCTGCACAAGGATTACGAGTTTTGGCTCTGGCCATTCGAAAGGTCACAAAAACGGATGCCAAGCGAATCATTGATACCAAAAAACAATCTGAGGCCGAAAGTGAATTAACGTTTGTAGGATTGATTGGGCTCATTGACCCTCCCAAGTAAGTAATTGATGTTTTACCGAAATTAGCTTTCTCACTTCGTGTTTTTAGGGCGGGAGTGAAAGAGAGTGTGGAGAAATGTAAAAGGGCAGGTATCAAGGTTATCATGATTACTGGTGATCATATCACAACAGCTGGGGCGATCGCTAAGCAACTTGGAATTATCGATGAGAAAAATGTATGAGTGGCAGATTTTTTTATGTTTTGTAACCAACTTTGAACATCCAGAATCGTGCCATGAAAGGAGCTGAACTTGACCTTATTTCTGAAGATGCCCTGGCAGATTTGCGTCCTTTCCCTGTAGTGTTCGCCCGTGTCAGGTAATTGAACATCTGAGGTTAAAAAATTATGCTGACTATCGTTTCAACAGTCCTGACAACAAGTTGAAAATTGTTCGTGCTCTTCAAAGCCGTCTCTTTTCTGTCGCAATGACGGGAGATGGTGTCAATGATGCTCCTGCAATCAAGAAAGCCGATGTTGGTATTGCCATGGGAATTGGAGGAACTGAAATCACCAAGCAAGCCGCCGACATTGTTCTTGCTGATGACAACTTCGCCAACATTATTGAAGCAGTTCGTGAAGGAAGACAGGTTTTCGATAACATCAAGAAGTTTATTGTGTACTTGTTGTCCTGTAACTCCGCCGAAATTATGCTATTCCTTGCGTAAGTGTACCTTTTGTGATTCAGCGTTAGCTGACGTATATAAAAGCTCTGCGATCATCAACGTGGATATGCCATTCACCACAATTCAAATTCTTTGGGCCAATATCATTGCTGATATTCCGCCTGCAATGAGTTTGGGAGGTTTGTTGGCTAAAGCATCATTAGAAATGTCTAACATCAATGTACAGTTGAACCTGCTGAAATTAACATTTTGGATCGACCTCCCAGAATTCCTGGACAAGGAGTCTTAACTCTAACTACTTGTCTTGTTATTATTTTCCAAGGATTGGTACAAAGTATGGCTACTTTGGCAGTTTATCTTTGTGCTCAAAACGGAACTATTCCGAATGCCACCAAGTTGGGAGAGCAACAAACACTCGCCTTCGCGACGTTAACGACTATGCAGCTGGTTCAGGCCTTCCTTTCGCGAAGTGTTGAATTGAGTGTTTTTAAAACGGGTATAATTGGCAATGTCTGGATGGTTTTCGCGTTTCTTGTCAGTTCCTTCTGTCTTCTGATTGGAATTTATATACCAGGTATTGTGAACTTCTTATCTTGTTTTTGTTCTGACTGGTTGTTTTAGGTTTGGCGCATTGGTTGGAATTGGAATACATTTCAACTGGTTGGGAGGCGGTTGCTGTGGCTGTTGTGATTCAAATCATTTTGAATGAATTGATGAAAATGGTTGTACGAGAGAGAATGAAGTACGAAGTGGCTGCGTTCTCAGAAGATTCACATTTAAGAGGGTTGGGGCGATGAGCAAGAAGCCATGGTGGAAATTCTGGGCATGATTATTTAATTTGAATCTCTTTCATTATGAGAAAATAAATTAATTTGTACTTACTGCTAATAAGTAAAGTAAAGAAATGGGGTCCTTCCATCAAAAGCAACCAAAGCCACATCAATTCATCCATACAAAGAAGCATCAACATCCTCATCACATATAATTCGAAATCGTGAGGCTATCCGATCAGCACAGATTTCATCCCTACCACCAAACGCGTCAAACTTGAACAGGTTGCCTGGCCAAATCGACGATTCGTGTGAGCCAGACGGCCCTGACATCGACTCTGACGCGAAACCTCTCATTCTCATAAAACTTCAACCAAAAGATTCTGGTGAGGCCCATGCAGAGGAGGCTGGACTAGAGAATTGTCTTGCCTGGAACAAACATGCCTCTTTCACGGAAAGCTCCCACATACTCAGTTTTACTGCCCAGGACCTAGCTTCTCCTTCTACTATCGAACTTATTGAAGAACCTCAAATTTCCGTTCCAAGTTTTGATGAAGAAGAAGTCACTATTGCCCAACTCATGGCAGATCAATACCTACCATTTCTAGGCTAGACGAACCAGCTATTTAACGCCGAATGTACCAACTATACTACCACCTCTCAGGTCGATTTCTCTTCCTGATCCTTTGTCCGCCCTCAGGATTGAAATGGAAGAAATGAAACAAAGTTGGGAAGAACAACGTGTCAAGTACGAAAAGCGTATTTTAAAACTAAGGAATAAGCTGAAAGTAATACGTGCGGAGTCGTCGGTTCAGATTTACGGATTGCAAGAGCAACTGAAAGGTACGCTTCAACCGGCAACCTGGACGTTCCTTCTAACTTTTGAATAGCTTTTAGCTTACCTCCAGAATCAGCTCAAAAGATAGACGGTTCTGTGGAAGCCTTCTTACAGGATCAAATAAGTAAAAAGAATCAAGTATAAAGGATTTGAGTATGCAGGTACTGGAGTTGAATGAAAAACTCGTTAATATGACGATGTCGCAATAAACAAAGCTTTATTAATATTTTGGTCGTACAATTTCAGGCTTAAAATTGACAGGATGGGTTTCTGGGGTCTGTAAATGACAGTCAGTTTTGATAAATCTCACCAATTGGTTTGAACTTACTGCTCTTTCATCCTCCTTCCAAATTTTAATAGTCTTGTCTCCCTCACCCGTAATCAACCGCAAACCTGTCTGGTCAAATGTGGAGCAGAAGACTCCATTTTCACTGTCCAAAGAACCCGGTTGTGCTGCAGCCTCGGCAGTTTGGAAGTTGTATCCAGTCTTGTAATCCCAGAAATACATGGATCCATTATCGCCTATTAAAACGGGCCTCGAGTCAAATCCAGAATAAACGAGACTTAAGATTTATCCAAACTTACCTCCAGAAAACATGACATTGTCTTGGTTAATGGCCAGAGTATTTACAATTGAATTATGGCCCGCCAAGTTTTGAATAAAGTCACCCCTTGGACACTTCCACTGCTTAATATTATCTGTACTTGCACTGGCAAAGGTGTATTCATTGGGGTTGATAGCCAATGCACGTACTGATTTCTTGTGGTTTGTTAAAGTACATGTTGCCTTTCCGGCCGCCAGATCCCAAAGCTTGATGGTTGAATCAGATGAAGCGGTGATAATTTGTGGATCGGCTTCTTGTGTTTTCACGTCCGCAATGGTTCCTTGGTGGCCCGTAAGAGCGAAGATTTGGTTCTTTGTACGAATATCCCAGACACGACCAGTGGCATCACGTCCTCCCGTCACGAGAACGTCAAGAGTTGGATGCAGAGACATACAATAGATTCCACTTAAATGGCCGTGATATTGACGAATGACTTTGTTGTATTCTAGATCCCAACACTTGATCATTTTATCTTCACCGCAACTGAATAAATAGGGGTGGCGAGAAGAAACAGCAAGACCACGAACTGAAGAAATATGACCGGTGAGGGATAGTTTCAAGGTTCCAGTAGCCAAATCCCAAATCTAGCCACATATATCAGCAAACGACAAAATGCATACAATGAATCAATACCTTGATAACACGGTCTCCAGCTCCGGTTGCAAACCATCATTGCTAGGATCGACAGCAATCGATCTGACCCAACCCAAGTGACCACTGATGACACGCATCAGTTTCCAGGGTGCGTGCCATTCGGGCTTCGGAATCTTCCTCGTTTCTTTGATACGGACGAGAGCTGTGGCAGACTCTTGGCCAGCGTTTTCAAGTTTGGGTAAACAACTTTTGACCTGAGAGCAACTGTTCCAGCAGAAGCTGCCGTCCCAGACGCAGACGCTGAGGGAATGTTCTCAATAAGAGACTGAGCGTTCGACTTTGGAGCGGCGGCATCTGTAGAAAGCAATAAGAACACGGATAGCCAGGAAACAAGAGGTTCACCAGAACAGATTATCCTTCGTTGGTGCCTTTGATTGCTGAGCAGCCACGGCAGGCGGCAGTTCTCTACTTGTGCCCATTCGTCGTGGATCTTTGAAGACAGCTTCGCGCGCTGGCTGTACTTGAACGATGTTTGAGAGACTGCGCACACTAAGCAACCCACACCCAAAAACACAACAACCAAACCTTGTCGCGTCATCGTCGATCGGCGCAGAAAAGTTGGCAAGAAACACCTTTTGCGTCGCAGCCACCGAGTGCTCGACAAGCGCCGCGAGTGGCGTTGCCTCAGTTGCCGTCATTGGTTGTGTTGTTGTTGGTTCAAAGAAAAAGGATGCGCCAAAAAGCAGACCGCGACCAGGCGGCTCTCAGGCGCGCTCGCAGAAAAGAAGCCGAAACTCGTAACGATCCGCGAAATCTGTTGCGTATTTCGGGCACAGGTGGGTCTGTGGTTGTCAACCTTGGTGGTGTCTGACGAACAACTTGCTGGTGAAGCCCTCAAACCACATTTCCGTCAAACGTCTACTGCATCGAATTTGGAATCAGGCGATCTACTCGTCTGGCAAGGCGACGGAATCACCCGCATCGATCGCTTTGATGTCAGGAACTCTGTTGACATGTTAAACCAGGCTGACGTTGGACAAGATATCAGCTTGGATCCTGAGGACGAAACACCACAGTCATTGCCTGAAACCAAGCCGTTGAATCAATCGAGGGACGAATTCATATTGCAAGATTCTGTTCAATTCGAACGGTATCGTGACCTTGTAGAGAACGAACTTGCCTCCAAGCATCCTGAAAAGGTTATTGAGTTCATTGACAAGTTTTGGAATGAGCTCTATCTTATGAAGCCCAATTTGAAGAAATCTTCTAACTCTACATCTTCAACTTCTGAAGACGGAACTAAATCCCTCGAAGTTTTGGTTTCAGAGCTATCTGCGAATGAAACGTTATTGGATATTATCAATGACTTGAAAGAAAGCCATATTAATACGTTGAATGCTCGAGCTTCTCAGTACTCCATTTCAAACGCATATTCACATTTCAAGTCGGAACTCAAACAAGATCCATCCAAAGAAACCCAAGCAAAAGTAAGTTCCTTTTCATTTTTTTCTTCTAATTCAGGCTTGTAAACTATCCACGTTTGGCAGAAACGAACTCGAAAATTGTCACGACCTTCCAAAACCAATGAAGACGACGAATCAAAGTAAGATTATTTTGCACCTTCATGAGTCTCATACTTTGCGTTAGTGGATCAACTTCAGACTATAGTCTTGACGATGGCAACTCTGGGTTTGTTCTAGAATTTGATTCAGGAGAAGCAGCAGAGCCAGAAAGAGTATCAGAAGTGATACCTTCATGTTTGATCACGCCACAGTTTCCAAAACGGAATGCTGGTTTGAGTTCATTTACAAGAAATATCGTCCAATCAGAGTTTGAGCCCGCATCAAGATCCGAATATCAGTTGGCGTTGCAGATTCCGGAAGACCACTTCGGTATCAACGCTATTGACGAGACGCCGGATGCCCGTACAGAATCTTTGCGAGAGACTTTCTCAGCACCCTTGCGTGCTTCAGACTTGCTAAAACTGAAAGCTCGACTTGCGCTAGATAAACAAAGTCTGAAGTTATTCCCTTTTATGTTTGCTATATGCTAGCTCTAACTCACGCCTAGTTGTCAAAGATGAAAACGCTGAAGTTATTTTCAAGAAGAGGAAGAACGGGGGAACCAACTCGAAGTTCAAGCGTACTGCTTCTCGTCGCAGTCCAAGTCCTGACATTGATGAATTCGGAAGAATAAAGAGATGATATCGCAGACACTTTTATTTCATCTCACGGGGAATAAATATACAGATAAGAACGATGAACGAATTAAGCACATCTAAAAGTCGGATTCAAGCGTGAATTCGTTATTCCCCTTACTCATAACACCACTATGAATTGTTAGTTAGCAAAAGCATACACATATGCAACAACAACTTACGCTTTCTGGTATTCTCCCACTTTCTTCTCAAAGAAGTTGGTCTTTCCTTGCAAGGAGATGAGATCCATGAAGTCAAAGGGGTTCTCGACGTTGTAGAGCTTAGGACAGCCCAAAGAAACCAAAAGTCTGTCTGCGACGAATTCAATGTACTGGCTCATCAAGTCAGAGTTCATTCCAATCAGTTTCACAGGGAGGGCGTCAATCAAAAATTCTTGCTCAAGCTCGACAGCTTCAGAGACAATCTTGTAGACGTATCGACTGTTGGCTTATTCTTCAACAAGCTAAACAAAAGACAAGCAAAGTCAGTGTGGAGGCCCTCGTCTCTGGAAATGAGCTCATTAGAGAATGTAAGGCCTGGCATCAAGCCACGCTTCTTGAGCCAGAAGATGGAAGCAAAGGAACCAGAGAAGAAAATTCCCTCCACGACGGCGAAAGCAACAAGCCGTTCTGCGAAGGAGGAAGACTTGTCAGAGATCCACTTGAGAGCCCAATCGGCCTTCTTTCTAATACATGGAACTGCAGTGTATATGGTTAGGAAATTGCGGAGGTACCAACCAAAACATACTGGTATCATAGCATCAAACAAGTGCTCGCGTTGCGAAGGCTCCTTGATGTACGTGTCAATCAACAGAGAATACATTTCACTATGGATGTTCTCAATCATAATCTACGATCATTGATGAAAGGGAATCGGTGTGTGAGTTTTGTCACGGACGTCCGAAAGTTGAAACTATTTCTAATCAACGCACCTGGAAGCCATAGAAACATCTCGCTTCTGGAATCTGAACATCATTGGAGAATCTCTCAACAAGGTTCTCATTCACGATGCCGTCCGAAGCAGCGAAGAAGGCAAGGACGTGGGAAACAAAGAATTTCTCGTCATCACTGAGCTTCTCCCAGTCGCTAGCATCTTTGGACAAGTCTACTTCTTCAACAGTCCAGAAGGATGCTTCTGCTTTCTTGTACATTTGCCAAACCTGCGTATGGCGTGGTGAGTGTCAAGTACATGAAGGGAAGGGCAAAACAAACCTCCTGGTACTTGATTGGAAACAGGACAAATCGTTTGGAGTTCTTGGCCAAGATTGGCTCAACAACAGCGGCAGGAGAGCTGTTCTTGACTTGAGGGGCAGTGACTGCATTCGATTCAGTTGAGGCCATCATTGTGTTTTGCATCAAAGATTTTTTCTGTTTGCAACAAGTTCGGACCACCTCGTTTTGACAAGAATGGAAGAAGAATCTTGGGCTGATTGGTTCGTAGTTTCCTCGATCTGACGCTGTGTAGATCACGAGCGACTCATCCTTTGACAGGAAAGCTGCAAAGCAAGTTTCAGACCAAATCGATGCCGATCTCAGAAAGGAGGCGCTTGCAAAACAGAGAGCTCCAAAAGGACCAAAACTTATTTTACTTGGATCCGGAGACTCTGGAAAGTCAACAGTCTTGAAGCAGTTGAAAATATTGAGAGGTGGTGGATTCTCAGATGAAGAACGAGCGATTTACAAACGTCGGGTCTGGTCCAATATTATTGATGCGATGAAAATGCTTGTTTCTTCTCTTGATACCTTTCAACTTGATCTGACCGCTCCTGATAATAAGGTGGTGTCGTTAGTGAAGAATTGATGTTAACAAATAGCTCTAGAATGCTGCCGAGGCTCTTCAGCAGTTCATATTCGATCAAGAGTTTTTAGATCACATCGTTGATGCAATCAGAAAGCTTTGGAAGGACCCAGTAATTCAGGAAGCTGTTAAAAGGGCAAATGAATTACCGGAGTTCTTTTACACCTCAATTCATTATTTGAATGACTTAGACAGATGCTCAAAGCCAGAGTATGTTCCTACTGATGAAGGTAAGGAGTTCGAAAACTACTTCGATTATCACTGAGACGTACACCTAGACATTATCCGTGTCAGAAGCCGAACAACTGAAATTACCGAGACTACTTTCACCATTGATAACAAAATGTACACATTTTTTGACGTTGGAGGACAAATGTCATTGAGGCAATTCTGGGCTCCATACTTTGCTGATGACCTGTCAGCTATTATATTCATAGCAGCACTATCAAGTTATGACCAGTATCTTCTCGAAGATGAAAGTATAAATCGGTAAGCTGTTATGAATGACGGTACCAATGATTGTTGACATTTCCCAGAATGGAGGACGCCATCGCTCTCTTCAGTTCTGTTGCAAACAACAAACTCTTACAAAAGGCGTCCATCATTCTTTTCCTCAACAAAGTAGATTTACTTCAGCAAAAAGTGGAGTCGGGGCTGTCACCAGTTGGGAAGTACTTTCCTGATTATGTACCCTGTGATTACATGGAAACTGGAAACTGGTTCAAGCAGAAGTTTCTTGATCAAAGAAAGAACAAGACGAAAACTATATACACGCACTTTACAACAGGAACTGATACAAAAAATATGGATGCAATAATATCGGCAGTGCAAGACATAGTTCTCAAATCAACTTTGAATACTGCTGGAATTTTGTGATTCTCTTCTCCTTTATTGAGATAAAATTAAATTATGCTGATTGAGTAACTTCGTTTTGAACGTGGGCGGCTTGCGTTGCTTGAAGTCTTTGAGCATTCTCTTGCTGAATAGCGAAGCTTTCTCTTTCCATCTCCAACGCAACTGGCATCAAGACAAGAAGTGCACTTGTGGCGACCACCCACAGTCCCTTTCCGGCAAACTGAGCAGTTGAGAATCCAGTAGCGAGAGTCTTGGAGACAGTGCTGTAAATTGCGTGACGTCTGGTGGGTGGGATGATATCGGCCAAAGCAGCAAATCGCTCAAAGAGGGTCTCGTTTTCGAAGTCTTCGTCCTGTTTCCGCATGCATTCGTTGGCTGTCTGGAACGAATCAAGTGGGACTCACATCAAACTCTTCATCGATCTCCTCATCCTCAGTCTCGTAGTCCTCATCCCGGTCATCTCCTGTGATTATAAGGAATTAGTTCCAATCGAACAGCTCCATGATCGTAAAGACCGCACCTCTGAGGTCAATGATTTCTTGCTTGTTGGCAGGCATGATGGGTTTTGCTCTTTTTTTTTCCTTTCTCAACAAATAAAGGAAGAAGGAAGAGAAAGAAGAAGAGAAACGATTCTTTTCGTTTTGCTATTTCGCTTTTTCAAACATCTGACAATTCGTTGAACGATGCAACCTGATAGCAAGTACAATCCAGCAGCGCTGGAAGCAGAGATACCTGAAGAATTGAAGGAAACGCCTCCATTAGAGACAGTGGGGATGCTTGACAAGCGATTCGACGATGTAAGTGTTTTGACTTACGATAAAACAAGTGATAATTAAGGGAGTCTGTTCACACAGCTGATAACCGAGATCGGTTTTATTCATGAGTCGAGATTAAAAGACTTTCAGAATATGGACGCGCGAAAGGATAGACTCCCTGCACTTCAAACCATCAAGTTTTGTTTTATAGACTACTATATCAACACTAAATCTTTTCAGTTACTTTGAGAATTACAAACAAATTCGACAAAAAAGGATTGATACGGTTTCAAAGGTGGATCTCCCTGTGCGACCAAGTAACAAGGGCGAAAAGATCAAAACGGAAATTGACACTTACTGGAATGTCGGAGAAGCGATCAACGGAAAAAACTTACTCTTCATCTTGCGAGAGTTTTTTTTGCAAAAAAGTTTTCAAAGTCTTGAGGAATCCGCACTTTTGCTTTCGCGTTGGCAGCGATTTTGTGGGTCTTGTTTGGATAAAGTACCTTCATTAACCTCAAATTTTCAGGCAAAAGCTCCTATGATGTCGTAAATCATTCGAGCTTGTTTCAACAGCATTTTGAGAAGCTAGGCTAGAGTTTACAGATTCAGTGCATCGATTTGAACGAATCGCAGAAAATGTCGAAGATGGTGAAAAATTGGTTAAACAGAGGCAAGCTGCCGAGGATGCCATCAGATTTGAGGCTGAAAAGACTGGGTTGGTGGGTCAAAAAAAGAATGAGAAGAAGCAAAACCTTTCAAATGTTGGAGCACTGGCAACCGAAGCGCTGAAAGTGAGAAAAGCGAATGATAAAGAGGCAAAGGAATTGGCAGATGCAGAGCAAAAGCGGCTATTGGTCAATCATCGAAAATGCGAGGATGAAACCGAAATTCCGCCTGACCTTATTGATCCTGGATTTGAGCTATCAGATTTGACTATTTATATGCGAGAACTGTTGTCAAAATATCGGGGAGTTCGAGAAATAGAGACCTTCAGAAGACGGGCGAAAACAATGTTATTGGTGGATCGAGTTCAACTCCTACGGGATTACAAGCTTCTTTCAGAAATTACGCCCGGCAGTCACTTGCTCGAGACTTTAACCGAGTACGATGGAGTGAACTTGTGAGTGATATTGAATACGGCTAGATTCTAAAACGTCAATTAGGTTTATGGATTCTCCTCCCCTTAAATCTCCGAAAGTAGAAGACTATATTACTGAGTTTGAAATTTTGTGTGCTCATTATAATATTGAGACCTCCATGCTGTGAGTTCAATTTACAGAAATTAGTTCTTAAACCATAATCATTATCAGGCAAGAGGACGGAAGACCATTTACTTACGAAGTTGACGGACGATTTACATGGTAAATAGAGAAGTTTCATCCAGGTACTTATTATCCTGTATCAGTAAATTCTTGGAGCAAGTGTTGGAAACGAATTTTCAACCTTATGATCAATCTGTGGATGAAAAAGTCAACACTCCAATCCTATCTTCAAATGAGAAAGCTGCTTTAGACGTAAAAAGTGCTGCTGTAGCAAATGCAATATTTGTTTTGAACTCTTCAGGTGTGACACGTATGTACAGTTGTTTCTCTTCAAAAACGCTCTTGACAAAGAAAAATATATCATTCAGTACCAAGTGCACCCCGTCTTAAAAGCTCGGATTGGCTAAATGAAAATACTTTGAATCCTCAGTTTGAAGAGTATCAAGACAGGCAGGCAGACATTCTCAAACAGCAAAAAGATGTTGATTTTGAGCTGATGTGTGAAATAGAGCTGATGAGATCAAACGAGATGGAAGTTGTGTTGCATCGATTGAAAGAAAACGCGCGGAAGACGTGGGAACTGGCATCAAAGAAACCAAACTCGAAGCCTCTTTTAGCAAAATCGGGTGTCTTATCAAAGCCAGGAACAAGAGCTATTCAAGAACCGGAAAGAACAACCTTACAACCACGTCTTCCAGAAAGTTTTGATTTGGGAATGATGGTTCCAGACGGAAGAGACCATTTGAGTGATCATCATGTTCTTGACGGCAAAAAACAGAACTTTGGCCAAATATTAAGAGCAAATGAAGAGCTTAATAACGCAGACCAAGACACTTCCGAGTTGAACAAAAGGCAAAACCCAGCAAGTGTTGATGTAAGTCAATACTTTTACAAACGTGACTAAACGAGAGATTACAGCCGACTATTGCAACAATTTTTGCTGAGCACGAGATAAACTCTTACTTTATGCTCCGTTTTATTCGAATAAGGGAATATAGGAATATCCTCCGAACCCAGTTGAATTTCTTTCGATCTATTGAAAAGCGGATCAATGTTGATGTACGTGCTTTTTAGTATTTGATTTAACGGGGATTTATGGCTCTGTTTCCTTCAGCTTCGCCAAAGTAGACTTCGAAGCAAGTTGGATGTACTGGAACATTTTAAGCCCACTTACCAAAATATTGCATCAATATTGAAAACGTATGATTTTGAATCTGATGAGTCAACAGGCACATTAGGAAGTGATGGGAAGAGTCCTAACGTGACATTTGGACCAACTAAAATGCAAGAGACTTGTTCCGAAGACTTACGATCTTTCAAAAAAGGTTACATCGAAATTAAAGATCAGCAAGGAGTCAGTATTATTTATGGTATGTGCTTATGTGGTTGGTTTGTCCTAATAAAAAAGCAGATACTGCCTTGACTGACTTACAGACTTTGGAGACCGAGCTTCTGAAACAAGCAACAGTATTTATAAATAACGGATATAGGGGAAGAACAACAGCAGGTGGTTCTTTCTTTGACGATTTGTTGCTTAAGCGGGATAGGAGCAAGGGTAAGATACTATAGCAAAAAGGATAATTCATCTAACACCCACTAGCCGATATCAAAGACATAACATTTATAAATCCACTTGTGGATCGTGCTCAGCTACTGCTTGAGTTGCTTGATTGCGAGGTGAAATATCAAAACGCGAAAGTTGAGGTAAGATGATTTGAGACCAATCTAAAGTAACAATTTATAAGGTGGTTAATGCATATATGGACGTTTTTGAACATACAACAAGCTATGCTGATATTAAAAAATTGGGACAAGTTTTAACAAACCTTATCTTCAGTCGACCTGACATTGACTTTTCTGTATGAGTAATCAATTTTGCAATATCAATTAATTTAATATTAGGCCACATATTTCAGTCGTGATTATGCATTTGCAACAAAGAATCTTCATATTCAAGCAGCAATGGTCACTAGCTTAGTTAGCCGAACTATTGAAAACCATCGAGACTGGATTGAGAGGCATATTTCAAAAATTCAAGTCCCAGAAGGTCTGGATGATCAAACAGGAGGTACTGGAAGTCCTCTTAGTATTGGCTTGCCTTGGCTCATAAGTAAATGCAACCAATGATAACTATGAGACGTCTAACTCATGCATATTTTCAGAATCAACCACATCTCAAAAGGCAACTATGCATAGCCCAGGCATATCATTACACTTAAATGAGATTATTCCCGCACTTTCCACTGTGATTTCTATTCAAAAGGAGGCACAGGCATATTGCAACCAATTCTATTCCTTGTTACAAATTATCCTTGCAAAAGATGGGATTGTTGGGATACCAAATCGAGCTGCCTCAAAGTGTGTTGTTTGGAAAGGCTTGAACAAATTGTGGAGGGAATTCTGTGATCAAGACTTCATACTTCCATTAAAAGGTCGTCGTTTAGTTGGAGGTCTTGACAATGACGACTGGCTCGAAAATCCTCTTTTGCCCGACTTAATCTTGAATGAAAAATACAGTCCGTTTGACCTTCAACATGCCTCCGCATCTTCAGCTTACATACCAAATATGCTTTCACCTTATAATATGTTCACGCATCCGCACTTTCAACCAATTGGTCGGGACATACTTGTCAGATCATTGAAAGTTTTGATTTTGCGAAATCGACTATATTTCTCTTGGATTGAAACTGGTGAGTGTCACTGAAAAGTAGATCAACAATTAATGTCAAATAGATTTTTGGAAGTTCACTTATGAGGAGCAATTCCCACAAATGGGGCTTGAAAAAAATGAGTACACAGGCCGACTTGGTGCTGTAAATTATGACATTCCAGGAATGAATGACAATACTGTCGTTGAGGTGGGGTTTATTTACTGGTATTAATCAGCTCACATAAAAACAGGATGATGATTTTGAAGATCTAGAGGGCAAAGAAATCAGCTATGAAGCAGGAGACGGCCATGATGGCCATGGAAATGTTAATACTGTTCATTGGCGTTGTGGCCCTCTTGCTATTGCAGAGTTGGATGACGCCCATCCCCTCTTTGATTTTTCAAGTTTAAAGTCAATTATGAATATTATACGTCCTCTGAATATCAGTATTTTGACGCGAACACTTAAGGTTTCTTACGTTTTAAGTAAATATTTTCATCTTAACAAAATGACAATCAGGCTCAGCTCGTGGAAAAAAACTGGCTCATGGCGTCAGCAGAAATTAATGGTTTCATCCTTCATGAAATTCATAAGTCAGCAATGTGTGAGAAGGAATCAGATATCAAACTTGATAAAAATAAGGTATAAGAGTAAAATTTCTGCAAAAGTTGTTGATAAATTTGCAGAGAAAGAAACCAGCCCGAGTGAATCCCAAGGATAAGAACAATACAAAACAGTTTGATGTGGACTACAAACATTTTATTGCAACAAATATTCTGACAAAAAAGAAACAAATGCGAAAAGCCATGATGATTGAGTACACTAAAGAGTGAGTTTGACGTATTTATGTTTTTTGAGTCTTGGCCATTCATCCCTTTGATATTATCCTAGGAGTCGGCTGCTTGGAAAAAAGGAGCTAAAGGAGATAGATAAGGAAGAAGAGACAATAGTTCTGAAGGTACAAAGAACAACGCAATTGTTAATACTTACTTTACTTCAATCGGCAGTACAATCTGATTGACTGGTACATCACAAATATGAAAGAAGTGGCCACTGAAGAGTGTGAACGAGCTGAATACACTGCCTTAATGTTAGAATTCCAAATATATTCACAATCTGTTCCTGCAGGAAAAGTCTTGTTCCGACATTCAAAGATTTTGACAAATAAGGACTTTGTGTCTGGAGGTTTAACAAGAAGATATCTTTTGATTGGTTACTAATTTAATATTAGCTGCTGCTGCTAAAGACTATCTTAAACTATCCGACCTTGAACGCAATGTTGAAATACAAGAAGTAGCAACCCGAGCCGTTGAAGGCTCTGAGAAGCTTACCACCCTTTGGTACATTCCTCATATCACTGAGTGCCTTTTGGTATATTCAGCTTTTCAAGTTTTTACATTAATTAGTTTCCACAATTTCCAGACTATGGGTGTCACGGATAAAATTGCACGTGCAGCTCCTGATATGATGACAAAATTTTATCAAAATGGGAATCTTTATCGCAAATCCATTAAATTGCAAACACTGGTAATAGAAGTGATGCGCTGCATTTCTATTTTTGCCAGTCTATACTGCGATAATAGTAGATTTGTCAAGTCTGTGCGTGACTTACGAGAAGCAGAGTACATTGCAAATGCCATGTCTAGCATAAAAAAAGACCTGGCACATCAAGGATCTCAAGCAGACTTTGAAACCACAGAAACATATTTACTCTCCAAATGGGAACTTTGGTTTATGAAAACCCGCCTTGCACTCTTAAGTGTTGGATACACAACTGCAATGAAAATAGTATGCAACTGTTGTAAGAGAAAAAATCCTCACTTACTCACCAATCAATTAGCTGCCTCAATCAAGTGCTATGCTCAACCTACAGGAAGAAATCATGTCACAAAAGAAGAAGACTGATAAGTTATATAATCCGATGGTTAAATGGGACTTTTCCAAGTTGAAAATGGTGAATAAGCAGATTTCTTGCAATTAATTTAAAATTCTTTTAAGTGCTCAACATATCCAAAATTTATCCGGCTTGCATCTCGCTACAGCTTTTCAGCATTAGAGCCAGCAGCAAAGGAATGTGCAGAGACCAAAATTGGGGAATTAGAAGATACAATGGAGCAGTACACTCAAGCAACGATGCTCAATTTTGGGGAGAATAATGATGAGCTTAACAAAAGTCAAATGGATTATCTTCTCACGCGTATAAGATTGTTTCTACTACGACGCGAGTATATTAACTTGACCTTGTTTGGAGCAAAAATCACTGTAAGACTATTTTAACATCTGAAATTTTCAAACCATTCTGAGCAGAAAGAAGAACATGTTAAAGAAATTATGAGGCTCTATAAAATGCGTGTTATTGTTGGGGCGATTCGTATGTATCATAAACAAGGCGCAAGAGGAAATGCAGCAACGGGTACAATCGTTAGCTATTATGATAGGCATAATATTAACACACCTAAACAAGCCATTCTACTTCAGGACGAAATTGTTAAGTCTACAAAAGAAATGGAATTGAATCGAATGAGTATGGCTGCGTTTGAAAAATGCCAAATTACTGTATTATGGGCGAACTGAGCCGACAATATACCACAAACCTACTGCGAAACGCAAAGCAGTATTTTAATCAACTTTGCGATGAGAGGACCGGAAAGTTGTTCAAAGGTTATGAATACGTTGAGGTTCAGCCTGCATCAGGCGAACGCCAATTTGCTTTTAAAGTAAATGACAAGAATTACAGTACTAAACAGCTCATTCTTCAAAGTTTTGTTGATGATTTATATAGATCAAACGGAATCTATGTAAGTTGCAGCATGCTTAAATACATTTATAAATACCCCAATTAAGCTGAAGGAGAAGAAAAAAGAATCTGTTATTCCCGCTGCGCAAGTTTTGGCTGGGAAGGCTTCTGCTGTAAAAGCAGAGGAAAATGATCGAATTTTCTCTTGTACAAAAGATCAATTGGCTAAGGCGGTAAAACAAGCTCAAATTTTGGTGCATGATTTACTAGTTAGAAAATAGATTCAACGAATGGCACTTCAATTTACGAAATGGGGCGAAAATCACATTGTGGAACAAGAACATATGCTCCCAGGTGTTATTAATAAGATGAATGAATCTTTGAAAAACAGTGACAAAATAATTGCCAACTTATTGCAAGAACGGAGAGACATGCAAGAGGTATGTTTTCAAGTGGATAAATTTCCATCAATATAATGGCTGTGTATTAGATTTTCAACACCAATGTTCGATTAGCTACAGCAACTGCGATTGCAGATATCCACGCAGAGCTTGCGTCCAAATCTGTCGAGCTTAATGATCTCCGTAAATCACGCAGAATTGACGAAAAGAAAATCCGGTCCAAGATCATAGATGAATATGATGTATGAAAATTTGGAAATATTATAGTTGAAAATGTTTCTTAGGACCTTGTTAGTGAACTTGCAATGGAGAATCATGTTATTCGAAACAGATTCAATGAGTACCGAACCAACACAGTTCAAGAAATGGTTGGCATAATTGCTGAGACAAAGAAAGAAGAGCTGGTTCAATTGACTGAGTCAAGCGAAATGCCAGACGCTCTCAAATCATCTGCGTTGAGAACCATCGAGCATGATGATGCAATTAAGGCACTTGAAGATGAACTTCATGAAGTGAATATGACTGTAGGTTTTGTGCAGCATTTTTCTTGTACATTTATTTATCTTCTTACTTTTTAGTTGCTAAAGTAAGAACCATGTATACATCAAAGAACAGTCACTTCGCTCTTCATTTACCAAACAGGTACAGTCTTCTATTTGATAATTGACTGAATATGTTTTATCAGATCAAATCCTTGACTGAAGAGAACAAGCTTGCTGAAGAAAAGTTATGGGACAGTTATAGAAATGCTGAGGCCCGTGAGCAAACGTTACGAAAACTATTGAGCAAAAGTAATAAGGATGCTTTAATGGCTGAGACTCGAATGAAATGCTCCAAAAACAGTTAAAAGAAGAGGTTTGACATGTGGCAATAATACACAGTGTCTGATTTTTAAACATAGCAAGCAAAAGTTAAGCAAATGATGACAAAAATGACAGAAGTACTTCAGCCGAATAAGGACTGAAAACTCCTCCTCTCAAGAAGCTCGAATAATGGATGCAATGGAAAGACTGAAATACTATGAAAAAATTAATGTTGACAAGCTTCTTGCTGAACTTAAGGAAAAAACTGAGATTATTGAGGATTTTCTTCAGAAGGGTAGAAATGAGGCAAAACGGTTTTACAAATGCAAGTGACAAAATTAATTAATCATAATAAGTTGGATATTTTGCGGCCAGCAACTGCAGCTGTAACGGGTGAGCAGAAGAAGCGGCCAATCAATGAAGTCTTGCAAAGGCTGGCAGTCACTACTGAGGAAAATAATGAACTTAAACGAAAGCTGTCTATTTTAACTGTAACACAAGCGGGAAAAAAGGCGGTTGCTGCTATTCCCCACTACCACAACCCAAACCAGAAAAACCTAAAATTATAACTGCTGAGAAGGGAGTTCAAACCTTTATTCAAACTTCAAATGATGAGCTTGTTGTTCATGAAATTGAGCCAATGATTAACCCTTATAACGAATCAGATTTATTTGACAGACACTTTTATGATGATCTTGAGGCATCAAATGATGAAGATTATTCTTTGGAAAGTTCTAAACGAACAAGTCTGTCTGTTAAACATAGATCAAAGGCTGGAAGTGCAACTGAAAGATACAAACGGCAGAGTGTTTCACCAACAAACCGTCCTAGCACTTCAAAGCAGTCTACCAGGATGAGTGGCTTCTCAGAAAGAGTCTCAAGGATGGATCCACAGGTCGCATCAACATACCTTCACGTCCACCAATCTTTGACCCAACCAATGTTGGGTACATTTTGGATAATGATAATCGAAAAAGTCAAAACGATCAGTCTTGTGGCACCCAAAATGCAAACTCCCAGTCATATAGGTAGCTCTTCAAGCCTGATGACAACATAACTGTTGGAGGACAATCAATAGGGCATCAGCAAAAAAATTCTGGAATAACTCTTCCAATACTGACGCAAGAGCAATCAGACTCAAAGAAATCAGTTTGGGACGAGATCTTTGACTATGCTAAGAAATAGGATAACCAAATAAAATGTGCTAAGGATTAACTTTCTGCAAAATATGATTATGGAAAACCAATCACTTAGATAATGCACCTTACTAAGCTGATGACATTTAGAATTGTTGGGAAGAAATCTTGAATTGTTTTCCAAAATCACAGTATTTGAAGTCAGCACCTAGAGCATCACCCCAAATTTCAAATTCAACCTTCAAAATACATTGGAAAGAAAGTAAGGTATTATGTAGTATATTACAACTAATATTATTGATGCTTAATTTCACATAATTAGCTAAAATTTATAATACAAGTATTCACTTATTTATTTATAATCAATGTTTTGTGTTGCCATATTATCTTTCTAAATTAATTTAAGTTTTAATACAAATTGTAGCAATATCATTGTTTACAATACTATAATTAATATTCATTTACCAAAAATTATTCACTCACAAACTTTATACTTTTATATCAGCAGATAACATTTAATTGAAATTCCTCTATATTTATTTTTTTGTTGACTTAAATTGATAATACTTTATTAATTGACTTTATTAAAAACACTAATTGAATAAACAATAAATTGAAATAATTCTATATTGTCCATGTAATTTTTATTACGTTGAATATAAACCTTTAGGAATGAGTCAAATGGAACCACTGTGGGTGATCTTTTTTGAATTTGAGTGGTGTTTGAAGGAGGTTTCAAATGTGCCTTCATTTGAAGACGGAAATTGTCAGCCTCTAGAAAAAAAGAAATTTGAAGGCCTGCTGTGAGAAGATTCTTCAAAACAAAATACAAAATTTTTCAGAATTTAAAATTTGAAAGCGCGCGGTGGAGATGCTGTAATAAGTCCACATTCTATTAATAGTCACACACAAGGTGATGCAATGATCAACACAGTCCGCTTGACCCATGGCCTCAGTGATTGAATAGAATCAAATGATTGTGGGCCTGAAGAACTGGATCAGAAAAGATGAAAGGAACTTTGAAAAGAAGTTAAACAGTATATGAAATGTTCAAAATAAAAAGTTTCAAAGCTGTATTTTCAGGCAATGTTTATCACATTCCGGCAGCAACATTTGGGTCTGAAGTAAATAGATTGGAGAAGTAGGTCCAGTTCGGGTTCGGTTGTGTATTTATACGTTCAGTTGCGAGAAAAGCCAATTCAAGTGCCAAAATACATGCTTTTGTCAACAGCAATGAAAGGTGTTAGTTCAACTAGTTGGAATCTGCCAAGGAGTGTGTAACAATTGACCTGCTGAATGAACTAGGCAAGAAAACAGGCGGGGTTTAAGCTTTTTACTTTTACTTGGCGTGGCAAACAGCTCTCAACCAAAACGTCATCACTCGAGATTGGCCACTGTCAACTGTGCAAGCTGCATTCAGTGTGAGCTATGCCTCAAGGCTGGTTGTGGAGTGGTATGTTTTATATTTGACTTGCATGCTCTGTGTTGACCAGAAGTTAACAGCACTCAGATGTCTGCAATCATGTATTGCAAGAAGCCCTTACCAAAGATTCCAAAGTACCAAAAATGCCAAAGATTCCAAAGGAAAGTAATCATCATCAAGACTGGCTGGAATATCAAGTACTTGGAGTGTGTGGCCACTGAAAAGGCAGCAGGCTGGACACTTGTTAAAGGTAGACGTGTCAGTAGGACCTGTTGGGAAAGGAAAGACGCAACCCTTGGAGCGTCAAACTCTCTGGCTTTTCAGGTAGATTTGTCTTTCATTTGGAGCTGGAGTTACTAATTTCTGTTTGTTTAGAATCATGCAACTTTGTATGAACAACAAGGTGAAATGTGGCTTTGCAAAAGGTATTGCAACACATGTTCCGCGCCCTCAAGGCTGTTCAAACTTACTGACTCTTGCCATCTTGTTCTCTCTCCACAGATGTTTCAGATTTGGGCTAATTACATTGTCGAGTTTGATTGGCTGTGTTGGAAACTAAAGTCAACAAATAGGAGAACCTCAATGAAGTATCAACTGTGGACACCATCTCATCTATCCCTCTCTTTGATCACAAGCACGCAGTCTCTGTTCCTATTGCCAATCTTGCCAGCAGCCGTCTCCAACAGTTCAGAACTCTATCACCTTCAAGCCCAGTCTTGCCCTACTTAGAAAAATCACAAAAACAATCATCAATTTTAAGCCTCTACAGCGAGTGTTGAGTCTGTTCTTCTGTCTGTGTCATTTCCTATTGATAAGTACAAACTGCAGTGCACAGTTGAGGAGAGCAAAATTGGTATGAATGATGTGTTGGCTGACTTGTTTCCAAATGTGGATACACTTACACTTTATTGTGGAGTGTAGGGAGTATGTGGAACAGAATTGGGATGATGTTATGATGCAACCACCACCTGATTGGAGTAGTTTGATGGAAGAAGGAGAGGGACAATATCAGTTCAGTGGATAGTCTAGTTGCATATGTTTTATTAATTGCATGAGTTTGTTGGTTTGAATATAAGATATGTGATAACTTAAGTCTGCAAGATCTGAAACATGGGATTTTTGGCACCAGGGAAATACTAATACCTTGATGTTTTATTATTTATTATTAAAGGATTGGTAGTCATGACCAGCCAACTGATGATTTTGAAGAAATGTTCAGCTCCAACCATCTCAGTTGTATGTTTTTAAAGTGTTTATTGTAATAAATCAATTCAATTATAGACGGTTTTTGATTGGTACATACGAGCATGTTTGAATGGGTTGTATGTCTCGTATGTTTTGTTTGGCGCATTGGGCGATTGATGGATTCGCTTGGTCCAAGTTTGCCTACCGCCTAGTGAATCAATGTTTTGGTTTGGTTTGGTGTGGATTGTTTGGTTGTTTGTTTATTTGATTGTTTGATATATTCTTTTATTGATTTAGTGCACGTTGCAAGGCTGTCCACTTAGTGATGTAGACTTTCCAGGTATCAGTGGACCATCTTCCGAGATTTTGTATTTCACGGGCAGATTTTCCTTGCAGTGCCCAATTTGTTGCTCCTCCTGCTCGAAGGGATTTGCTTCCCAAGTTAGTACGAGTTCGTTGGTGTAGTCGTGTCATGAACCACTTTCGTGTTGGAATAACATTGTTTGAAGTCACGAATAAATATGGACTGTTTTGTAACTGAATTCGAGATGTGAAGTACGCCATAAGTAATGGAATAGGATTGGCGTTGTTCCACAAAGTCATTGAGACAATGCGACCAGTTGTACCTTTGGATAGAGGATCGGCTTTGTGATATGGTAAGAAGTATTCAATGAAGGATGGTTGTGTTGGGTTGTTGTAGTAGATGGACGAAAGAAGAATCCTGTGGCTTCGGTTTTGATGAGCTTCTTCGAAGATGTCAGAATCAACAAGCTCTGCCAGACGATGAAGAGCCACAAATCCAAAGACTAAAATTGACTGAAATAGTAGGTTGTCATGCAGGCAATCTGTCGGATCCCATGTTTGTAGAAGGCGACAGAATTCTGAGAACGTCAGGACATCCTTGTGCTTAATCACTACATTCGCTGGGTTTCGGTTCCATTCTTTTTGACCGCCTTTTAGAACCTTTTTCAAAGACAGGTGCAATCGGATGGTTATCCAGTTTGTATATCCGAGGTTTGTAACCTTGTGACGTAATCCATGTTGCAAACTGTGCAACCTTCAAAGCATTGTCGGGGAGGTCATTGGAAACCAGTGCTGGGTGAAGGTTGCAGAACAGGATCCAAAGGCTCCATGCATTTTGATGGCCTTTGTTGGTCGAGGTTTCAGAAGAGCTTCTAATAAGATGCTGTGTAGCATCTTTGAGTTCTGTGGAGGAGAATGCGCGAATGGGTTTGCGGTGGTGGTTTGGCCAGGTGGGTACAGTTTCATGGATATCGAACCAGTCACTCATGAAGAAAGGATTTATTTGGAAAAGACATTCTCATATGACTTCAATTCTGGTAAGTTGCAATATTCAAGTTCTCTGAACTTGGCAAATGGAAATTCTTTCTGCATATCATGGATTTTGTTTCGGGATAAACAATCAGTGATGTAATTCTTTTCTGAACAGAGCCACTGTGGTCGGAGTGAGATATTTGATTTGATTTCAATGGTGACAATAGTTTGCAAAATAGTTTGATTGAAAGGGTTTGTTGAATGAAGGGAATCCAAGTTTTCAAATGAAGGTTGATTATCTGTAAACTGGAGTACTTTGATGTTTGTGATTCGATATTTGATATGATAGAGAGACCTACAAGTTGAGCATATAACTCTACATTATGGATAATAAGGGGGGTGTTGTCAAGAAATGTAAATGGTTTGTAATGTTGAAACCACCAGCCTTCATTCCATTCACTGATCCAAATACCAAAACCAGATGGGGTTGCATCAGCATATACGTGAATATCTGCTTGATTGATTGTCCAAGCTTCAAGGTTGAGAAATCTTTGTGGCGGAGCTGTTTTGATGTAATCATGGATCCAACTTAACGCATTAATAGTCTGCTCATTAGGGCAGATTGCTGAATGCCGTGATTGACCAGCAGTCTGACTATAAATTGGACTCATAAATGGCTTTGTGTAGAAGTAGACGTTACAGATCCAATTTAGGCTTCCTGTAAGTTCATCATAATGTTGTCGGTATTGTGGTCGGGGGTTGTCTATCCAGTTTTTGAGATACACAAGCATTTCACTGATTTTCTTTGGGTCAAGTGAGATAGTTTGGTTTTGGATGTCAACTTCGAAGCCAACAATTGTAATTTTTTGTCCCCATACATCTTTCTCGTCACTTGTCTCAATCCCAAGGGAGTGGAGAAAATCTTTCATTTTGTTCATCTCATTTGGTTTCATTCCTTTTTCAAAGTCAGTGTGTGCTTGATAGCAAGTTCCCCAGAAATCATCCATCATTACATAGACATTCAGGGACAGATGTTGAATTGCATACCACGCCAAAAGGTGAGCAACTGAAGTCCAGTCATGAGGTCCTTCACGCCCTCCAAAAGATTTTGAATGATCTGCATAAGGGATTCTATCAATAAGCTGAATTTGGAGGGATGAATTGATTGGGTGGTTAGGAATAAGACGAAAAGCTCCTCGGACATCTGTTTTCCACTGTACTGCAACATATCCATTTGGGCATTGGGTTTGTGCTTTTCGCATTGTTGGTATATAGTCTTGTATGGTATCATATCGGACATGTACTTCATTGTCTGGTACATGATCATTTGGAGAGTCACCTCTTGGGAAGGACAAATCATGTATGAGACGTGGTTTTGTCTTTTTGCGGTCCACAAATAGTGAAACAGTGGAGCAATAATTTGGAATATGGGTAAGTTGAGTCAGTCTGCCAGCTGTCACTTCTTTGTCACGATTCTTTCTTACAATTGCCATATCATCTTCTGTAAGTGGATGTTGTTGGCGGATTCTTGGTTGCTTTGGTCTTTCCAAATCTCCGTCTCCAGCAGGGAATCCGTGATACAAAGAATAGATGACAGATTGTACGAAACATTGGTTTGGGTGTGTTTTCATACATTCGGCAAATCTTGGGATATTTATTGGCGTTCTTGGAGAGAATCCAGGAAACCTGGAAACCTCTGTCATAATTTTCCAATAATTTGGTGCAGACGTGTTTGGAACTATAATAGGCTTTTGATATATTGTTGATTCTGCTGCCGGATGGCAGATAGCTTTGTTTGGGGTTTGAATTAGCCCTCGGCTCCATCTTGGGAACATTTTCTTACAGTTTGTATTAAGTTGCTCAATAGTCCAGATATTTTTTGGTTCCTCAAGATGTGGTTCAAGATATTTTGGGATCGTTGGGGACAGAAGGTTGGGCAAATGTTGATTGATCGGTTTAGATTGTAATAGAATTGGGTCAAGATATTGTAACGCGTCTTCACCAATCGCTTTATTGAAAGAACTCATTTGGATGTTCAATATTTGCAGCATGGAAAGCCTTGATTCCTCTGTCTCTGACACAAGGATGGCAACAGTGAAGGAAACGACAGTTTGATCCTTGTTTGCAGGCTTTGGTATAATTGAAACTGAAGCAAAGAACTTGTTATCGTCAAATGATGGCATTGATTTGAATAGCATCGCACGTTCGTTGTTGTTTCCCAGACGTTGATAAACAGTTGCGTTTGTACTCTTTGGACGAACAGTCGAATTTTTGGATTGGGTGTTAGGGTCAGGGATATGGTTTGGGTTTGGGTTTGGTGGGTTTGGATTTGGAGGATTTGGAATTGGATATTTGTGTTGCCAGTTTGCAAAGTTGACATGACGGACTGCTTCAGATGTATTGATGTGGGGCAAGTACTGATATAGAAGGGCTGCACGGTCTTCAGTTACTTCCGATAGCTTCCGGTTCTTAGCGGCACAGATATTTGCATGTTCCATATGGAATAGAATGAAGTTCGAGAATTGATCCTTCTGATGCAGACCAGGGTTGTGTTTGAACCATTTGTGAATTTGGTGGATGTAGGAGTCAATATCAGGGGAACAGATTTCTCCATAGTCATCCCAAAGAACTACCGCCAGGATCCCTTTCATTTTCTCCATCCCACTGATAAACTGCTGTAGCGTTGTAATAGTAAAGGGACGTTTGTCACGTTGGAGGTATAACTTAACGGCGTCGTCGATATTGGGGAAGTCCTTGACTTTGGATCGAAGTTCGCTGATTTTGTCCAAATGGCTAGTTTCAGTAAGGAATTCAAGTGGAGTAACATGGGTGGATAGCAAGTAAACAAGTTGAAGGGGGAAATCCACTGCTTTTGTGAGTGGAGAGATCGCAATCAATGTATCTGATCCATAAGAGGTTGAACTTCCCAAACGCTCATTCAGAGCTGGCCACACATGCACCGCATCCTTAATCTCCTGCCACTTTCCTGTTGCTACACTTTTGCGCGAAGCCCATGATGGATGGACTCCAAGGTCACTTTTGAAACGAAGAGGTACAAAGGTTTCTGGCTTGATGAGAGGAACCAGTTGCTTCAAGACAGTAATTGATGAAGCATTCACGCGTACAAAGGTGTCTGATTGAGGGTCGTGTTTGATTTGTTGGACGTTTGAAGTTGTAGCAAGGACAGTTGGTGGTGGCTGCGATACAACAAACCGTTGGAGTTTCTGAATAGCTTCAGAAAGTACAAGGCCAACAAGTGTTGATTCGCGATCAGGTGCGTCAATGTTGATATTTGCACCTCCAAAGCTGTTGGTGAGGCTTCGAAGTCGAAGGCATTCGTTCATGATCATACGCCAGTCATCGTGGCTAACTGTTGGATACTGCATTGCGACTCCATTTGTAAACCATTGAGGTAGATTGTTGATGCGAGGGGGTAGTTGAGGATGAGGTTGTTGAGGAGGTGGCGCAGATACAGTTTCATTTGAGAGCCGCATCTTTGAGGGCAAACTAGGCATCATAATTTCATCTGATGCGCTTCGTTTCGCTGGGATAAGGAGGTCGTCTCCATCGGCTGGTTCAAGGGACACAATGTTGAGTTGGTTTGGTGCGATCATGAGCGGTCCTGCTGGAATCTCAGCCTGCACTTTCCCAAGGAGTCGTTCTTGAATTGGCTTCTTCTTCTGATCAGCGGCTCGAGTTTGATGCGCGACCTTGTCGTCGCGCTCTGCAGTTCCGCTGCTTGACATTTTTGAAAAGAAGTTAAGAACAACTATCTATTCATTCACTTCCACATTTCCTTAGAAACACGTTTCACTTCGTTTCCTCCAACAATTTGCCATGCCAATAGGATTGAAAAAATTTGTGGCTTTCTAATAGCAACACAGTAGAGTGAATCATAAGAGTTGGTGACATCTGTAACTTTGGCCTTGTCGCTGTTTTCACTGATTGAATCCAAATATGTCTTTTTGCGCTGCACCATGTTTCCCAGTGGGAAGATACATAGCCTCAGGTACACCAAATTTGCCAGCACCAAGTGGTGTTCCATCACTAGAAAGAAGTAACGGCTTTGACTTTGCAGCAGAAGTGTTATTGTCGTTTGCAGCTAAAATTTTCGATTTGCTTGCAGTCCTGCTGCCATTTGTGCACTACTTCCAACACCTTGTTCACCCTTGCCATGGTTGTTCTCTGTCTTGTTCCAATTGTCAAACAGTTCAAAAATCAAAGAAACAACAGTGGGGACACCTTGCCACTGATTGAGTTTGATGGAACACTTAATGAGCTGAAGGAACACATGTGGGCAACACCTAGAACTCACATGAAGGTAAAAGCCAAAGTGATCAACAGTGTAGCTCAACTGGATGCAACCAAGCCGACCATTGCAAGCATCTCGGATTTTGTCACACAGCAGCCGACTGTACGCCTTTGGTGACGACCTTGTTAGTCCAATGAAGAACATTAAAGATAACACACTGGATACGCTTGCCAGAGTTGAGGGAAACCTGATAATGTATATTTACGAGTACTCCCACCATGTTTCAAAAGCGTCAGACCTCACCAAAGTGATTGAGCGCATCAATGGTGACCCAAACAGACAGGATCCCGCAGGCGCCCCAAATCAACTGCATTATTGAGGACAAACCATCCACTTCTTGTTGGTGAAGATATGATTTGGAGAGATTGGACTCAGCTGCTCTTAGCATCCCCAGCCACTTCGTCATCTTCTGGAAGCACCACCCCCCGAGATTATCAATCTCTTTGATTGCCAACTTTTGGCTGAACAGCAGTCAGAGAGTGCTCGCCATTCAATGGATGCTGCAATGGATATTCTTCATGATCAGCAAATGAATATAAAGTTGTTGAAGCGGACATTCAGCATAATGGCAAGCAAAATTTCAAATCGGTTGGAGGAACAAGAGTGGAACTTGAACGCGCACCTACGAACAATTCAGAGCTTCCGCCAAATTCTGCGTCCAACAGAAACACAAACTGCGGCTCGATTGAATACTGAGATCAGGAACCAAGATGATTTTGATCATCCCCTTTCTGATCCGGCTATGTGGTCTGATGCATCATTGGTGGGAGGAGAACAGGAGAATGAATAGCAAAGATGTGTTTATTCTAATCAAATAAAACCCATTTCTCCTGACTTAGAAGCATATGAAACGAGGGGATTGAAACGCCCAGCTCTTTCCAATCCACACTTGCGAAAAATGGGACGGAAATTGTATTTTCGGAAGTGTGCAAGAGCTCCAGCAACAACTCGGCAAACATTCTTTGCGTTCACTTGATTTTCAGGATACACACACCGAAGGTGCAGCTTTACCAATCCAAACAATGGACAATACGTGGGCAGGAATATTAGGATTACACCAAGAGAACGAAGATACATGATGAACTCTGCGGATTTATGAATTGAAGCTCCATCCAGAACCCAGACAGAGTGCGGACCTGGATATTTCGCAACTTTACCAGATGTAAAGACAAATTCCTTGCAATATTTTGCAAATTTCAGCCTGTCAAATGTGCCTTCAGGAGTAGGATTCCAAGAGACCGTCACAACCAATGAATCAAAGGAGAGAGACACGGGGCAATCGTTGATACTCTCCACAAATAACATGCTTCTTTCCTTTGAGTGCATAGCCTCGGCGCCGTAACATTCCATGGTTGTCAAAGGAGACTTCATCCAAAATTGTACAATGTCCAATCAAGGCTGTTGATTTTGTGCATAAATCTCAGAATATCTTTCTCCTTGATGTACATGGCTCGTCTTTCCAAGACTTTCCAGCGCAGACCGAAGGATTGGATGATCCACCAAACATGACCAATGCTGATCAAGTGCCCCATTTTGCTTTGAATGCCAACTGAGCCTTGTCAAGGAAGGACAACGGCTGCTCAACATAATAGTCATGAAGCCAAATGCGTTGCGCAGCAGTGAATTTCGAACGTTTGTTGGTTGAATTGGAGCAAGCCACACTGCCTGATTGCCTATATTGATGAATCCAATTGCGAATAGTAGCCGGAGTCTTGCAGTACACTTTGGCTATCTGTGAGACTCGCATACGGTGGAAGTAGAAGTTGTATAGTGCGTGGACCTTTGTGTTTTCACTTGCATGAGTGCCAAAAACAACATGGGAGAGGTCAATTGGCATCAATGGGGGTTTCATATGAAAGAATATCAGGAATTGGGTGCCTGTGGTGGTTGAAAGGGTGCAGGAGGGCTTCAAGGATGCCAGCAAGAGTGCCAGCACTGCTGCTGTTGTAAAAAAGCAGAACAAAAATTGATGTGAAAACAGCAATACTGGGCTCTACACCAACAAATCAGCAAGATCAGGATACAATGAATATACCTGAGATGCCAGCCAGAGGTCTCTTGAGCATCATGACCTTGAGAACAGGGTTGTGAACTGTTGCAAGTTTGGAAGTCTGTTCCAGGTTGATCACAGCATCAACATCCCCTTGCCCTGGTGGAGGACTGTTGACTTCTTTGAATTTCGCAATAGCATTGAGCAGTGGTGTATTGAACTGGGCTAGAAAGGTTTTCAACTTGGGTGGTGGTGCCATGACTGAAAATAGCAGTTTTACACAAATTGTATTTCGACTTTTTTTAAAACTTAATTAATTTATTCTGGAGAACATGGCAGAAGTGGGTAGAACTGCAGCAATTAAAGGTGGCAAGGGCCGTTGTTGAAATCAAATATTACTGACTTGTTTTAGATTCACTGGAATGATAGGTTCGAGAATTGGTATTCTCTGTTGCCTTCTTGTTACGTTGACGGAGTGCACTGCTATGCAGAAAAATGGAGGCCAATGTAAAGAGGTGATTACAGTCATAAATTGAACCATGTTGGCTGCTGGGCTTTTGAAGTTGCTACTGCACTTGGTACTGGTGGCGTTCCTGCTGGTAGTCAGACTGGCCCGACTTGAAATTAGCCCGTGAAACATTGGTCCCCGACTTCTCCCAAATGAGAAAGTTACGGCCGATAAAGAATATAGGGAACAGCAGGGTAATGGAAACTTTATCACTCCAGTTGTCAATCGACGAAATGACCCTGCAGTTGATGCACATAATTGAGTTCTCAAGAGCATGGGTGCAAGGCATGAAACTGTCAATTAAAGAATCAAGACTTAAAACGTATCGAGGTGAAAGTGAAAAGTTTCTAAATATCTTCAAGGTTGTTGCAAATCTTACCCAAATCAAGATGCGTTCTGAACCTCTATATTCGTTCCAGTAAGATTTAAAATAAGAATAAATTCTATATAATTATGTTTTTTTTCTCATCTTCCAGTCCCTCTCTGCTGTTCTTGCGCATTCAGCACCAAGTAGAACTTTGGGCAAAAAAAAACCCCCTGTGCAAAAAATGGAGATAGCAAATGTGAAAGCCAATCAGATTCCTTGACAACAGCAAAACAACTTAAACCCACTTCACTCTTTACTTCACAACTACTTTTATTCTCCTTTGCATTTATTACGCTCAAGAAAACAAGAAGTCAAAGTGCCATTTTCTTCTCTTGTATTGTCAGGTGTTTAAGGGGTTGGTTCCAAGTGACCTTTTCGATCTCGTCTTGGGAATTTTTTAGTGAAAAAAGTTTAATTTTGATCACGTCCTGCCATTTTTTCAGTCGAAAGCAAATCATCCCACCCAAAAAAACAAACAGAATGCCACCAAAGAAAGAGCCTCTAGCCAGCTGCAAAATGAAAACACCAACCAAGAACACCCTCAAAGACCCATTTTGAAACACGTGTGGAGAATTGGCATTCAACTGGGGCACGTTCAGACGCCAATCATAGGAGCCATCAGAAGTGACTATAATTACTGCAGTAAATGCTGCAGTAGCTGCAGCAGTAACGGCGGCTGAAATAAACATGATGTCATTTTTACTACTATTTTTCTGTTCCAAGAGGATAGCCATCATTTCCCCATCCCGCCCAGCTAAAACTGTCAAAAAACCTTCCAGTCGGAAAGAACCACTTGGAACCACCCCTAAGCAGTTTTGTTTGATGCAGTACAGCAAACTTTGAATGCAAGTGGTCCTACTTGCCACAGAGTTGCAAAGAAAGGTCACAGAAGGGAGCAGCTACATTAATTGCCAGTTTGGTTGTATTTGAGATCGCTTGCCCCAAAGCTTCCACAACTAAAGAGCCCTTGTTTCTGATGGTTTCAAGTGCCTATTGTTGGTGCACTGTTTGGTGTAAGTCCTGTGACTTGTTGCAAACTCAATTTTCAACTTAATAGTCAATAATTCTCTGTGATCAGGGATTTTCTTGACAACATCAACCTTCTGATGGACCTACTGGGACAGCCTCATTTGCTGACCTTGTCTGTTTGTAATGGCATGTTTTTGACTTCTTCATGCAGTCAATTTTCAGGTGAGACAACTTGGCAACTTTGACAACACCCATTCATGTTTGTGCTTCTGGAGGTTAAAACATAAGGTTAGAGTCAGCAGAAGTAACAGAAGCAATTCGATTCTTTTTCATTTTTTTGGTGCCAATTTTGATCCAAACTTTATTTTAAGTTATGGGTGCATCACCAAATCAAAAAATGGACTTTCTGAGTACTTTGAATCCAGGACTGACAGTACATCTTTTAAAAGACCCACTTTTATCACTTGATCGATTAGATTTGACCTATCTGCAGCAGGGAGAGTGAGTATTGCAAGATTTAATTTAACAACCATGCCAAACAATTTCTTGTTTCCTTTTAGTTGATCCAGGGAATGTTTATGCTGTACCAAAGCAGCTATACTTTGACTGCACCAATCATGGATTTTCACTTTGGTACTAATATCAATAGCATTTGCTAAGGTTTGATGAGCTAGAATGGCATCAACCTGCTCTTCCTTGTTCTGGTTACTTTCTTCCTTAGTAAAGACAACATGGGAAGGATTAAGTTGGGATTCAAGTAAAGAAGCTAAAAAGCAGTTAGCTTTTTGAGATAAAAATATTAAACTAACCAGCGTCAACTTCACCAAATAGCATTCCAAGTGCATATTCAGTTACTTTCTGAGAAGATTCGGAATCTGATGCGATTTTTCTGACATGTCCAAGGAGAAATGAACGGCACTGTATTGGTATCATAGGCTTGTTTTTCCAAAATGGACGTTAACATCATCAAATTCTGAATAATGACTTACTTTGCAATGAAATTGATTGCAAACAACTTCAGCTGTATTTGATCGCACATCTGAATCATCATCATTGAGCAGAATGTCAAGCAGAAGAATCAAGTCAACATGAAGTATGGTGTTGGGAAACATTTCTTGAACAACAGGCAAGACAAGAGATAAAGACTTTGTGACAGATAAGCGAACATATACAGCCTGCGGATTCTGTGTGTTAATACATAGTGATAAAAAAAGTCACGTACAGTCTCCTCTGAACTCCATTTACGAAACAATCCTATCAAAACTCTGATGCCATCTGCAACTGCATCCTTTGGTCCAGTTGTAACCAGAAGAGTCAGAAGTGGTAAAATTGCTTCCACTTCATAAGTATTCTCTGACATAGCAACACGTTCAGCGAAGTCTTCTCCGACAGAAACAACGGCTGAGGAATGAAAAGAGACATCAGCAAAGTTAAAGAACGGCTGAATATGAGGTAAAGTAGATATCTTGGCCGCGGTGTAAACAACTTGTTCGTAACTGCTCTTGTCATGGACAAGAGCCACAAGTTTTGGCAGAATGACCCCCCAATGGAGTGCTACGTTATCTGCTGTTTTTAAGTAATTCAAAGCTTGGAGTTGCACTTCATAGTCAGAGTCATTCAATAAGTGCATTACAACTTTGGTCTTTGAGCTTTCGTGGAGTTGCTCCATACATTCCAAAATGTAGCTTGTGAGGTTTCGACGTAGATTAAATGTCCATGCATGGCATTTTTTAGTTGGTTCCCTGTTTGATTGAGAGTGAAGCTCCACAGCTGCAACCCACACAGATTTCGAAACGTTAGCTGGTAAACTGAACAATGAAGAACCAGTCACAAATATTGCTTTCAAGATGTCTATGTAAACGTCTTGAATAGCAGAGACAGAGCATTTCGAGAGTATCCAAAGTGATGTTGAGATCACGGAGGGCAATCGTGACTGCAAATCTGAGCACTGGTCAACCGAAAATAAAGCTACACCCTAACTTACCTAAGACAGCATCTTTACTCGGTGTTTCTCTGTATAAATGAGTTTCAAGCAAGTTTCGCACAATCATGAGTTTTCCGTGCAGTTCATTTGGTATCAATGGATTGAGGTCTGACATCAAACGTCCAATGGTTTCAACAAATTCCGAAGACGAGATCAAAGATGCGTAAGCACGAGATGTTACTTCGCGGACCTTGAAGAATGACGAGGACGCACATTCTTCAACCAAAGGACGGAAAGTCGCTAGAGTTAAATGAGAAGTATTGGCCTCTAAAGTAGTTGGTTTCACTGTATAGCAGTCTGAGAATTAAATTATTCAAATAAATTTCTTACTCACATCGAGCGAGGATTGTCAAAATTGGGTAAAATGCGGGATGGACGGTGTGCTATCAATCAATTAGGCAAATTATAAATGAAAAGCCCCATACGTTTTCGCCTTGAAGTTGTGAGACAGCAAACGCAAGCTTCTGCATCATAAATGAGTGTAAACTTGGAAACCTGGCGAAAAACTCTCGACCCGAGACAGTGTTGATTACATGGTCTTGATCACGGCTTTTTTTGACACCAATCACTTTGGTTACTAGAGCAGAAAAGAGCATAGTGGCGCAATTCCTGATAGGGAAACTACGAAACCGAATGAACAAAGTGATTTTTTAACCAATACTATACCTCGTCGATGAAAGTCCATCAATACTGAGAACAAAACATTCGGCAAAGTAGTTTCGCATCAAATCCGTAATTGTCGCATCTTGCAATAATCGGCTAACCAAAGAACATTAAATAACCACCACGATTGTAAGGGTCTCACATACCGAATAATGTTAAACGCGTGTACTTGCGGTAAGTCGAGATTTGTGTTTGCATTCAGAGGAACAATCGCTTTCGCCATTTTAAACAGTCGATTCATGGTTTGATCCACCATTGAACTTCTGTAAACGGATGGTGATCCGAGTACTGCCAAAACGCCTAATGGCAACCCTCCACTTCGACGCGTGATTGAAACATCAACAACTTCAGCATTAAGAAGAAACTCATCCAGCCAAGACTGCGGCAGAGTCACCAAAAAGGGTCTCTTAGATGATAAAAGAACAGTGCAGAGTGTTTGGAAACAGGGAAAGACTCCGGAAAAGGCTCCGTAATGGCGAATTGTGGTTAAAAGCATTCTTAACCAATTTCCACCGTTCAAAATGGTTTCGAAGTCGAGAATTTCGTCCTGATAACATTGCAACAGTTAGCGCATTTTGGAATAGAATCCTACCAACCTGTTTTGTCATGGAGGTTGGAAGTGGTGGTTTGCATAAAATGGTTTCCATTGCTCCGCAGGCTTCCTTCACAGTTCGGAAACATTCATGAAGTATTCGTTGACTCTTTGACGTCTTGTCACCGCCTGAATCAGCCATTATGACATCAGCGTCTTCTCCACTTTCTCCTTCATTCAGTCCTGGATAATTTCCTTCAGGCGATTCATCAGAGAGAACCACCAAAACGCATTTTGTCGCTCGGTGGACAAGTTCGAACACTTTTAGCAGGACAGTTTTCCAAGCTTTGATATCATTGGAGTCTTTAAGAGACGAAAACTGGACCTCCCCAACAACAGCTCTGTTTTGGAGATCAGAAAGATGCTTGGTACGAATTTACAACTTACCTTATAGCGCCAAACAGTCCGTGCATAGTAAAGTCTGTGATTGACTCGGACAATTGACGTTCATTCACTTCAATGTTTTTCGTAAGTAAGCTCAAAAGCTGATAAACAAATGCAACTAAGGTTAAATATTAGAAAACAATAGGTCAAGAGAATACACTCACTTGGCGGATTATAGCTAGTATTTATCGCGGCATAATCTTCAGATACTTTAAATGTTCTTTTTCCTTGAATAACATATTTTGAGAAGATGAGTCTGAAAACAAATGCGCCTCCGTCAGCATCAGACGCTTTCACCGAAAACAGCTAAAAAAACCCTCAATGAGAAGGACATCTAACAAACTGAAAGAAACAAACCATTTTTAAACCTCGTACCAGAAACGACTGGATTTCCGTATCGCCAAATCCAGGAATATCGCCTTTCATACTCTTCAGCAGGTTGAAAGAACTCTGTCTGCTCGGTTCATATGTATCATTCAACAAAATCGACATCAACGCGGATGCACAAGACGGGTTGTTGAATACTGAGAACTCTGAAGAAAGACTTTTGTTGAAAGTCGAGTCAAGAGAGACTTCTTCTGCATCGCGAATAGTCGTTAACAGTACTAACGCTGAAGTAGTTCTTGGAAATGAGCAACCAGGCGACAAAGAGATTACCTGCAAAAGTCATTCAGCAACTTCATTGATTATAAAGAAGGGGAAAACTCACAGCGAAGTCAATCAACCAAGTCAAGAACTTCATCTTCAGCTCGATCCTACTCTTCAACTCGAGAACGATACTCTTCGTCTCATCCAACTTTGCATCATCTCCAGGGTTATTCGCTACAAACGATTCCTTCACTTTCAAATCCCGTTGGTTCGCATATAAACACTTTCGAATTCGAACAATGAGCTTGTGAACGTTTCCAAACAACTTTTGTCTAAATTCGCTGCGATGGTCACCACCATTGACACTCAAGAATCGCTTCACAAATTGGAGCTCGATATCTGTGGGCTCGGCAATAGCTCTTGCAGATTCACAAAGCAGAGCGCACACATCCATTCGAATTATGGAATCAGGATGGGAGATGGCAACATGAACAACTTCTTTTGTTGCTTCCCTCTCAAGAAAGTTATTGTCCATGAAGCCCAAACTTCTTCCGGTCTTCAAAACACAAATTGAGCCATGAATGTGGAAATCTGAGTTGATTGCTGGATGCGAACCTGATTCAAAGGCGGAAAGAAGGAGATCAAAGTGCAGCTTCTTTTCCTTAAAGACAAGACCCAGCAGATTTTCGCTGACTGCACGTCTGAGATTCACGGATGAATGTGAAACTGCATAGCAGAATGGGTTCAGCCAAATCAAATTCGATGGTTCTTCGAGGCTGACAGGGTTGTCAAACATTGCCGCAAAGAAGCGAATTAAGAAGGCACAAATTCGACTCGACATTGAGAGGTTACTAGGATTTGTGAGTTCAACACAAAGAATCGTGAAACAACCAACCTCATCACATCAAAACAGACTGTTAAAAAGTCTGGACGCAACTTCAAGATTTCTTCAGGACGAATCACGGCAAGCAAATGCGCCAAAAGATCATATTTGACTTTTCGCAACCAGTCCGCCTTCAACAAGTTATCGACAATTTCAAACAGAAACTTTCCTTCTGAGTGAAATCCTTGGACTGTATTCTCACTTTTTCTGAAAAAGTTGATAATTTCGAGCATGGCAATAAATATGTCCTTCAACTTGTGATGCGTTGAATCCACAGGATCTTCCCAAAACGTAAAAATCAATTCAAACGCGGTCTTGAAAACAGAAAGGACGTTCACACCGCTTGGAACGGGACGACCCTGGACCAATGAGTCTTTGAGAACAGACATCCATAAAGCAAGAGTTTGAAAAGCAAAGACGCGAGTTGTAGATTCTGTTGCTTCTTGGATTACTTTCATGATCAAGTTGTACATTTTCGTGACGAGTGAGATGTTTCTAGTGCTGTTGGTTTGAGTACAGTGCTTTTTGAATGGAAAGCTTGACATACCCGTACTCAATAGCAGCACATTCTGTCCCGATGGTAGATAATAACCCATACATAAAGCACAGCAATGAGTAATTCCCTTCCAGATTTACAGACGCAGTATTCACAGCATTCAGCAATAGGTTTGTTGATTCTGTATTGCCATTTGAGGTTCCATCAAAAAATACTTGCTCAATCCATGGCCGATCCTTCATACCGCCTTTTTTAATAGAAGTAAGCTCCAGAACCCATCCCAATACGATTCCCGCCATAAACTGACAGTCTCTGACGTAGACGGATGGATCAGAAAATGTAATTTGGATGGCGTTGGTCAAGAGAAGCTGGGCATCTTTCGAGCAAAACCCATTGGGTACCAAAAATGCAAATGCGTTGGTTTCTGATGTAGGTCCCTGAAGTTTTGCGAACAAAGAAGCCAGTGTCTTCAAGATGTCATGACAGGCTCGAGTCTTTTGCGAGAGAAGCAGAGCATCATCTGTGGTCAAGTAAGATTGATAAGGAGGAAGAATAAGAAATAGCCAAACAAAATCTCACCTCTTGTGGATTCAACATCTGTCTTGATTTGGGATAGTAGATGGGCAAAGGCGAGGACAGTGTCCTCCAAACGACGATGAATGACGCCAACTCCGAGACTCCATTCAATAGTATTCGAAACAATAAGACACGCACGTGAAATGCGAGCATAATCGGGAATATGGTTTGATTGCAGTCCTGAAATCTCTGAGGCAAGGAAGGAAAGGAGGTTGGTTTCAAAAGTAGCTTTCAGAACAGCGGAAAGATTCACAGGTTCAGCATATGATGTTGAATCCAAAGATATGATGGTAGCTTCGACTTCTTGGATACGTGAAAATATGGCTAGGAGTGCAGTTCGCGCAGATTGTTCTGCATCACAAAAGAAGGCAGCTGCACAGATTGGAATGATGGCATTAGCAACGAGTCTGGTCAGGAAGTTGTTGTCTTCGGGCGTAGCTGATTTTGATGAACGAATCGTGGTCAGAGCATGAGCTTTTGATGTGTGACAGTTTGAGTGATACAAGGTTTAGATACCAGTTCTAACACGTACCGATAGCTCTTACGTTGGCAGTTTGGGACTCGAGAGTCGGTGTATCGTTAGAGACGAAAGCAGTCAAGGCAGCGACGACGGATTTGAGGGTGCTGTTCTCTGAGGCACTAAACTGAGGATCCAATGTGAGTTGCTGGACCGCATCGCGCCATTTACTGTTGATTTTAATTGTTGCCTGCGCAGTCTGCGCGGCCGGCGACTGCTTGAGTTTCTTGTTCCTCATCCAGAGTTGAATCAAAAAAGAAAGAACCAACACTGATTTTTGTCTCCTCCTCTGTCCCTCTACATGATGTCTTGCTGCAAGGGCTATTACCATCAAATAATAACACTTCTCGAGTAACTGAAATATGACAGTTTGTTTTATTGGCCGACAGTGCGCGTAATGGAAACAAAGAGACAAGTGAGATTCTCTGGAAAAAATTAAAACTGAGCTAAACTGGGAAGAACTAGTTTAGTCAACATCCATGTTGGCTTCCTCCTCCTTCTTCTCTTCAGTTGCCTCCTCCTTGGTATTTCCCAAGTTGTCAGTCTCTGGCTCTGCTGGCTTTTCTTCAACTTTAGGAGCTGGCTTTGGCTTATTCAAAATAGGGTTCACAAAGTATGTCAATGACTCTCTCTCAGTGTTGATCTGCGCAACAGTGACAGATGGGTTAACGTGCTTTGGTGCATCGTTGACTTTGGCAATGGCAGTGTTCAACCAGTCAAGCTTCTTTTGCACTTCAGTCTTAACCTTTTCCAGATCCTTTGCGTCGATGTGAGAGTAACGGTCGTCTTCAGCAGCCAAATTGATAAGCACGCTGTTGGCAAATTCGCGGAAGAACTTTTCAGCACGAGGACGCTCTTCAGCCTCCAAATAACGAGCTGCAACTGGGTCTCCCTTGGCCTTCAACCCTGCCAACTTCTCTACATAGACAGACTTAGTGGCATCCTCGCCATCTCCATACAACCAATCTTCCATTTCGTTACATTCTTTGCTGAAGGCACTGCGGTCAGAGTCGGTGATGAAATCACTCCAAGCCATATCAAGTTTGTCACGAGCGTAGTACACGTATTCCTCAAGAAGGTTGCGCTTTTCAGCAGTGTCGATAACGAGACGGTCAGAGGCTGCCATCTGGCCTTCAGCAGCGTGCCACTCTTTAACGAGCTCCCGAGAAGCCCCAGCAGTGTGGACAACAATTTGAAGGTCATGCTTACGAGTAACACGCTTCATCTTGGAAGGTGGAGCAGCTCCCTTGGCAGCCAAAGTGGCGACGGATTCCTTCTTGTCATCAGTCTCCATATCATCCTTCTTCTCCTCTTCGTCAGCTGGAACAAGAACTTCTTCAATTTGCTGTGCGGAGTCCAAAGTGATCAAGTTGTTTCCATCCAAGTGGGCCTTGAGCTTAATGGTAGCCTTTCCAACACCATCCCCACACGCATTTGGGTCACCAGCAAGCTTTTTGATGCCAGTAACGGTGAAGGTTCCGATTTTGTTGTCACGAACAAATGGAAGTTGTCTGGCATCCAATGCAACTCCATCATAAACAGCATTAATGTCCAATTTGACGTGACCATTGTGCTCAGCAAGTTCGGTTTCAGGCATGCGACGGAAGAAGGTCAGGGCCTTTGAGCTTGGAATCGCATTTCCAACTTGGAAAGCCTCCATCTCAGCCTCACCCGCTTCACCATTTTTCTTGGCTGGTACGAGTTTAGAGTCCCATGCAAGGGTGATTGGGTATCCGTTCCAGTCCTGGACCGTGAAGTCACGAACCTTGAAAACTGGAGAAATAATGGCACATTGAAGAGCACAACCACGGGCAACAGCTTCGTCCAAGTTCAAAGTGGTGCTGAGCTTATTCTCGTCTTTGTTCTTGTTGAAGTAAGAAGAGAGGAAATCTTTAACGACAGCCAAGCGAGTGGAACCTCCAACCAACTCCACAAAGTCGACGTCAGCTGGTGAGATTCCAGCAGCAGCCAATGCATCGTCCAAAGGTTTTTGCAAACGTCCAACAAGTGGGGAGACCCACTCCAAGAATTCAGCACGGTGGACTTCGGCGGATACATCCTTATCGTCCATCAAACACTCCACATTTAACATGGTAACAGAGTTGGCACTCAAAATCTTCTTGACCTTCTCACATCCTTGACGAAGACGGAAGAGCGCCTTGGGGTTGGAACGAATGTTCATCTTGTACTTCTTATCGAACTCAGTAACGTAGTGGTCAACGATCTTTTCGTCAAAGTCGCGTCCTCCAAGGTTACGATCATAGGCAGTGGACTTGACGGTCAGTTTTCCTTTCACAAACTGGACGACGGCGACTTGGTAAGAAGAGTTACCCATGTCGACGAACACGACAGTACGTGGCTTCAAGTTGGGGTTCTCTGCAACGTCTGGGAGATCGGTCTTGGTGATTCCATATCCGAGAGCAGCTACGTATCTAGTTAAGTATTGCTTTTTGAAGGTTTAGGTTGAGCACTTACAAGCGGTTAAGTCGTTCATGATTCTCAAAACATTAAGGCCAGAAATCTCGGCGGCGTCCAACAAAGACCGACGTTGGCGGTCGGTGAACCATCCAGGGCAGGACAAGACGACATCGGTACAAGCCATCTTAATCTCTTTAGAAGTGAAGTCCTTGACTTGAGAGAAGAACATCGCAGCGACCTGAGTCATGGAAAAGGTGCGCTGTTCGCCAGCGTAAGTTACGTGAGCAGCAACATCTCCACGCTCGCCCTCAACAAGCTTGCAGTTAACAAACTTTTGTTCAAACTCAGCAACCTCAGGGTCGGCAAAATCACGACCAATCAGGCGTTTCAAACCAGCAACGGTGCTCTTGAAGTTTGAGATTTCCTGGGTCTTGGCAGACTCGCCCAAGTATCTCTGCTTCTCACCAAATGAAACGAGAGATCTACCTCGAAGTTAGCAGCAGCAACATCTAGTATAATTACTTACGGAGTAGCACGGTTAGAAACTTCGTTCGTAATCACATCAATACCCTTGTTTCTTGCCACGGCCACGACCGTGTTCAAGTTTCCAAAATCAATACCAACGACAGACATTTTGTTGACAGTAGAGTCGTTTAGTAAAGAGTCGTGTTGTTTCTTGTTGTCCTTTTCAAAGAAGGATTTAGCTTTTTTGGATCGAGTGGAGGAAGATGCGGAAGAGCGTTGATAGACTAGATAGGCGAGGACTGCACAGGCTACGAGGACGAGGGAGGGGACGACGAGTTCTTCAATAGTGAGGCCAAAGAGGAGAGGTGATGACATTTGGTTCAAGACGGCAGGATTCGTTCGCTTTAATATGCAGGGATGTAGATGTCAGGAGAGAAAGGCGGAGTTGCTGTTTGCTGCGATATTGTTCAGATTGGATCAAAGTGGGTCCAGTCCAATGGCGAGGGAGGGGCAATTGATCTGGTGGCTCTAGCGGGAAGCAAAGAGGAGGAGGGAGATCTGACGTCTCGAATGAACCACTTTGACGGGGGCTTCAATTTGCCGTTTTTTCACTTGACGTTGTTTTTGTTTCACAGTCGTCTCCTCCTTCTTTCTTGTTTCCCGCCGTTAGAGACCATTGAATCAGTTTCCGCCTCCGCCATTGAATGCAGATCGAAGTAAACGAAGATGAAGATGAGGTGGATGCAGAGGATGTGTGTAGCTGATACTAGCTGTACTGGCTGGACCATATCCCCCCTCCTCCTTGATTGGAACTCTCGTAGCCTGTGCAGATAACGTATACCATCCTCCCTCACCCTTGGAAAACTAGTGATGTTGCAAAAAAAGGATGGGGTCCTCACCTGTGGAAACGAAGACGAGTCTTTGCTTTTTTCTGATCAGCAGAAATTGAAGGGGATGGTCCACTGTTCTCCCCAAGCTTCTATTTCCTTCTTCTTCCTTCCATCTAATAATTAAAAGACAATAAGATGCTTTATTATACTGAAAGAAAACGAAAGAAGCGAGGCAAAATGTCCACAGCCAAAACTGCGATTCCAAAATAAACAACAACTTCAATGATCTTCTTATTAGTGAATCTATAAAGCTGAAATGTTCGCGATATCTTTTTAGCCTCGAATTCAGAATTCAGTGGAGCCAAGAATTCAAGAAGTGGAACAAGGATCTTCTTTGTGACTTTTCGATATGTGTATATAACAAATACACCAATGAGGATGCGGTAGAGCATAATTATGAAGAAATTTGTCAGGTAATTTGTTTCAATGGAGGAGGTGTCCCTTGAATCATAACTGGGATTGCAGAACTTGCCGAATCGTTTCCAATAACCAATCAAAACGCCAGCAAGAACTGAAACGAATGCGACTGAGTCTTCGAAACAAGGACAGGCTGCAATTGGTTCAGGTTGAAGAAGAAGTAGAAGTGGAATAATAGCAAATGTTGATATGATCTCTGACGGTGTGGTTGATGGACTCAAGAGCCATTGCTCAAGACGTGGTAGTAAATATAACCAGGCGGCAGATATTCCTGCACCGAGTGTCCATCCGGCTGTGACGTCAAGCCAGGAATGCATTCCAGTGATCACTCGAGACAGCCCCATCAATACAGGATACAAAACCCAAATTGAGCGAAAGGCACCTGAAGGACTGAAGGCAAATAATACTGCGGCAACACTGGCGGCATTTGTTGAATGAGTTGACGGCAACCCGAATTCCTGCGCGGTGCTGTTACAAGCTGTCTCCCTAGACAACCAACACTGTTAATTATAATACTATTTCTTTAATACATGGGGTTGAATAGAGGGGCTCACCTACGAACTCCTTTGGACAACAGTGGTCTAGGAATGCAGAGTGCATCTTTCAACACCGAAGCAAGTATTACCCCCAAGGCAAGAACAGAGACAAGAGATAGCGCCAGAGTTTTTGGCTCGTCTCCGGGTGCAAAGAACAAGGGTGGGAGGAAGGCAAGGAAGAAGGTATGAGTCCCTAGGAAGGCCATATGCTTTGCAGCACCAACTACAAGGGTTGGAGTATGATCCTGTATCTTAGCGATCCCAATGCTCTGCCGTTCTACAATGGCGGTAAGATCTGCACGAAAACGCTGGAGATGTCCCTCGGACTTCTCTCTGTGTTTCATGTTTTCAAATGACTTTATTCATCAGTTATTTTTCAGGAAACTTCCTGATGGATCCATCTTGAATTTCCGCTGCATATTTTGATACCAGTCTTGGATAGCCTGTGACTTAAGCTTTAATAGAATGAACCCCAATCATTTGTTTACCTTCAATGGAACGAACGTGGTATTCCAATTTTGCCCAAATAAGGCGTTTCCGCCTGGAGGCAGATTGGATGCAAAGCTCGAACAATAGCTGCTGTGTGTTGAGTGTTGAGAGAATATGATAAGGAACTCACTTATAAAGACTTTCCTGTGAAAGAATGAATAATTAAATGAGTTATCAGAGCCTTACTACAGGCACAAACTCACCATCAGCTTTCCTCCAATAACTTGCGGATCTGCGCCCACCAATCCTGGTTTTGTGCTGCTGAGGGCCATCTCACTCCCCCCTGCCATTTGTGTATCAACCCCATTCTTTGCAGCTTCCACTGCACGAAGGCATAATTCAAGAGGTTCAATTGAAATCCCAAGACTCGCAGTGATGGGTGGTTCACCAGCCAAATTGTTTGTTGAGTCCTCCATCATACTATCCTGCTGAAAGCCGCCTCCGGTGCTCGACGAACCTTGCTTCTGACCCAATTTAAATACAGCTGAAGGCTTCTCGTTCGATAAGAGTCCAAGAAGTTGCCATGTTGGTGGCGCGTTTGGGTTGGGCCTGTATAACTGTAAGTTTGCAAGCTAACAGAATCGGTAGTCACCAGAGAAAATGAACGGTTGCTCCATATCCTTGCGGGAATGGAGATGCTCCCGTCAGAAAAACGACGATGTGATTGATAGATTTGGCATCATGAAGCTCAAATAAGAATTTTGACTGGTCAACTAGCCCTTTCGTTAGGATACTGAGACTGTGATAGAAGAAACTTTACCTTGTTGAAGGTTGGTTTGAACTAGCCGACCGGCGATAATGCAGCCAAACATGAGTCACTGAAATGGGGAGTTTGGAGATGTTTTTGGAAACGCCTGGAAACAACCAACCAAATCTGGACATCCAACAGGGACCCATAAATTCCACAATCAACCGCATAAATCTTTGTTATTTTCAAAGTGGGTAAGATCGCCCAAGATCGACACAAATATTTTTTCGCAATCATTGATGCATCTCAGCCTTTGGGTTCTCGGGTCCCTTCTTTTGACAAGTGTGAAGGGAGATGGTTGCTCAACTTATACAGGCGGCTATTGTAGCCGCTTCACGACGTACCCAATTTTTTTAGCTACAGGAACATCCGTCGCATCACAAGAGGGAATACTGAAAGCAGGGGGGATGGACCTCCTCTTGATGCTTAACTCTTCAACTCCGGCTTATCGCCCTTGTGTCTCTGCTTTTTTGAAGTTCGCCTGTTATTCATCGTATCCAAGTTGTGAAAATGGTATTCTTAAATCTCCATTTGACAATACAAATTAATATCACGCTATTTAAGGCGCTGTAAAGGACGTTCCTTGTGCCTCTATTTGTCAAGATGTCGTAACTCAGTGCACAACATTATTCACATCTTTTGGTAAAGCAAGCATTATTCCAAACTGCAAGGGAAACGTCCAGGGGCTCCAAGTTCCGTATTCTACATCAAAAACTTGCTTAGGTTATGTTGATTCTCAAAATAGTGGGTGATCTACTAATTCTAGCCTTTAATAATTTGTTTTTGTAAAGCTACGATTGTTCAGCCTCCTCCTCCTCCACCGACTCCAGTCACTTGTCAATCTATTCTTATAAAAGATCCTCGCTTTAATGCTAGTGATCTAACTGGGTATGTCCCTATCCACGGCCAAACTTGCACGGGAGGTTGCTGCTTGCCGTGTCCAAGAATTTACCAGTTTTATGATAACCGGGCAATCAATGGACTAAACATAGCCTACCAAACATTGGCGGTGCTATCTGCTTTTGGAGCCGGATTTACCTTCCTCTCGTACGTGCTTTTCGCGAAACGTAGGCAACATCCAGGATGTATGATGATGTACTTTTCACTTGGCGGCTTTATTTGTCACAGTTTTCAAGCAATCAGTATCGGAAGCAATGGATACCGAACTGGTTGTGTTGATTCCATCACTGAAGCAGACCAGTCGAACAGTGCACTTTGTGGTATTCAAGGATTTGTTCTGATGGCAAGTGCTCTTTATCTTCTCTTCTGGAATACAGGTATGGTTCGTTTGAAATAGAAAATATAACAAAAACGAACAATAGCGTTCATGTTCAACCTACACTTGCAGCTAATTTGGCGAAAAGACATCTTTAGTGGAAATTACTTCTTCGTACACACCTTATCCATCTTGTTCGCGTTGGTCCCAACCATCTCAACGGCTGCTACGAATGGATTTGCCACAAATGGATTTACTTGCTTGACGGATCCACATCATGCCATCGGCTATTTAATTATTCCTATGGGTGTCGTTGGCTTACCAGGCGTTGCGATTACAGTTTACACAGTTGTTGCCCTTATAGTCAAACTACTGAGTGCACCAGGACAACACGACACAGGGAGTACAATGAGCACAGCAAATGCACCATCAGGAAAGAGCAACTTTGGAAAAAGCGGTGTCGGCTCTGCGCCGGGAAAATGTAAGTTAAACTGTTAGTTAACCGCATTAATAATAAGTCATCACAGCGCAACCTCCTGTCCCCGAATCTACCGAGCCCTATCAATCTGGGAAATCTAGAACACCTTCCGAAACAGCTGCAGTGAAAATGAAAGCAAGAATGAAAAAACATCAGCAGAAAGTGATTGATCTTTTGACTAAAAGTTGGCGATCACTTGTGCTGTGCATCGCAGTTGTTATTATTTTCCTTCCGTTCTGGACGGAAAATATGATCACTGCCTTCTACTTTCAAGATTTGGAACAAACGACTCCTTGGGTCTTACAATGGTTCTCTTGTATTGCAAATGGAGGAACACAGCAGGAGTGTTACAAAAACGCAGAAGGTCATATTCCAAGCTTTGGAGATTCCATTATTTCCCTTGCACATGTAACAATTGGCTCGTTTATCTTTCTCGTGTTTGGAGTGAGTATGATTGACGACTGGAAAGAGTTGTTGGGGTTGAAAAAGTGATTCTCTTCTATTATTTAAATGTCTTCTTTACTATTCATTCTTTCTACAATTCATGCCAAATACTTTCCCGAATTTCTTTTACGTCTTGTCGTCCTTCGACAGTAAGAATATCGTGAATATCTTCCGGTGGATTAAGAGAGAATTTCTTAGCGCGTTCCCAACGTTCCAATCTTGTAATGCCAATATTTGGTCCAAACTGTATCAAGGAGTCAACTGAAACGAGACGCACGGCAATTAAATGGAATATTAATTACCTTTGTATCTAAGTCAAACTTTCGCAGTATATCTTTCTCCTCGGGAGTCAGTGGTGGAGGGGGTGGTGCTTTGTTGCTGACTGTGCCAGAAATAAACAGCGATTGAGCCAGGTTGAGAGTCACGTATAAAGCTTACTCAAACTGATGCGTTTCGCAACTCTTCTGGAAGGTGATCTAGCTTCAACGCTTGGTTCTTCTTGATCACTCTCGTCTGAAAAGGGATCACGATCATCAACCTTCCTTTTCGGGAAAGATACGGGAGTGGCATAAGCTGTGATAGAAGATTGGACCTGTTTCTTTGGCGTGACTGCTGTGGAAGAGGACGCTTTGTGTGTTGTCTTCTGTTGCTTTTTTGGTGGCATTTTCATTCATTTCAGTGGATGGCCACTGTGTTGTCGATAAGCATTCGCAGCCTTGGAGGCCAACGCGACACGGAAACCGATGTGATAGAAGCGGCGCGAAGCAAAGACGTGACGAGATCGAGGAACACGAGTGCGACGACTGCGAACGCAAAGGGCAAACAACCCCAACTCGAACTCGAACATCAATCGCAACAAACGCGTCTGCTTCCGCTTCGAAGTGCGGCAACCTCGTCCGAATCTCTCGGACACAGTCTCGGTTCCACGGTGAAGCGCCCGCCTTCCGCCTCGCTGCTTCTGCTCGAGGCCCTGCATGGCGCAACCGTCGCTGCCGGCGCTGACCTCAAAGACTCGCACTTTGTTATCGAAAAGAACGGCGTGCCAGTTTATACCAGTACTGTTGCTCCTGCAACATTGGTGCGTTCTACTTGTTGCCTTCACACAATCCTCACTACGACCTGAGCAGAACCCGACTTGGAACATCGATGCAACTGCGTTTCCAACGTTGACTCAGAATAGAAGGGATCTCGTACTGCACATTTGGACACGTTCTGCATCAAGATCCACCATCAACAACCACTTCTGCCAGTATCGCTCCATAAACTTCAATGCATCGCTGCTCAATTTTATCGGACGCGATCTTTTAGAACTCGAGAAGACACACCTTTCCTCCGAACTGATTTTGGTGCAGCTTGAAGATGGAATTTACAGATTGGATGATGATTCCTCAAAGCCCGCCACTGATGAGCAAACCTCTTTAGACGAAGACGAGATAAAAGATTCATATACCCGTAATGCTTTCGTAACGTGAGACTGCTATGACTAACGAGTGTACCTCCTAATCCTCTGAACTAGACTTGAGAATCTCTCATCCGAGCTAACATTATTGCAAGAGGCTCTTGGAAACTTACTCAAAGAGTCTGAACAAAAAATTCCAATTAAAGCCGTCATCGCTGACCCAAACGTATGAATTTTATTCCAATCGTTGAAATTAACCTACACACGTTTTAGATCGCTTTTCGTGACTGTTTATTTCGAAAAACCTCATGTCTAACCCAACAGATAAAATCGAAGTCAAAAGTGGTTGAAATGGGTAAGTAGTTGCAATGATGGTTGATTGTTTTTGATAAACGATACAGAGCGCGACAAGCTTGATTCCTTGCGAAAAGATATTCAACGACGAAAAAATCGGCTATTTTATTCTTCAAAAGACCGGGAGCAGTGTCAACAGACTCTTCTATCTACTATAAACGATTTGAATGATTATGGAATAATTATTCACGAAACATTCAAATACAAAACTGTTTCTGGTCGAAGCTTTATTGCAGGGATTAAAGAAATCTATCCCATCAACACTGTGAGTAATGGTTCATGGAAGTGTGTAAATTAACCGTTCGTAAGCTACGTGAAGATCCAAATGCCTATTTTATTCGTCGAATATGGCTTCCACATTCAGAATTCAGTTCTGTGGATGAAGATCGAACTTCAACAGCTCTTGGATGGACTGCTCACTTGGTTACTCTGTTAGCCCTTTATCTCGAACTTCCACTCAGATATCCAATCAATCCCATGAGTTCCCGATCCATGATTTTAGATCGAATATCTCAGCATCCGGCAGCTAGTATGGAGTACGTGTAACATACAGGAGTATTGTGAAGATCCTAAGAAATTATAGGTTTCCGTTATTTATGAAGGGGTCTGACAAGCAGCGGTTTGAGTACGGAGTCTTCTTGCTGAATAAGAACATTGAACAAGTTTGGGCTTTGTTGAATGTCAACCAACAGAAACTAACAAAGTAATTCCTCCAGCTTCTGAACCACCTTGGTTTATCTACGAAAAACCTTCGTAACACATTACCAAATTTGAAGTTGGTGATTGAGGCGATTGCCAAAGCAGATATGTATGGTACTAATGTTTACGTAGTAATGCGCTAACCCCTGTTCAAGAAATGGCGCCAATAGACTTACTCGACCTTCAGAACGTGTTATTGATCCGCCAAATATCGAAGAGCCCGAAGTGCATTTGTCTTTATCCTCCTTAAATCAGCAGAACTCAAGAGATGTTATGTTTACCGTCAATCAAAATCACAGGCCTCTGTCCGGAGAATACACTGAATCAGACGTACCAATGTCGGACGAATATAATCAGTCAGAGAACACGAAACTATTGCTTCCTTCTCCTCAGAATAATCTAGAATCCATACCAACTTTCAAAAGCTCAAAAGTTGTTGAGAGTCAATTTGCAGAACAATCGCAGGTCGAATTTGAGATAACCCCTTTACCGCTGTTTCAAGTTTCTCCAACTTCTGTTTCTTTACTTGAAAGTGCCTTAGACAGCGCAACTCTGCAACAACAAAATGATAACGTGTCTCGAGATTCAGTATCTGAATCGGCCCCATCAGAAACTCCCCGACGGTCATCAACTCCAAGACTGCATCAAACCTTTCCAGAGAGTCTTCCCACACAAGCCCTATCATTTACATCTGTCAATGCAAAACTGTCCACTGGCGTCAGTTTGTCTAGTAGTTTTGGTCCCGAATCGAATTCCGACTTTACTTCGTCAGTTCCAATCCGAATTCTGGCATCAAAACATAATTCATCGACAACATCAACACTGCCAAAATCTCTACCAACAAGTCTCAGTCTTGCACGGAGTATTGGTTCCAAGAATAGTGACAGTAGCACAAATACTTCTCCCACATCCAAAAAGTCTCTGCTGGAGCGTATGCCTCCAAATGAAGAAACTTTGACGGCAAGTAACGCAGGAGACGATAATGACTCCTCTGATAGTTCAGACGAAGATGAAGAGGTGATGGGTGGAGTACTTCGTGAAATGACGATTGATATTCCACGACGAGGAGACCCTCTTCCATTTCCAACACACTTGTCTCCAAGCGGGAATTCACTCATATCGCCGTCAAGTGTATCCAGTAACTCGTCGTCTGGTACTTTTCGCACCCCAACTTCCGGCGTGTCCCTGCGATCGTCATTTGACAATAGCGACACAGTCGTGAATGGTCATGATTTAGAACGTGGTGGATCAAGTGTGACTACACGACCTTCAATGCTGGGCTTAGGTTGGACTGGTTTGCAGCAGCCGTTGTCGATTGCTGGATCAATGTTTTTCAATCCCTTCAATCTTCGACCCAGTACAGATGTTGTGGTGTCTGAAACTGGAGAAACTGGCGAGATAGATCAGTCTCATTGAAATAAATAGATTTGCCAAGTTGAACTAAAGCATTCATTTATTTGTGTTGTTTTGCTACAATAATTACAGTGCGCTTCCATCATCATTGCTCCATATCTTCCACGCCATAATGTCTCTCCCATCCCTTTAGGGTCACAAATGCGAGAAACGCTGGAACAGATCCTCCCTCCAATACATAATGTTGCCTTAGTTGATTCAACTCTTGGACTCGTGCAGGAGATCCCCCAACAATTTGCATGGTTCCGTTATCATTCTCCTGACTTGAAAATAAAAAGGAAGAGTCATCTTGGGGATCAGCGTAAGTCGAAATCAGACGCACTAAACTCTCTTGGAATTCTACTCTGTAGCCAAGAAGTGAAAACACCGCCTCTTTGAATTCTTTCGATTTGTCCATGAAAACCTGTCGAGAAGAGATTGTTAAGAATAAAACTATACATAACTTAAAAAAATACTTCTCGCAATCTCAGAATTCGCTTGTCCCTTTCATCAATTAATCCTTGTAACCGCCGACTCTCCAGCTCAATAGATTTAACAACTTCGACGGGAACCAACCCTCCAAATTCTGATCCAAGTAACCTCGCTTTCAAGGCCTTGTTTTCAGCCTGGAGAGTATCCAACAACTCCTTCCGAATTACAAATGCTTTTGATTCTGGATTTTCGGCGAGTTGAAGCACCTGTGAATAGGTTTAGGAGCTCGTTAGGAGACTAATTAAGGTACCTTCAAGTTATCACGATCAAATGCGCCTTGGCCGATCGCCCGCTCCAACACGAATATTTGGTTGTCAAAGTTTTCAACCTCTTTTGCAGCAAAGAATTCTCAGTCTGGAGCTTCTCGATATCTACAGAAAACAACTCAGCACGTCAGTTCAACAAAATTACAATCCTAACCCTTTTCAAGCTGCTTCACTTTGTCTTCCAATTTACGCTTGACTGCCGTGAAGTCGGATTGAGCTTCTACGTTTGGTATGCTTGGCATGTTTGATGCACTTTGGAGTTCAACTTCCAAATCAGCAACACGAGCTCGGTATCGCTCAATCAAAGCTTCCAGCTCCAAAATTTGATCACGCAACAAGTTATCATTTATGCCGGTGTCCGCATCTACGTCTTGGAATCGCACTGCAGTCTGTACATCAAAAATAGGTTTAGCAAACACGAACAGAAAGACAAAAAAACAAACCAACTGTTCCCTCAGAAACGCGACTTCTCCAGCAACAAGATCGCGGCCTTTTTCTAACCGCTTCACTTGCCGACTTTGAACCTCAGCCTTTGCTTCTTCATCGGCAAGTCGTTTGCGCAATTCCCCAATCTCCACTTCCAGTTCTCCGACATGCGCTCGTAACACTTTCACGTCTGCCAGTTCTTCTGATACCCGTTCCATCTCACGTGCTCTTTCTAAACGTTCTGTTTCCAAGGCCCGAGCGAGTCCAAGTGGCGTCACTTCACCGTTTGACGATAAATCAGATTCTCGCAACAATGAAGACCATCGACGCTTCTCAGCTTTGAGTGTAGTGGCTTCTGCTTCTGCTTCAACGAGTCGCGTGCGAAGAGAATCCATGGCGCGAACTTGTATTTCTAGGGTACGAATTTTTTCTTCTTGCGCGGTAGATGATTGATGAGCTGTACGAAGCCGTTGAGATTCTGTTTTGAGATGCGTGTTTGAGGTTTCGAGTGTGTGAATGTATGCGAGTTGGTCTATCAATCGATGGTTAGCAAGCTACTATACCCTTGGAAATGCGAAACGCACCTTCTAATTGTTTCTTGATTGTTTGGAAAGAATCTGGGGACGACGCGTTGCCGTGTTTGAGAGAAATAAGTTTTGATTCAAGAGACGATATTTGGGATTGCAGGTCTCCAGTTTGTTTCAATGCCGCAGTCTTTGCCGCGACAGCCATTTCATGCTGCGACTCCAAAGTAAGTCAATTTGTCCATCCAGAATAAACTTGGTACCTGAAGTTCCAATGCTTGGAGTCTCTGACGATACTGATCTGCTTCTCGTTTTGAGTTCCTGATTTCGTGTTCTCTTCGGCGCTCCAGATCTCGCAATTGTTCATTGGTCACAGAGAGTTGCTCAGTCAAGGAGGCGTTTTCTGACTGCAGTTTCGTTGTTATGAATGAAGATTCTTTCTGATGTCAAATGCATGAATAAAATGAAGGATGGATTGATAAGTATAAGTGCTCTTACATCTTTTTGCTCTCGTTCTGCATCCTTCAACTGTTGTGATTCCTCCAACTTCTTGTTGGATTCAAGCAAGAATGTGCAATCCCTTTCAAGTTTCTGAGCAGTACTATTGATCAGTAAACTGATTATAAAGCTAGGGGGATCAAGTGTTACCCCAATCTTGGAAAGGGAGTCCTGCATATTCTGTTTTAATCTCGCGTTTTCCGATTCGAGGGTTATGATTCGGCGCTCTGAGTCGTCTTTCTGCATCAGTAACTCACGCTCAAGTAGCTTGATTGTGCGTTTCGCGTTAACGAGGTCCGAATCTGTGAAGGAGACTGGTGTGAATGTTGGTAGGAGTGTTAACACTGTCCTGTACCAACGAACAGATCGACCGAGTCCAGTTCCACATCCTGAATGCTTTGTACCTTACTTGTTGCAGTACTTGAAGGACGAGCCAACGGGAGTTCCTGATGTTGTTGCTGAAGCCGAGGAGCGGCGGCGGCCTTGACAGCGTTTGTTGCGTCTCTGAACGAATCGAGTGTGGCCGCCACGTCCGCGGCCGTTGCTGCTTTTGTGACTGAAAACGGGGCCATCGACGAAGAAGAAGAAGTGGTGGTGGTGGTTCGGAGCGGCCGCTTGCCGACCTTTGCTGTGTTTGTTGTTGTTGTTGTTGCTGCGTTCGCTGTTGAGCCCGGTCGTGTCGTCGACTGCGCGGGTCGGAATGTCGACGCGGACGACGAGGCAGTTGAGGCGCGGAACAGCGATTGCCGTCCGCTTTTGTTTGCTTCCATTTTTATTGTTACTTCATTTTCTCCTTTTATTGAAAAACAATCTAAAACCCTTTCGAAAAATCAACTAATCCAGGAATGCGCTCGGCTCCTTCCGTGTAGAGCCTCAATGAATTCGCGATCGTTCTTGCAGCGAACGTGTAGTCAGTCAATGCCGCCATGTGTGGCGTTACAATCACGTGTGGATGCGACCAGAGAGGATTTGATTCAGGGAGAGGCTCAAGCTCAAACACGTCCAGGACCGCCCATTCAATCATAGCATCCTCATCATCCAAGGCACGAATCACATCGTCTTGCACAACCGTTGCACCCCTTCCCAAATTCACAAACATACTTCCACGCTTCATTTTTGAAAATTCGCTGTATCCGATCAAATGATACGTATCTGGAGTGGACGGCAATAGTGAAATTACAATATCGGAAGTCCTCAAGACGTGTTCCAGCCCTTCACGTCCAGCCACAACTTGGACACTCACTTCTTCGACTACTGCAGTTTCATTTCCAGTCACACTGTCAACCAGTCGAGGAATCGTAAGACTTCGCTCCACTGTCCCCCACCCTCTCACACCTGTGAATCCATTCCTAATCAGCTGCGACGCAACTTCTTTTCCCAACACTCCAATCCCCAGAATACCAATTTGCACGTCCTCCATCGGTGGTGGCAAAACTCCCCTCGGTTTCTTGTTCCATACCTTTTGGATTTGCTGCCGCGTGATCAAGTTCATTTCACGATGATGATTGAGGACATGTGTGAGTGCTATTTGTCCCATTCGTTTCGTCATGGAGTTGTCAACGAGTCGAATGAGTGGGATGTGTCGCGGAAAGTCCGGGTCTTTCAACAACCGGTCGATCCCGGCCCAGGCGGACAAGATGAGCTTCAGCGATGGGAAGCGAGACCATAATCCAACAACGGATGCGTCCACAATCACAATTTCTACTTTGGAAACATCCAGTGTGTCTGGGATTGTATTTGGAGTATTGATGTGCAACAGGTCAGGCAAGTGTGCGAGAGTAGGTGTTTCACGAATCGCCTTTTGAATCAAGGGAAACGCTGCAGTACCGGTTGCTTCCCAGTTGATGTATGCGATTTGGGACATATTTTTTGGAAAACCCCAAACAGATTTGGTAAGGCCTTTTTTGGCACTCATTCAATCTCAAAATAATCATCATGAGATTCAAATTGTATTTCACGCCATTATTCTTCTGCCACAGGAGAAGGGAACCACGAGGGAGGGAATGCTCGCACACGTAATCCCTTTGCATCAGACAACACCAAATCCGTTTCAGGACTGAATCCAGAATGCTCCAAGCGTACCAAGGCCAATCCGATATTGTGCACACCACTACAAAACTTTCCAACTTCACGTTTACTGAGAGTTCCATCAGACTTTGTAAGCGCACGAATATCTGTTGTGGACGCTGGAAGAGGTTCTGAAAAAGATGTATCCAGCGACAATTGAGTTGGCACACTATGCATGAAATGAGAAACAATGAACGGATTGTATGCAGACCACAGCACTTACTCGTCACCTTCACGATAGATTTGGACAGGCACAATTCTCTTCCTCGTCACACCAATGTGGTAAGTTCTGATGGTGAGTTCTTGTCCAAGATAGCACCCCTTCCTGAAATCCACACCGCCCATCAGATCAAAGTTGGATTCCAATGGTAATGAGACGTTGGGGAAAATATCGTCCATTCCTTCCGGAATACCATTTAAAATCCGGTGGATTTTGTATTCGAGTTCTGACGCCTCAGCGAAAGTTGACGGCAGGCTTGCTAAGTTGATATCATGATAATTGATAAGGTGTTTTGGTGCAACATGCAGAAACACACACCTTTCGCAGATGCAGGAAGCAAGTATCGCACGCCGAGATCAGGATGTCTGGGATCCTTCAATCCAATTTCAAATGCACGATCACGGGGTACCACGGAACCAACAGGAAGACTCTTTGCACCATCACCTCGCGGCACAAAACGAGACCAGAGACCCGCGGCCTGAGGACCCCATGCCTGATGCACCTGATACTCATTCGAAACATCGTCAAGTGAGATCTTTGCTCTGAGCGCATACTTTTTGAGGTGTTTGAGCAATGGTTCGGCAGCCCGAGCATCAACATCAATCAGGAACTCCGCCTCCTTCCCTGCAATCTGAGAAGCATTTCGAGGATGAACGAATGCATCAGCGATGACACGACCCGGTGCTGTCAGAAAGGCCGCGAAGAGCCCGTCGCCGCCACGCTCGATCTTTGCAATTTGATTTGTCATCAGGCCCTGGAGGAACTTGGCTGCGTCTGCTCCGGCAACTCGGACAACGCCGCGTTGAAGTCGCGCGAACGAGTTGGCGGTGTTCAAGGTGGACATTTGGTTTTGGCGCAACAACAAAAACGATGCTGCATTTGGCTTCACTTCGAGCTCAATTTGGCCGCGATGCAAATGCTGGAAATGCTGGCGATTCGTCAACGGCTGAATCTAGCAGGAACCCTAGTCCTACGCTGCATTTGATGTCTCGGGACTCTCCGTCTCTATGGTTGGCCTTGAATTGAACAACTCCGTCAGAGTACTCACAATATAGCCTTTCGCCCATGAAGGAACACATCCGTCAACCAAGGCTGGTCAACGCCTGAGGAAGATATACTTGTCAAAGCAATCATGAAATTTGGTGTTGGAAACTGGCGTGCTATTCTCGACTCGGGTTGTTTGCCTGGAAAGAATCCAGCCCAGATGTATCTTCAAACTCAGAGAGTACTGGGGCAGCAAAGTATATCAGAGTTTACCGGCCTACATGTGGATATTAGGGCGATTGGGATCATCAACAAGAGTCGAACAGATGTTGTCCGAAAGAATAGGCTGATAACCAACGCTGGAGGTAACGTTCCAGCTTATCATCATTCTTGGAAACTCAAACTCATTTTATAGGAAAACTAACACGTGAAGAGCTTATCAAGAAATTAAAACAAAACAAAGAAAAGTGAGTTTATTATTTGTGGTAAGTATATGCAGCTTTTCAACTACTTTTGTAGATACGAAGTCCCGGAACAAGTTTGGTCGACTATCGAGTTGCCGAATCAAGACTCGATTACCAAGCTCATAATGGAAAAGCGTTTTTTACTGAGTACTTTAGAGGCTGAAGTTGCTCAAGTTCGAGAGCAGATTATGGAAGTCAGGGTGAGATTGTTGTTTGATGCATGTTTTATTTATGAATACTCTTCGTAGGAGGCCATTGCACAAGAGTCAGCCGTAGAAACTTCAGCCAAAAGGAGGAAAAAGGATAGTCTATTTTCAAACCAGTACGCGGAATAAAAGAATCAATACCATCATCAAACGTCAGTTGGGCGTCGGACCTTGAAGCCTCCTCTCATCGCATTCAACACCAGCAAAACACAGATAGAAGCCATACATCCAAACAATGTCGCTTTGAAAGCGCTTGCAAAACACTTGGTTCCCCGACACTCTGATTTCCCTCCTCTGGCAGAATCCAAGTACATACCAAACACCAGGTTGCATAAGTGCCCACCCAAAGCTGGGCCCACTGTACCAACCCCAGTTTGACCCAAACTTCTCAACTCCGAACCAACGGCTAACAATCGCCGGTGCCGCCGAGAATATACCACCATATCCCATTCCCAACAAAAGAGTAACAGGAATCAGTCCAGTAACGGCGTCTCCAGTCAATGTAAAGAGTGCTGTCGACAATGCCAACACGATCAACAATCCCCCAGCAAGCATTCCAACCAGCCTGGTAAGCTTGAAGCGAGTCATTAAGATATCCGATGCTAGACCCGTAGAAATGCGTCCCGCACAGTTACAGATTGATAACAAGCTTACGTGAAGTCGTTGGGTGGCTTGAATGTCAGACGGAATCGTTTTCGCAGAACTGAGCGCAATCACAATTGCTCCGACATTATTAATGTACATGAGTCCTGTTCCGGAAAGAAGGATGAAGGCTCCGAAAAGGAGCCAGGCGTCTCTTTGGGAGAATAAGGAGGGTTCAGTTGGAGCCAATGGTGGAGGAGGTACGTCTAGAAGCTGAGATAATTCCGTATTTGGTGGTGGAAGGGCTTCCTCTCGTCGTCAGAAGTGTCGTCGTCATTGACAGTCGATGCAGTAGACAACTCTCTCAGCGCCCGTCTCCTCAAGGCCGCGGAACAATCATGCAAATATCCGGCTCCAATAGTAGTCACAGAGCCAGTGACAATACCCACAAATAACAGGAACCCAAAGATATCTACAGTTTGAGTTCCATCCGGTCCCATAACAATAAAGAATCGCTGAAGCTGAGAAAACAGGAAGGCAGAGAGCCCAAACAAGCAACCGGAACTCCAACAGCGAATCCGTGTTCCCGCTGATCAAAGTTCTTGACGGTTGTCGCAAGTGCGCTATTGAACACCCCTGAATTGCCCAACCCAACACAACCATATGCAAGACCGAGCGCCCAATCAGGAAACGAGGCAGATGAGTATCCCCATGCAAGAGATAGATAGCCTGTCAGCAGCAGGAGACCCTGTCAAAAAAAGGGAGGGTTGAGCTGTCAATATGAAACAACACCCATAACGATCCCGCCAATTTCCACACTTACGGCAACACGACAGAGCATCCGCCGGTCATGTGTATCGCTTAGACGGCCCCAACGGGTCCTGATAGATACTGTCCAAATCCACCGCAGGATGCGATTCCGTTAAGAGCCGTTTGGGACAATCCCCGCTTCTGTTTCAGACCTTGGGCATAGGCTGAAAAGAGGTATAATGTACCAGCGCACGCCTTCAATGGAGTTAGTTTACATGGCAGTGCGGTTCGATCACTCTTACCATGCATGCAGTGAGGCAGCAAAGGCAGTGTTACGCTTTCTCTTGGACAAGGACGCCACCATTATCGCAAATTTGTGGAATCTCAATTGCGTCTTTCTCTTTCTTGGAACAAACACTCAAAAATGAATTCATGACTTCTGTTTGTTTGTAAGACATGAGAACACAGTGTGTACTGAAGCAACCACAAACACAAGCATTCTGAAAAGACTTTTATTTGCGCGATTAAATAAACCGAAGTTGATGCTGCTGGAACTTGGGCGGTACCCAACTGATACATGACTGCAAGTAACTTGATTAGATCTCATTAAATGAGCAATAACAACAGCACTCACTGGATCAATCTTGATGCGCGTTTTCTTCATGTTCTTTTCATGATATTCCATATTCTTTTCACTTAGACACAGGATATATTGCCCTTTGTAGTACTTGACCATATCAAGTGCTTGGAGGGTATGAATAATGTCTTCGGAACAGATGGCAGTCATATCACTTATTTCTGAGATGAGAATTTCGCCTTTGTACTTGTAAAGGATTTCGAGAATCACATCCGCCCAGTACGATCGATATGATAAGAGTCCAAGATCAGAAAGAGGTTTTTCTGGCGAACCAGTCTTTCTTTCAATCTTTGACAGTTCATATGAGAATTGAATCAAAACTTTCCATAACTAGATGGATATTAGTTGGTTACATTTATAACGGCAATATGTCTTACCCCATTCGTTGATTTTGAGGCAGCGTCAGAATACATGCAAGATTGTATTCCTCAGCCGACTGCTTTTCTTTGGAAAAGTATCCGATAATGTGTTGTCCGACGTCATCGTTTTTGGTCATGATGTAAAACATGAATGGATCCACATCATAATCTAATTTGTACAGCATGAAATAAGTTGCGTGATTGATATAATACGAATGAGAGAATGTTGAGGTTGATTGGGATTCACAAGAAACACAATAGGGCTTCGATATCAATCTGCCGTCTCTTCCGTTTCAATTGTATCAGAGATATACTTACACAGAGTTTTGTGATCCAGAAAGAGCTTGGAGAGCAAACATAGATTTCTGCAATACTTTTTCTGCTTTCGCCCATCAATTTCGAAAAAGCTCAAGTCATCTTTCCGATAAATTTCGTTTCCTGGGGGATGTCGCATCAGCACTTTGTTCGATGCCGTTCAAATGGTTTCAAAGAGCCATAGGGTTCAAGACAGAATTGACAAATATAGACAGCATCTGAATATGTAAATTCTTCTGGATACGGTGAAAAGTACCACGTCTCAACTTCGTTGGCACCCATAATGATCTTGTCAATATTCTTAACTCGGAAATTTCCGTTACAGATTGGGTCATGGATCCAGAAGTTCGCAACTTTTCAATTTCCTTTTCTTTCGAGAAGGTTGCGGGACCTCCAGGGCCGTTAGGACCTGCAGCAGCACTGCCAGTTTCATCATCACCATCACCACGCGTTGATTGGCCAGGAGCCACAGAATCGTTGTCTTCATCGTTGCCGACGCGTCGTTCGGAATCATCATGGTCGTGGTCGCGTTCTTCACCATCACTATGGTCTTCGTCATGATCATCTTTGAGGGGACTGTCCTGCCTCCTCACGCTAGTACTTAATTTGGAAGGAGCATTAGATCCTCGAGCTGATCGACGCATGCTTTGGTTTGAAGCTACTTCGTCGTCATCGTTGCCTTCTGTAAAAGAGAGTTGAGTAAGGCCGGAGAATACCTGCCACAAAAGAACAATCGTACCAATAGAATCAACCGCCATTGAGTTTCCTTCGTCGATTGACATGCTGTCATCGTGATCGTTTTCGTTGTCCGAATGCTCTGGGGTTGTCCGTGTAGAACGAGCTGAAGAGGCTGGGGAAGCGGCGCGACCCTTCCCCAAGGCCTTAGCCGCTTTTGCCGAAGCAGCAGTTTAGCGGGTACACTCTGAGCCTGAGGAGCAGGAGGGGCCAGGGCGGCCGGGTCCGTGGACAGTCTGCGTTTGAAGGAGAGGTCGAGCAGCTTCTTCGAGGCAATCTTCTTTGCAAGCGGCGTCTTCGAGTCACCCGAACCAGAGCCGCCCTTCTTCGAGGCCGCGGACTTCTTCGCGCGGCGGCGGCGGCGGCCTTCGACTGCGGCAGTTGGACGGTTGCAAAGTCGATGCGGTCGCGCTTGACCCACTCGTCGAGCCGCTTGTTGAATCCGTCAAAGTGCACGTAGTACGCTATCCCTCCGCCGCGGATCGATAGAATCTCCGCTCGATGCCACTCTGTCTCGTTTTGTTTTGGTTTAGTTGGTCGGTGCGTCACAGTAGACTTAGACACATGTGACTCACCTGGGCTGGCTGCTCCCGGCGCACGTTTGTCTACTTGAACAAAACATCCTACTGCTACTCCGTCAGCGTTGAGTACGAGGGGTCCGGCTGGTGTTGATGGCCCACTGTGTCCGCCCATTTTGTTTGATACGTGGAAGGGAACCGAAAAGCGAAAAATGGACAAATTAAATTATATACATTTTTTTTATTAAATCTGGGCGAGAATATCCTTTGTGAAGGCATCAACTCGCTTTTTGTTCTCTGGATCCCAAGGAGTTTCATACGTACGTGACTGCTTCACAAGCTTCTCGACTTGTGCCTTGTCTCCCAGCTTTAATTGTGAGAGAATCACATAATCATAGCAACCCTCAAAGTGGCGGTTCATTTCGATGGCGCTACTTCCATATTCCACGGCGGTGGCAAAGTTTCCCCTGTGGTATTCCACTTTGCAAACCAAGCTCAGAAGGTCACGAATTTCCGCATTTGCATTCGGATCAATATACTGAAATGCGATCCTCAGTAATTCAAATGCTTCATCAAACTTGCCAAGAGCGATGCAGGCTTTTGCTGCCTTCTTTCTGACTGCAACAGAGACTCGATCAATACCATTTTCCGAACATATTTGCTTCGCAAGATCAATTGCTTCCTGATGCTTCAGTTCTAACAGCAGAATATCGACTTTGAGTGAATTAGAAACGCGAGTTGTCGACAATGCTTCGATTTTTGCCAGTTCCTCTCGGGCCAACCGGCAGTAGAATTCCGTTCGTTCTCTTAGTTGATTGTAGCGAGGATCTTCAGGAGGAATTGGCAATCCAACACTTGATTCAAGTCTGTTTGCACGTTGCACCAACACGACAGCCTTCTCATAAATGAGCTGATACAGATTCTTCCCCATTTCATTACGGCACAAAGGACAAGGAATTTGCGCTGCCTTGATGTTCGGGTCCTCATCTCCAATCGTTTTGATGGGTAACGATGCAAGGCATCCAGAGCAAAACATGTGGTTACATGGAAGAATTACAGGCGAAGAAACAGGATCCAAGCAAATTGCACATTCCTGGGCACTTTCTTGCTTTGCTTGTGTAAGAAGCGTATTTCTGAGATCGGCTTCATGCGATAAACTGATGAGACTCTCCTTTACAGCCAAACATATTGGCTTATGCTCCTTCCAAGCCTTCTTTTGGCAGTTCGCTGAGCAATAAAACGCAGATTTACAGCCAGTACAGCGCGAAAGAGACGATGACGGCCGATTGCAAAAGTCACATTGAAGGTCTGTCATTTCGCTCTTTCTTTTTTTCCATCTCCAAACAACCAACCACTTTCAACCAACCAACCACACCATCTGCCCAACATGACTCGCATGCGAAGAAAGAAGAACCCTCACAACATTAGAGATGTGAAACGAGCATCTCGTACCAGAGCAAGAACCAAGGACTTGGATCAGATTCAAACTGACATTGCGGCAAGAGTCGCTGCTGGTGTTGGAGACTTGGTGACTGGTGTACCACAGCCACCTCGGGAATTGGATCCTGATCTTCCTGGATTGGGACAGTTCTATTGCATTCACGTGAGTAACGCCAACTCTACATAAAATTGGATCTCATGTATTCTAACCATTATCCATCATTCCAAACGGTCTCCAGTGTGATAAATACTTTGTTACCCAACCTGCAATGGATGTACACCTCGCCTCAAAACCTCACAAAAAGAGAATCAAGGTGTTGAAGGAGCCAGCGTTTACACAAGCGGAAGCGGAAGCGGCTGTGGGTCTGAGGACAGATAATACGCGTGGAAAGAAATCATCTTCAGCAATGAATGTGGAAACTGTGCATGCTGGAATCTTTGCGGATTTGAATGCATAGTAACTTGTTTCAGTTCTTCTTTTTTCGGGGTTATGAAATACATATTTACAGAGTTTTGTTCTATAATTCTTGTCAGTAATGGATTTGTGACTCGGCCGTATTCCCAATCAGAAATCTTCCATTGTCCCACCTGGCACAAGAGCACTGTTCCTTCGCCATTCATCCTGCACCTGTCTTCAACCCACTATTGGCGCAAATATATATTGCTGAAGTATCAAAACCTTGTTTCATCTGTCATTGACCTGTCAAATCAAACGCGGATAAACCCCAACACACATAACCCACAATGGACGAATCAGCTGCGAATACAGTCTCCACCGACTTAAAAGTCTCTACCACATCTTCAGTGGCACCACAGCCCCAAACACAATCCAACTCGAGAATTCCACGTAAAAACAGTAAAGCGGGAAGCACTGCCGTCGCTGGATCACAAGCTCCAGGAGGAAACCTCTCCATCGCCATCAACCAAAGCCGATCTTCTATTACAACAACCCCCGTCGCACAGTCCGCGACAGCGGCAGGAATCTTCAACTTCAACAGCGCAATCAGCGGCCCCTCAAGCGCATCCTTCAAACGAAGCCTTCCTTAACAGCGAGCCCCTTTCAGCATGTATTTGGGAATAGTCCGTTCAGTGATAACCCGGATCCGTCTCGGCTCGTTGACAATTCGCGAGCAAGTACGAAAGTTCCGGGGCCGATTGTACCTGTTACACCGACTGTTGGAATAACACAGCCTAGTTTCAGTGATGATGATGCGGAGGAGGCGAAAGTGTTGGAGCCTGTAGCGCCAAAGGCAGTTCTATTGAAGGAGTTGGGAAGGACGTTTGGACCTGAAGAAACAGCGATGAAATCTATTGAAGCAAGAGTGTATGAAAGACGGCTGATGATGGTTGAAGAAGGTTTGTTGTCTTTGTATGGTTGATTTGTGGGAGGGATCTCCTCTAATTTTTTTCTCTCTTTTTTCCCCCCTTCATCAACCCCAACCACAGTGGTTCATCGATTGAGAGACCCTGTTTCTGGAATTGAGCTGAAAGATAGATCTAAATTATTTCAAGTGTATAAAAATTCGTTTACAGGTGGGTGACTCGAATTTTATGCTTGCCCCAAAAAATAACGCAATATTTTGCATAGGTACAATGCTGATTGACTGGCTGATTCCAAACTGCAATTTAATTGGTCGACCGGACGGAACTCGAATCGCTCAAACTCTCATGGACTACTCATATATAATTTCAGTCGACATGGACTATAAGTTTAAAGAAGCTTCGCTCTTCATCTTCCAAACAAGTTTTTTGTGGCCTACAGTTCCATGGAACAATCTTGGCCGAGATTACTTTATTTACCTCATCAAGCGAACCCAAAGAACTTCAAAACAGCAACAGCTAACTGTGACGGAGGAGCAAAGATTGGAAAGATTAATGCTCAAGTTCAAAAAGACTCGAGATGAGATTGCTCAGGCTGTGAAAGCTCAATCAGAGTAATTTGTTTTTCAGGCCTTCCTACATAACTAATCCTAACGGTTTCAGATTCACGGAGAGCCTCTCAAAGAACGAAAAAAAGATATTTTACTTGCAAGAACACGCTTTTTGGAAGTACCAAAGACCATTACTTCAGACTGCAGTAAGTTCTGTGTTTTAGCTGTGTGCCTCACTCAACCACATTCAGAATACGCCTTCACCAACAATGAAAGATGATTCTACCATGCGTGTTCGAACTTTTGAAGAATATTTGGTTTGTTGATGAGTCGTAGAACCACAATTTACTTAAATAGTTATTAGGCTCAACTTTCAGACACTCAACTGCTGGCATATGTGGAAAAGAAAGTATCGCAGTTACAAGCAGCCAACTATATGAAAAGAATACCGATTTCGACGGCCTCTAAATTGTACGTTTTGATCATAAGTACTTCGCCCACTGAATATTTAATAGTGTCATTGAGCGTGCAGTTGCATTCCAAATAATGGATCCTTTTGTTGAGCCATTAACTGATAACCCTTTTATATGCGATGATCCGAAAATATGGGACACTGTAAAGTGAGTGTCTTTGAGAAATCTGATACCCCAACTTATGACTTTTGCCAAGAACACTTCCTTCTCCAAACGACATTAAAATATGGAAACGAAACATTTCAGAGCTCCTAGGTGATCCCCTTGGCCTCAAATTCTTTTCAGAGTATCTTCGAAAAGAAGATGCGATCGATATTCTGGATTTATACGTCAAAATCAAAGCGCTCGACGATATATCCTCATACTCCGAATACCTCTCCGCAGCAACCTTAATATTCAACGAGTTCATTCCGATCGGGTCACCTCGTGAAGTGAATATCACATTTGGAATTCGATCACGGCTTGTCGCCACATTCACGATACTCAAGAGCCAAAGCGCAGAACAAACCGCGAAATTAGAGCTTCAAGCGTTAAATGGACAACTATCTCCAGAAGCTAAACTTGGGGCTGCGGATCTGCCTGTGGTGAACTTGTTTAGCGGGGCTGGAGTAGCTTCACCGTCGACCATGAACTTGAGCAATGGGCCAACTGGAGGAAGTGGAGGAAATCCGTTGATTTCGATGGCGGATGTCACTGCAAGTTTTGCAGGTTTGGCAAGAATGGAGTGTGGATCGCGTGGACCTGCTGTCTTGGCACATCAATATCAGCAAATACAAGAAAGTAAAAAGACTGGGTTTGCGATTTCTCCGATTGATGAAAACAAGAAGATGGTGAGTATGGCTGGAGATGTTGCTACTTCTGCTGCTCTTACTCCTGAACGACTGTCGACTTGGCGATTACCCCACGATACATTTTCAGCGACAAGCCAGCATTTACTGACGATAATGGGTCGAGACTCGTTTGCAAAGTTCTGGACAAGCCCAGTCATTAAAGAAATTATGGACCAAATAGGCGTGAAGGAGTAAATTATGCGATTTATCATTTCTGTTTGTGGTTATCGAAGGATGAGGTCTGTTGGTTCAATAAATTGTCTTTATTACACAGCATGATGAAATTCCCCATTTCTTATTCGAGTTTTTCTGCAGATAGTAGATGATGAGCGGGAAATCATAAACAAGCGTGATATTCAACTAACCTAGCACCTCAAGTCGTGCAAGAATAATGTTTTTGCTTGTTTCTTGAATTTCCCCAGCCAAAAAGCACTCATCTAAAATGGCATAGACCTGAAAATACAGCGAGTTACAGATGACTTCCAAACGTAGCTTAATTCTCTCACTTTGTAGAAATTGAAGACGAGATCCAGTTCGCAGACATTTTTGAAGAATGCATCCAGCACTTCGACAAAGAAATGAATTGCCTCCAAATATGCGAGCTCATTATCGTTTGTATCAACGCAGAAACAAAAGAAGAGACCAGCATATCGTCGATAGATGATTTTGTAGTTTCGGTACTGATAGATAGATATTACGGGTCAGGAATCATTCATTGGTCATAGTAACAGTGGATGGGAATGTGGAGAGACACCAATCCGATCTCGATAAATAACAGAGACATCGTTTGATGGAATACTGAGCTATATATTATGTGGCGCATCCGAGAGTCAAACAGAGTCGAGAGTGGCGGCCATCACTCAAGTTGCTACATGCACATGCCCGCCTGAGACTGTGTACCATTAGCAGCTCTCACCTCGATGAAATTCGATTGGTATCTGTATTAGTTGCAAGGACATCAGCCAAGACACGATGATAAGTGTAAGAGCGGGTATCAAAACCAACTTTTGGTCTCTGCCCGCCACGAGCTTGTGCACCTCCATCTTGAGTTTGTTCTTTTCGTCGTCTTCGAAGGGAATGTACCATTTTGAAAGACGGGTTTTGCCCTGTCTGTTTTGGACGAGGATGAATCGAATGGTCATTGGTTTCTTCTTCCAGTGTTTTTTACACCAAAACGCATGTCCCACACAACCGTCCCAACAGTGTGAGTGAGGGCCCCTTGATCGTCTGGGATCGCTAACACGGTCGCCTGCATAGATACACGTGGATTGTAGACGATGTTGTGACGAAGGTGCGGCCGCAGTTCCAGGCGATGGGACTGTCTGAGCAGACTCTGAGCGAGATTGAGAAGGTGCGTTGCTATTGTTTGTTTAACTTGTAGTGCTCGATTGCTCAAACTGACTGGAACTGACTCAATCGCAATCGCAGAAATGGATGGACAAGCTCAGAGCGTCAAAGTGCGCGTCCTTTGGCGTTCAACACGGCGCTCATCCTCTTCCTCAGCAACAGCTCCACCTTCAACAGCAACAACAACAGCAACAACAGCAACAACAACATAACAACGTCAACTACACAACCCAGAACTTGTTCCAAAACCCTATGTATGCTCAGTCACAGCCTCAGATCCAGCAACAGCAGCAACAGCAGGCTTACCCACAGCAACCCCAATACTTCCCCCAGGACAACGATTTCTTGAACGCCAATCCCTACAGCATGCAACATCACCAACCCCAGCAACCCGCGACTGCCCAAAACTACTATGTTGGAATGAATGGACAAATGCAACTCCCCCCTCTCACCCAAATGCCTCAGATTCCTCAATATGCTCGATCAAACACAAACAACTGTAATGTCTTTTCTCACTATGTAAATTGACTAAAACAGTCACAGTGGGAGGCTATCAGCTGCCTCAAAATGATGGAAGTGCCGATGACGTGCTCACACCACCAACAAATGCTCATGACGGATCACGAAATGAAATCGATAGCGAAATCAGCATCAGTCATAGGGCTCGTATTGAAGAAATCGACGCGTTGTTGATTCCTATTCTTGAACGAAACAAAAATCATGAGATGGAAGAAGTTGGATCGAATGCTCCGCATATGGATCTTGCAAACGCCAAGGAAATTACAGATACTACTGAAAAGAGACGTGTTCTTCAACGTGTGTTTAAGGGTAAACGAGTGTTGGGTCAAAATGATGGAGAAGACGATGAAGACGACGACGATGAAGTGAGTTCCTGGATTTCGTGTTCAGTTTGCGCGACATCCCTTGCTAAACAGACTCTTTTCATTATAGGAAGATGACGAAAACAATCGATTGGGTAGTGATTTAGATTCGAAGGACGATGAATCTGAAGATGAGCCTGACTTCAACAACTTGATTCTATGCCAATACGAAAAGGTCAATCGAACCAAAAACAAGTGGAAGTGCGTTTTCAAAGATGGAATTGTGCATGTGCATGGGAAAGATTATTTATTCCACAAGGGAACCGCTGACTTTGAATGGTAGTCGTTGGAGTGCTTCTTATATCTTGTATTTAGCCTTTTGGTCAATAATGAAGACTCATTTCTCTTTTGCAATATCCACCAACTCATCCAAAATCTTTTGTTGTTTTTCATACAGACTCAAGTTGTATTCCAACGAGGACAAGTGCATGAAATAACCTGAAAGCAACTCCTTGGTCCTAGCCAATGTGTCAATAATTCTCAAATTAAACCTGTACTCAAACCTTTGAGGAAGCCCTGCACTGTAGTAATTTTCAATACCCAGCAACTCTTCAACAATTCCTTCTTTCAGAAGCTCATCCTCCATTTTCCCAATTGTGGTTGATTCCCGATGAACATTTGCGCCTTTACTCTTTCGTAGCGCTTGTTCAAATGAGTCGACTGATCCAACTTCTCCAATATTTCGCTGCGTTTTTGCTTGTCGCTTGATGTTGATTAACTTTCTTGCAGTTTGAAGGTTGTTCACGATAACAGCAATGAACAAACTGTTTGAGATGTTCAAGTCAGTTTCGTAAGCAAAGTGCACACAAGCCACTCACTTTAAAAACACAAATGTTTCCAGAACAATAACAAAGACGACAAAGTATTGTATCGTTTTGCTCTTTTCGCGGTTTTCGTTCACTATATTTGACCACTTGTCCAATGTCATAAGTTGAAAGAGTCGGAATAATGCAGTAGAAATAAATCCAAATCTTCGAGGATCTACGTCACGATATGTGGCAGTAGCGAATACAGCCAGAATATCTGTACAAGAAATCAGGCTTACAGTATTCCCGAATATCTTAGATGGCTTACACAATGAGACGAGCGACAATGCCGCAATATTAAACATGGCGGGTATAGACTTGAAACTATGGTGATGATAATTTGCAACGATCGCAACATGCTGATGGTTCGTAAAGCTCTCAAACTTCGTACAGCTCTCACGGCTCTAAATAACCGCAGCACACGAAATATTTCCGTGTTGAAGTTCGCTAAGCTCGCAAAATAATACGGTGTAAGCCATGTAAATATAGATATGGCAACGATTGCGAAATCTATATGATGTTAAAGCTTTAGACAACATTGAGATAGGGCTGTACCAAAGACATTCCAGGTTGACTTGAAGTAATAGAGTCTCCAAGCAAATAGCTTCAGAGCACACTCGGCCATATCTGCTCATGTTAGAGGTGCAGTAGTGTGAATAAACACCCACATATTCCAAGGCAAGCAGAATCCAAAATTGAAATCCACCAAGCTAATAAAAAACCATCAGTTTGATGATATTGTCTCGTGAATGCATACAGTAAGCGTGATTGAAGGAAGAAACAGTTTCGAGAGCAAGAATTACGGTGTTCAACAGAATCACCAGCAAGATGAATGACGAGAAGTAGTTTGATTGAGTAACTTCGAATAATCTTCCGCGAATCCAGGATCCTCCATACACTTGATCCAACAGTTGTTCGTCGTCCGTGCTGGGTTTTTGGTTGAGTTTGTTGCTCCACTTTGAATTGGTCACCTTTGCATGGACATATCCGATTCATAAGCAGACATAGTAGCGAACAAACTGGAGCGAGACAGGTCTTGCGACGTCTTGCCAAAAGTGGTTGAGGATCCTTCCATGGTAGGTTGAAGTTTTGACAGGCAATTAAACTTTCAACTAAAACAGATTTATTCTCTAAGAAAAATAGATGGTTCATATTACATTCCTGCCATGCCAAAAGTTTGACAAACAGGTATATCGGTCGAAGAATTATACGAGGCACCTTGTGTGATCATGTGTTCCACGCACTAAGAATACCGTAAGATTCAAGGTAAACGAAAGTTGAATACTTACAGTCATGAAATAATCAGGGAACACATTTCAGGGTCAATGCGGTTGAACAAGTAGAACGGCATTCGGATATCGTGAACTCTCAGTGCAAAGACAATGATAAGTGCCATCGAGCACCATTATCAAAGGCAGGGGTATAATATACGCAAACTTGTCCCACCAAAGCGATAATACTTCCGTACAATGACGTTGATCAAAAATCCTACAATCAAGGGAGTAATCATGTCCGAATGGAGGGCTCCAACTTCGTCGGACAAAGTTACGATCAAGGGAATGTTGACGAGACACCACCAATCCCCCCATCCAAAGTGGAAAAAGGCGTAGGGAAATATTGGGAGAACGGCACCAATGGCGAAGCAATATAGCAATGAGTGATAAGGGCTGCCAACGCCAAAGAATCGTTCCGGTCCGACGGCACCTTAAAGACAGTCAGCGAAAATGTAAAAACTATGAAATAAAGCATACCCCAAATCGCTCCTGTCGTAAAAAAGGTCTGATACAATGTAGCCGTCCATCCTTCAATACCTCCGAGGATCTTATCACCAGTGTATCGGAAAAGAGTAGCAGTCGTTAAATACGAACTCGCTGCAGTGAGGAAAGTCGCAATGAATGCGTCCAGAAGAGGTCTCGGGGAGGAATCTGAATTGAATTAGTTTCGTGAGAACTTGGGCGAGATCTGACCTTCATATAGTGTCCAAATTTAAATCCTGAATAAGAAGCATTCCTTGCTCCAAAGACATTGTGGTCAACGACTTGTAGGTGAGAACAGAAATCATTTGACCTGGGAACATATAACCCCCAACCATCTCAGCTAAGACGTTGATACCAAAAACTTGCCCGGAGATCGCCCGAATAATTCCAAGAGGCAAGAATAATACAAGCGCGAGAGTTGTTGACAACAATACACCCCACCAAGGAAGTGCAAACCCACCCCATTGACATACTGATAACCCAATAACCGAATTCACGAAAAGAAGCATCCAATACCATGAATCGGGAACTTCAGCGTATACGTCCATTAACTTGGCATGAATATCTTCAGTATCCAAGTCTCTGGCAGCAGTTTTGAATCGATGCACAATATCAGCACCATACCAGAGAGCAACATGAACCACAGTAGCCGTGATACAAAGAAACTTGCTCATGTAACTCACGGCAAAGACGGTACTCATCCGAACAGGCTTGACGGAATCATAAAATGCAAGATCCAGAGTGGTGTTGGTCGCAGGATCCAAGAGACTTCGAATTGGAAGCAAATTGGAGTCCTTGTCGAATAAATTGTACGAGTTCAGCGCGGAACCCAAGGGGAACATTCCTGTTCCGTTTGCACCGTACACTGGATCGGCTCCAAGCAATGAATCAGAGCCGAAAGTATTTGTTGCCCATAAAAGGGGAGTGACAACCCATAAAAATATCCATGCTGGAATAAAACGGATTAATGGTTGGGTTGAGTTGAGTTGTCATAATATACTCACACCCCACAACGTTGTTGACCAAGGCCCAGAACGGGGAATTAATGGGACCAACGGATGAGATGATGGACCAGTCAAACGTCACCGATAAGAAACCAACACCTTGCGCAGCTGAACCCATCAGTTTCAGTTTCTCGTTGCCAACATTGAAAAGACAAAGGACAGACACTGCGGAAAGGAATGGAGCGATAAATGAAGGCAAAAACTGCCACAGGAACATAACTGCGCCTGCAGTCCAAAAGAATGCAAATCTTGAAAGACGCGGTCCGTTTGGAAGTCGTGCGTTTAGTTTATCGGTAACACCGTCCGGTTCGTGTCTCCCATACACTTCTTCATGGAAAGTGTTCATAAATGACACGACTGTTAAGCATTGTGGCCAAAGCATGCTTGAAGGACGAACAAGGAACTTGCGAAAGAGTCCTGTGAGTCCATATCCATTGAATTGAGAGACTAGCAAGAAGAGGAAGCACCAAACGTCATGAATGTCCATTCCCAAGATGTATTTTTGAGCGATGATGTTTCCCATTCCATAAGATGAGACTGTCGCCGTTGAAGCAAAAACAAAGATGAGAGTATGCTCCTTGACAGAAAATGGGCCAGGGTTTAACGTGAATGTTGGTGGATACAAAGATTTCGAAAACGGCATTCTTGGTAGAGTGAAGGTTCGGATGGGAAGCGTATTGGCCATGAAGATGCCAATGGGATAACATGCAATAACGACCATAAATGGGGTAACGTCAAATGTTGGTGATGTTCTGAACGAAAATACTGTGATTCAATGTAAGTTACACCTATAATCGAAGACTTCACCCACTCGTATGAAAGACAGACAGAGAAATTGTCGAAATGCAACCCAGAAAAAGAGATCTATCGACGCGTATAACTATGAGACAAATCTTACGTTTCACTGGTATGTTCTTACCTGAACGTCAATGCCGGCATTGAAGGTGTGTCAAACTCTGGAACAAACTTTTGGACGGTGTCATATGCTCCTAGCATATCATCAGGTGGTGCCTGACCTTTAGTAGCCTCGTCTGGGTCGAACTGCTCATAGTACGCTGAATTAAAGTCACGGGCGGTGAAGGAGGCTGTTTCAGAGCTACGAGAACTCATGATAGCACAGTTTCAAAAGAGTTTTACTTGAAGGGTATTCCCTCTTTCCCATTTGCAAGGCGGCAACGCATAGCGGCAATGATGTGTACTGAATGGGTCAATGGGCCTCGCAATCTGATTGGCTAAAACAAAATGTCCAAAGAAAATTTTCACTCATACAGCCCTTTATTTTATTGCTGAATTAGCGAAATTCCTTCAGTCAGTCTCAATAATTGATCTACAATACTTTGTGCGATTGGTCGAGCATCATGACCAAACTTTTGACGGATCAAGTCTTTCGTCAGCAAAAATTTGAACTCTTCATCCCAAAACTGCAAGTTCGGCTTAACTCCATCCACATCAAATAAGACATGATTGATCAGCAGCACAACTCGATAGAGTATGGACAAAACTCGAGGCGGAAGAAGCTCCGAAAACAGAATAGTTTTGGTCTCGGTAATTCCAAAACTTAAACCAAGACTGTCATCCGATCCCATCTCGTTTAGCATGGTTGCATCAAGGTCTTTGTGCAAGATAGCTATGACAAATCCCATACATGCGGACATTCCTCCAACCGCTGGGAACCATCCACACTTCTGGTTTTCTAAATGACCTATCCAATGCTTTCTGATGGTAGCATCAAACTCGATTGCACAGTTGGATTCGAGTCTCGAAATAAAGCAAAGCTCCCATAACATTACTGCGGAATCGATTGCATTGATTCTGAAGCTGGAATGGACAAATTTCAAGTCCGGTGACGGGATTTTGGATGTAAGTCCGTTTTCTCGAACTGCTCATCAGTGGGATACCCATTATTCAGCGAAACTTTTTGCATGTTGATGTTGGCAATCGATATGCCTGATTTTAGGAGCGTTGCAGCTTGAGTATTTAAACGTGGTCCATCCGCATCGCTATCATCAGAATCATAGAATCCCAAGGATCTACGGCTGGCGTTCTTTCTGGAGGAAGGGGAGGAAGTGGAAGAGAAAGTAATGTGTGACGTCCAAAATATCAAACTTGACTCTGTGGGGGGTGCTCATTCGTTTTGTTGGTTGGAGCATTGGATTGGAGGCTATCCATTGCTTGTTTTTGAAGTTTCGTGCGTTCTTTCCTTGCATCATCCTCCAGTTTCTTTTGAATTTTGAATGCAGACTTTGTGTTTCCGTGCCATTTTGCGTTCCACTACAACGAATATGTTAGTAACTTTGCCCATTATCCTTGACAAACTTTACCAAGTCAATTTTCCCCTCCTCTCCAGTGTAAATAAAGTTGTTCGTTTTGCCATCGTCTAACACATCCAAATCGACTGTATCTGCTGTTGGATCAATATCAGGTTTCAAACTCCCTTCCCTTGAAGGGCTGAGGAAAGGCGTTGGATCTGAAAGCTTTTTCTCTGCGTGGACTTTTTACCACTGATGCAATGACCTCCTTGGGACGACGTTAACTTTAAAGAGCTCGATTGATCTAGTGAAATTGTGCTCTCTGTTGTCAACTGACTTGGATTCCTTCCGTTGTCGGTCCACGAGGCGAATGCCGCCGAGTTCCCAGTAAAGATGCTCTGTTCCTATTTTTTGTACCTGGAACAAATCGGACTGGTGCTGTGGCCCATGGGCTTGGAGGAGTGCGGGTTCATTGGTTGTTCTGATGAAACTGATACAGAATCAGAATAATTGGAAACAACGCTTGCTCTCGGAAGGACGCGAAGATCATCCAAAGCTTTGTAAAACCTCCCAATGTTTATCCTGTACTTTTTTCGGTTCTTGAATCTCTTTTGATAAGTGTTTAAAAGTGGGTCCCCGCAAATGCGCTTCAAGCGAAGAACCAGCGATTAAAACTAAGGCCTAGATTAATTTAATTTAATATATTAATGTAACTTGCTTTTTACGAGATCTGTGAATCCATAAGGCGAAAGTTGACGAAAGATGTTGTCCGAGCAGGAACTTGCTCAGTGTCAAATATCATAATTGTAAAGAGCTGAATGCACTTTCTATTGTACCGTATAGCTAATAAAACATATTCCTCGGAGACAGTAGATGGTCGCTTCAATCCAGGATAATCCGGCTTCAAACCAACCAAGGCTGCAATTCAGCTTCGGATCGCTTCTTTCGAGGATAAAGAGTCTGTTCAGTAAATTTTTTAACGATTGTGAAGCATGCTTCTATTTCATCCATCAGAAATCGATATCCAATCATGGACTACAAAGCCGGTAATGTTTATCGAGCAAGTCGGAACTTTACGTACCTTCCAAAATGCGCTCTTCACTGCTCGATTAGCATTTGCAATTTCTGCAATCTTTCGCAGCAAAACAGCTTTCTTTTGGATATATCCAAGTGGTGCTTTAGCTTCTTCGCAGGGTCAAGTCTGCCAATCGCTTCAAGTTTCGCTTCCAGCTCATGAAATCGTTCCAATTCGTGAATATCATGATACACAGCGTTGTGAACAAACTCCTTATATTGGAGTTAATTCTTGCTCGACTGAGGTACCGGGGCAGCTCCCACACTTTGATTGACGTACGCAACACCAAAGTTTCTATTTAGAGTTGAGAACAGCTGTGCCAAGGATTGGTTTACAATTACCAACAGTGTTACAAACAGAGTAATGACGTAATGGCATTCTAACACCAGGAGGCTTGATCAAAGACATTTCCTTGTGTTTTATAACGAGGTGTTGAAAAGGTGCGTGAAATGTGTGGCATCGTCGGACTTCCTTCAAGGTTGATGAGGTGCTTCATCCATTCAACTATCAACTTACAGCTTTGGCGTATATTATTCGATCAATTCGAATGGAATGCTCAAAAGCATGCTGGAAATCAACTTTCCTCTCCCATAAGATAGGCTTGGTGACATGAATATGATGATCGGTTATTATCACATAACGATTGTCCTCATATAATAAATTATCCGTCAAGCTACAGAAGCTAACATAAATTGGGACCCATCCAGCCCCAATATCACGATCAGCGGAATTTCCTCCTTGACCTTCTTCCAAAGGCCACAATTCAGTTCCTTTTAGATGAGAAGGATCAATTTCGTGTTTTTTGAGCTTTTCTGGCGGTTGTGCTACTGCTGGGGACCCAAACAAGGAGCCTCGTCTGAGAAACGAGTCACGTCGGGTATCACCAACTTTTTCTACGGGCTCTTGAGGATTGTCGCCAACAAGGGAAGCTTCACGTTGAAATACAAGCGGCAATATTGCAACTTTAACCTGGTCTGTTGTAATGGAAGGGCACTGTATGAGCATCGGTAGTGCTTGATTTTCGAAAGAATTGTCTGATTTCCAAAAGAGAAAGAAACACAACAAATCAATCATATAAGTGCAATCTTTAAAGTTTAGACGCCTTGGAGTTTCCAGCCAACCTGTCCATCGTAGCTTTCATAACCTTCAAAGTTGGCTCTGCAGTCAAAAATTGCCATCCGGCATCAGATTGATCCTTCAACATCTTGCGGTTGCGGAACTTGTCTGCAAGATCTTTGTGAACAACCTGTTTAGTCAAGCTGCGCCCGAATGAAGGAACCTTGAGAAACTGGCTCACAACAGCTTCAGCTGTTGGCAACAATTCTTCCTTTGGCACAAGCAAGTCAACAAGTCCGATTCGTTTAGCTTCCGCAGGACCAACAACTGATCCATTGAATCCGAGTAACTCAGCCTGGCGGTGGCCAACGATTTTGGTGAAGAGTTCCATCCAAACCACTGGAACCGTTAAGCCGATCTGTGGCTCATTCAGACCCTGTATTTTTGTTCGTTGAGCTTCAAAATGCAGAGAAGTACGCGCAATTAAGTGCTTACAATGTGTCCGATATCCTTGCTCATGATTCTGTAGTCACAACACATTGAAATAGCGCATCCTCCAGCTGGACATGCTCCGCGAATCACGCTCACAGTCACCAAACGAGACGCGTCTGAATGTGTGAAGTGGAAACAAAGGTTTAATCATAATGCATTTGTTGCGAAAGGTATCCCTACACAAGTTTCCAAGGAACACGTTTTGAGTGGTCCAGAACTCAGTGTACTTTTCCAATGAGGTGAGAGGTGCATAAAGCTCAGTCAGGTCGTTTCCAGCTGTGAAGATGTCCTTCTCAAGTCCAGACTGGAAAATCAAGGCTCTCATGGCCTTATCGGACTGAACTTCATCGAGAGCCGCTTGGAGGTCTTTCCAGAACTTGAGGTTCAGGGCATTGACGGGCCCGCTGGTTGGTTGGTTGAAGCCATTTGTCAGCACAGCAGCAGCAAAGAAGGAAACACTGTTACCGATTGAGAGTCACAATGGCGTACTCTTTCTTCTTTTGCACTGTCACGAAGGAAGCCATTCGTTGTTGGGTGGCGTGGAGTTTTGAGGATGCTTTTTGATGAGAGCAGCCACATGGGCCAAATCACACACACGAGGCGGCAAGAGAATACAGATTTATTAATAACATTAATGAGGTGGTATCACATATTTGCTATGAGTATCACTTCTTTGATGGGGCAGACGCGTTCAACACGTTCATCAAAGTGGACGCCATTCCAGCAACGTCCCCCATATTGGATGGAATCACAACAGTTGTGCTCGCTTTGGCAATCTGGCCAAAGCTTTCCACATACTTTTCCGCAACACTCAAACTTACGGCATCCTTACCACTCTCGCCATTTCTTTGAATTGCTTTTGCAATCTTTTCAATGGCCTCACTCGCCGCATCCGCATGCATCCGAATTGCAGTCGCGTTTCCTTCGGCTTTGTTCACTTGAGTCTGCATCTCGGCTTCAGATTTGAGAATCAAAGCCTGTTTGACACCCTCGGCAGTGTTGATGGCGGCCTGGCGGGACCCTTCAGATTCGAGAATTTCCGCACGCTTCTGGCGTTCCGCAGATATTTGACGATGCATTGCGGTCAAGACTTCCTGCGGAGGATGAACATCGCGAATTTCGTACCGTAGAACCTCAATACCCCATTCCGTTGCTGCTTGATTCATAGCCTGTGTAATTTTCGTGTTGAGAAGTGTTCTCTCACTGAGGGTTCGATCGAGACTGAGTTGTCCAATTTCGGATCTCATTGATGTTTGGGCGAGTTGAGTGATGGCGAATTCTGGATCGTCGATTCCATAAGACGCTTTCATGGCATCCGTAATGCGGTAGTACAAGACTCCGTCGATTTTGATGGTGACGTTATCCTGTAGTGAACGCCGTTAGTTGAATTGTGAACAAAGCAGAACGAGAAAAGAAATACCTGAGTAATTGCATTTTGAGGAACTATTTCGACCGCAAGTTCTTTGAACGACTGAACGTACTTTACTTGGTCCACAAATGGCATCAGGACAGCGAGACCGGGTTCCAAAACACGGTGGAACTTTCCAAAGCGCTCAACAATGTAAACAGAAGCCTGAGGAACAAATAGAACAATTGTGTTCCAAGGTGGAGAGACGCGATTGATGCCGCGACCGACGTTGCGCATAGACGAGGAGTCGGTGAAGAAGGAGTGGCGGGAAACAAGCGCGTGCGGGGCCTGGAGTGCACTACGCGATGCTCCTGCTGGCTGCTTTGAGTGTTTGATCCAGTGGCTGAGGTCTCGCGTGGGTGTTTTGAGAAGGACTGCGCAGGCGGCGGTGGTGGCGAAGGTTGATGCCACCACCTTTGATGTGGTTGTCTTCAAGGAGGAAGAAGCGAGTCTTTGCATTGTTGCTTTGTTTTAAGGTTTTCGTTTGTGTGTGTGTGGTTTCTTTGTTGGGGATGCTTCTGGTTTTATGAAGTGGATGAATTTTGGAAAACGTGGTTTTTTGGTGTCGTGTTGCACAGCCTCCAAGCGCCACACCATGTCCGAAAGACACAATTAAAGTGAAACTAGCAATCTGTCAATCAAACCAGTATTTATTAAACATTCTAAACAGTCACCGTTTCCCCAATATCAACCACTACAAATTCCTCCTCCCTCATGCCCCGCTTCTCCATTTCTTGTCTCAACAATCGTGGCGGCTCCATAACATCCTCTCTCGAAAGCACAAAAGTTCCCCAATGCATTGCAACCGACTTTTTGGCATGTAAGTCGTGATGGATATCAATTGCATCGCGAGGTGAGCAGTGCACATTGCTGAGAAGGTGACGTGGGGCGTAAGCGCCAATAGGGAGAGCAGCAAGGTCTGTGTCGCCAAAGTGGGAATGGATTTCGCGGAAGGCGGGACATGTGGCGACGTCGTCTTCAGAGTCGCCTTGCAGAACAGTTCGGTATCCTGTATCGCCGCCGAAAAAGAACTTTTTGGTGATTGTGTTGGGGTTGGATGTTGCTGATGTTGAAGAGATTGGCTCATTGAGGTTTGCTTCGGCAAGAATGTTGGTGTTGTCGTCATCTTCATTATCGTCTTGGTTCACAGTACTTTGAATATGCCATGAACTCCAAAGAGTCTTGTTTTTGTCCCATAGAGTTCTGCTGGAAAAGTGTTGGCTTGGCGTACAAGTGATTTGAACGTTTGATTCAACAGGAGAATCCTGAGACGCTGGTTTATGCAACTTATAGGAATCCCACCAATCGCATTCAATTACATTGCTTATACCCTGTATGGTATGTGATTAGAAACAAATATTCAATAGGGGGCTAAAGGGGGCTAATGGGGCTGAAAGTTGATTCCAATTTGTTCACCCGTTCGCTGATTATCTCGCCTATCATCCAAGAATTTATGGTACATTCTTTTGGTATCGAAACTTCATCCCCGTTGGTGTTGAAAGACATCGATTGAACACTGCTGGCTCGCCAAACCGACATTCCCTCTTCCCACGTCTGGGCCATCTGGTCCCACCAGTTTTCCACTTGCTTTCTGACTTTCTATGAGCTCTACTTACCGCATCTACCAGCAGTTTTTTGTTGCCCATCGGAACGAAAAACAGAATGTCCTTCTTCTTTTCCACCAGTTTCTTCATAACATCCAAATCGAGGTGGTCGTAGTGATTGTGACTGATGACGCAGACATCCACATCCAGTTCTTCAAGCTTGCAAGGAGGATTTACGATTCTGGAGGGACCAGCCCAGGAAAGGGGCGAGCAACGGTCGCTCAAGCAGGGATCTAACAAGATATTTGCGCCAGGTACAGAAAGCAAGAAGGCAGCATGAGAAAGCCAGGTGAGGTGCATTTTGTCATAGTTTGCATCCTTCCGAATCCGGTCCCAATTGATATGCTGTGCGCGGACCCTGTCAGCCGCAATAGGAACCTTTGGCTTCTTGTCTCCAAATAGCATCAGCTTCGCAAAAGGTACTGCAAAGGGAACATCCTTAAACGAAGGCCAGGGATTAGCAAATCCGCCACCGCCACCAATCCAGTGTCGTCGATCATTTCGCAGTTCGGCGACACTTGAGTCAGCTGAAACCGTGAAGGGACCACCGAGCGAAGCGGCTACTGAGTTTGGCGAATACTCAACGCCGATCGCCGACGCTGACACTGCTGCAACAAGCCCCACGCCCGCAACACCACAGAATACTTTCTGTCGCCGCGTTAACGCAAATGTGTGTGGTCCAATGTTGCTGAGAAGACGGGCAACTCGCAGCCACCCATCGTCCATTGTTGTGATTGGAAAATTTGTCACGAAAACCCAAGAAAAGAAAACTCAAAACATGATGCTACTTCCGTGCAGGAAGTGCAGAGAGAGATGTGAACCAGAATTCTACTTTGTCATGAACGACGTGTACGACTGCACAACGGATGAATCGGGCCGTTTTGACCAGTGTTGCTCAGACTGTATCGCCAAAACGTTCAAAAAACTCAACTGCAGTGGATGCTCAAACTTTCTGGCTGATAAGAACTTTAGTTCCAGCCAACTCGCTAGAGGTAGATACCGCAGGTGCCAAAAATGTGACTCAATTGGCGAAGGGAAGTTGGATGAAGACTTGATGTTTGTCAATCGTATTCAATGTAGAACTTGCGACATCAAAGCCGTTGACACTCCAACGGGGAAGCTCAGCTGCTGTGCAAACTGTGGTAGAGTGAGATACTGTAGTCGTGAATGTCAAATCAAAGACTGGCGCCTCAGACATCGGGAGGAGTGCCCCAAACAGAAGGAGATAGTGGAACGTTTCAAAGCGGAAGGACGTGAACACTTATTGGGAACAAAACATTATTGATTCAATACTTCAAGAGATGACAGAATACTGTATTATGAGGATAAGTTTTCCAATGACCGCTTGTGTGCATTCTCTGCTTCCATATTCCAATCCAACCTCCAGATCATACAAATTTCAATAAAGGACACAAAGAAGAGGGATGTAGTCAATCCACTCCAAAGCCCGTATAGTTTCCAATCAAAATAGAAACAGTCTAAAATCAGCTTCAGTAAACTTCTCCTACGCAGATTTTACTTACAGAAGATGCCAAAAGGGATACCAAGGACGTAGTAGCCAATGAGGTTTAGAAACGCTCCAATGTCTGGCCGACCTGCTCCACGCAAGATTCCTCCAGCGATGCAAGCCATCACATCAGCAATTTGGAACGCTAAACAGAATAAGAACAAGAAATCTTTACGCTTGACTTACTTGCAACGAGCGGGATAATCTCAGCAACGATATCAATGACAACCTTATCATCTGAAAACAAGTATCCGAGACTTTCCCTTCCTAGCATAAAAGCCGTACTATTGATTCCAGCTAGAAAAAGGCCTAGACCAATGGCAACAAAAGCTGAGAGCTGAGCTTGATCTGGAGCCCCACTCCCAAGAGAATTTCCAATTCGCGTTGTAGATGCGATCGCAAATCCAAGTGGCATAGTATAAGTCCAATAAGATGCACTCAAGACGATTGTTTGGGCCGCAAGATACTCAGGGCCTAATAAACCGGCTATCAGAGCAACGATTTCCCAAGCCCACCATTCCGAACAGGTCATTAATACACCCGACATTCCAAGACTCGCCGTCATCCAAAGCTTTCGACCATTCAAAACCTCGTTCCATTCCCAACCTACAAACGCGTCGCCTCCTTCAACACGAGCCGCGTACCATACTAACGCAATTGCGATCAAAGTATGGATAATCATCAATGCAAACGGTGAACCTTCTCCTTGTTCACCGAGACTCCAAGACGTAAATACAAAAATGTACTGCAACAAACAATTGATAGGAGCGACAATCCCAATGACTACCATTTGAGCCGACATGATTCCCTGGGACATAAGGAATCTTTTCACACTTTCTGAAATGACGAATGGGACAAGAGAAGGAATCAATAGGAGAGTGTATTTTCCAGACAACCGTGCAATTTCGGGATCTTGGCCCGCAAGGAGGAGAAGCGGTTCAGTAAACCACCATAGAATCGCGACAGGAATACAGGTCAAGTACATTAAGAATATTGAACGCGATAAATGTCTGTTGATGAGTTAACTTCAGGGCAAAATACCACCAGAGTATTATCTTACCTTCCAAGCTCACGCTTACTTCCAGTGCCTGATAGGTATTCGCCATACGATTGAGAGCAGAGTGTATCTATAGCTGCGCCCAGTCCAACAATCAAGGAATATCCCGTTACATTCGCGAAGAGAGTCGCCAGCGCCATTGACGCGAGAGCACTAGTTCCTAATCGGCCAAGTGCGATAATAGCTGCAGTTTGAGAGACATCTAGTCATGTTTAGATAATCAAGCATATTCCGTTTCTGAATTGTGCATACCTGAAGCAAGTATCCGATGGACACAGGGAAAGCTAGAGGAACCAGCTCTTTAGCCTCCTTGATAACGCTGGCTCTACATATCTTGACTGTTGAATCTCGGTGGAGGAGGGGCGTTTCCTCATCTGGTGGAGCGGTGGGTAATTCGATTCGTGACGTCATTGTTTGGTTTCAAGAATGGATTTCTGTTTTACCCCATTTTATTGGTTTCTGGACAAAATATCTCTAAAGTTCAAATTGACGATACTTTCAACGTATTCACGAGTTACGAAATCAGCGTCAATGATGTTGGCGTGAAATTCTTTGGATTCCAAAAGTTGTTTGATGCGTGGATTCACACGCCTTGCATAGTATCGAAGACTCCATTGAATAGTATAGATTACAGAAAGACCTACTTCGATATTGATGGAAGCCGCCAGACGAGTGAGTTCATGGGCTGAACGTGCACTTTCGCAATTAGATTTCGCCCACTCCTTGAAATTGGAAACCAACTCATCGACATTTGCAGAATGTATTTGGTACCAGCTGTCTCTGAAAGAGATGTTGTAGACTGGATCAAGATAGTTTTCGTGTCTGAGGAACGCAACACGCTTTCCTGAAGCAGTCAAGCTGCCTAGAGGGACCTCTGTCACATCATGGTGTGTCATGATATCGCTCTCATTAAAGACTCCGAATACGCATTCCCGAAACAGGGTTGCTTCATGTGGTCCCTTGGATGCACCATCCCGTGCGGCCGCAATTAAGAACTTTTCAGATGGATGGGCCATGGAATAGTCATGAATGATTCTCAAGCAAGACTCCAGTGTTTTGTTTCCCCATACTGTGTGTCGCAATCGAAGCTCCTGTCGAGGTCGATCATGATGGCGGAGGGTATAGGTCCAAACACTCCATCTCAGGTCAAAGTAACGAACACCTGCTTCAAGTTGCTCATGCAGGTTCATGTCCTGGCAGACGGACAAGTGTGGAGCAATCCAAAGAGTGCAAATTGATTGGACGAGGGCATTTTGGAATGCAGAGTGATGAGTACCAAAGATGGTGAGATCGCTGAGGGTCTTGGTTTGGATTGAAGGATGGGTCATCCATTCAGCATAGTTGATTCTCTTTGGCTCTTCAGAGTTCTGACTTGAAACAGGATGCGAAGTGGTGATTGTTTCGAGTTCAGCGGCCTCCACCTTAAGGGCTCCTGTCTTGTCTTCCTTTCCTCCAACTTTATCTTCCTGACTAGTTGTGAGTGGATAATGAATTGCCGGAGCCATGGCTGTGAATGTGATCGACTTTGGTACTTCAAAACACCAACAAAAACCAGACCAGAAATGTGTTTCACAGCGCCCTTCGACCCAAACTCGTACGCGAATGCACATCAAATTGCAATTACCGATGTGCACTTGAGCCTCGAAGTCGACTTCTTTAACAACATTCTCATTGGAAGCGTTACCCACAAGTGCACAGTCGTTGAAGACAGCGTCAAGGAGGTCGTTCTCGTGAGTAGCTTTTTTCTGATGAAACCGCGATTACTCCTTCTTTCTCTCTTTGGTTGGTTTCTCTAACGTGGAAAGTACAGGACACAAAGAACTTGCACATCGAGGGCACCCATGTCGACAACTCTCCAGTCGAGTACTCCCTAGGAACTACAGATGCATGCTACGGAACTGCTCTCCGTGTTCCATTGAAGGATGGTTTGAAGAAAGGTGACGTGGTTGAGGTCAAGGTTTTGTACCGAACTTCAAAGGACGGATGTCTCGCTGCACAATGGTTGGAGCCAAGGTAAATACAATCTAGTTTACTTTGTAGCAAAGCATCGAATCGACCGTTTGCATACCTTCCGGTCCTTGCTCTGCATGTCCTTGGGAGATGCAACTCAGATGTTCGGAGCCTCACGGAACGCTATTTCTAATTTCCGCCACATAGTCAAACTGTTGGAAAGAAACACCCATACATGTTTACTCAGTGCCAACCAATTTACGCGAGAACTTTGGCTCCAATCCAAGATTCTCCTTATGTCAAGCTCAAGTGTGAGTTTGCATCTATCAGAATAGTAAAATATCAAACTAATGCATCAAACGACTTCTAGATACTGCTGAAATTCGTGTCCCATCACACTTGCGTGCCTTGATGTCTGCCGTCCCAGTCTCTGAAACTGTGTCTGGAAACATCAAGACTTGTACATTCACCCAACAAATCAGTATTCCATCCTACCTGATCGCTCTCGCTGTTGGAAACATTGAAGGAAGACGTGTGGGACCACGTTCGACTGTTTGGGCTGAGCCTGAAGTTGTCGAAAGTGCTGCCTGGGAGTTTGCTGATACTGAAGTTTTCATCAAGACTGGAGAAGATATCTTGACTCCATACGTTTGGGGAGTATATGATGTTCTCTGTTTGCCAGCTTCGTTCCCTTACGGTGGTATGGAGAATCCATGTCTCACTTTTGTGACCCCAAGTTTGTTGGCTGGTGACCGTTCCCTCGTTGATGTTATTGCTCACGAAATTGCTCACTCCTGGATGGGTAACCTCGTTACTTCTGCCTCGTGGGAACACTTCTGGCTCAACGAAGGGTTCACTATGTTTATCGAAAGACGCATTGTGTCTCGATTGCACGGTGAGGCTGAACGCCACTTTTCTGCGTTGCTCGGAGTCAAGGCTTTGCAAGAGAGTGTCGACCATTACAACGAAATTGGAACCCCTCAATACACTCGTTTGGTGCAGGACTTGAAGGGATCTGACCCTGATGACGCCTTCTCGAGCGTTCCATATGAGAAGGGATTCCACTTGCTCTTTTACCTGGAAAGCATTTTGGGTGGTGAAAAGATCTTTGATGGGTTCCTCAAGAACCATGTTGAAACTTTCAGCCACAAAAGTATCACCTCGTTCCAGTTCAAGGATAACTTGTACGCCTACTTTGAAAAGACTCATGGACAGGAAAAGGTTGATATCTTGAACACTGTTGATTGGGACACCTGGTTCTTCAAGGAAGGAATGCCTCCTGTCAAGAACGAGTTTGACCAGACTCTTGCTCAAGAGTGCAACACCCTTGCAACTCGTTGGACTCAATTTGCTAACGCTCCAGTGGGTGCTAATCATTCCTTTGATGCGCAGGACATTGCCAAGTTCTCCACGAACCAGACTGTTGTGTTCCTTGAAACCTTGTTGACGGAATCAAGCAGCACCAAATTCTCGGTCGCTGTTTTGGACACTATGGACAGTGTCTACAAGTTGACTCAGGTGCGAAACTGTGAGATTCGATGCAGATGGCAAGAACTCTGTTTGGCAAGTGGACGTGAAGCTATTTTCCCTGAGGTTGTGGAGTTTGTGACAACTATGGGTCGTATGAAGTACGTTCGTACTTTGTACCGTGCTTTGAGAAAGTGTAGTGCTGCTGGTGAGCAGTTGGCGAAGGCGACTTTCGTGAAGCATAAGGCATTCTACCACCCCATCTGTGCGCAAATGGTTGAGCGTGATTTGGCTTAAAAGTATCTACAATAAAGATACTATGGTTACTCCTGACTAATTTATTCTCGTTAATGAAACCGTGAGGATGAAACCTCTGAAACCAAGACAGGATCAGGTTTCCCCGCAAAGTCGGAGAATAAAATCTTATCGCAATGTCGTCTCCCCTCACGGCCGCAACCACCAACGCCGTGCAGAGCGAGAACATTGCCGCCCTGCGCTCAATGCACCTTGCCAATTGCCAGGGCATCAACGACTCCGCCATTGACCTTGAAATCAATGTGACACCGGCAACTCCAACCAGCACCGAATGTCCTTCCCCGCTGCCCCTTCTCCCACTCTCAACCTTCACCTTGGCCGAATCGCACCCAAAGGCAAAGAAGGCCCTGAACTTGCCCAACGAGCTGCTCCTCCTCGTCTGCTACAACCTTTCCACCCCATCCCTCACAACCCTGCGCCTCACTAGCAAACGTATGCGCAGTCTTGCAAACATTGTGCTTCGAGACAGGACACGCATTCACCTCAAAGAGTATGAAGATGAATGTGTGAAACTCGAGGGGGAGCATGTTTCAATGGAGAATGAGAAGCGGCCACACTTGAGACATTACAAACAGTTCCTGCGAAATGTCAACATGAACGATGTCACTGAAGCAATGTGAGTGTGATTGGGTGGCGGAGTCTTCTATTTGATGTGACACATTCTAAAAAGACGCCCCATCCTTTTGAAACAGCTGGTACACATCTCCCCCAGAAGAGCTTAAAACCGTTTGCGAATGCCTATGTATCCTCAAGGGCCTTCCCAAAAAGAAAAAGGCTGCAACCGCCATCAGCACAACCACAAATGCGCATTCCGATTCCCTCACGCAAGCCATGACGACAATGAGTCTCTCACCCACACCTGAATCAAGCGAACTTCACGACATGATTGCACCTGCTGCAGAGCCACATGACGAACCAATTTCAACAGAACCACGGACTTGGGCGGCTATTAAGAACAAATGACGAAATATGACTTCAAGAATTGGATGACGAACCTTCGTGTGAATGTGGACAAGATTCCGTATGCGGCCGTGAAACGTGTCGAGTACATCATTATGCATGACCAAAGTATCACGTATGAACGGTTGCGCGAGGTTTCAAGGCCTGGTTATAGCCTGTTGATTCTGGTTGCAGCGTGTTTGCAGTATGGGAACATTAGTGAAGAGCTGAAGGTCAAGATGAGGGAATTGAAAGGAGTTGAAGAGAAACGGAGGGTGGGACGTTTGTTCTTGGAATGTGTCGAGTAGATGAAGGATATTACTGATGGAGGGATTACTGTTTCGCGATTTTTTTAAACTTCTTCTTTGGACGCTTTGCATAAATGAACATTTTAAGCCTTTTAATGTAAGAAACCTCAAAGTCGAACACATTTTACGTGTGCTACTGTGGTGGTATCACAGAACCATCACGATCAGTTTTAGTATCTCCAGATACTGGCAGTATCACAATGTGACTGTCTACTGCTTTCCTACACACGACACACTCTTCGCCCTTTTTGACAACTAACGGACCAACACTGTTATACCAATCAACCAGCCGAGCGTTTGTCTAGTAAAGTTACACATTGTTTTCAGCTATATTAAGAAGTTACCTTAAAATTCGCTCCTTTCACCAACGCCTTCATAAGCAACTGCTCTTGTGCTTTATGTGCGCTTTCGCGAACTCGACTCGAAAAGTATCCACTGAGTGCAGCAAGTGACCATCGGTCCGGTAGTAATGCAAGAATCTTAAAAACAATTTCAGAATCCAAAATGAGCCAAAATTTGTATCTCACCTCAGCCAAATCAAATACATCAGGATATGTATTTAAGAGCCACATGGCTTGGCCGAATATTCATGTCCATAGAACGGATGATTCCCACCCTCCAGGTACAAGTTTATCAAAACGAGAAACAATTCACGGTCTCCAGACTCGACAACCGCCCTTTCAGCTGCCTTAAAGTCCATCAAATCACGCACCCATATTGACAGTGCGTCACGAATGTTTCCTTGTTCTGAATGTATTGTTGCGTGTTCGTAAAAGAAGCCTTGCAGAGGCAACAACGTTTCGGCAAGAAGTGCAGTTGAAATTTTAGAATCAAGTTGTGTCGTCGAAAGAAGCGATGATATTTTGTAGCGAAGGACAGTTTGAGTGTCTCGAGGATTCTCTGTGACCTTCGTTGCAAGGTATTCTGCAAAAACAGGACGTGGGGACGGGAGTTGGATATACGCTCCCGCGTCTTAAAGAGCGGCTCTTTGGAATAACTTGACTTGAGATCCGCGAGATATAGCTTCAGGAGATGTTGATCAGAAGTCATGTCAGATTTACCACTTGATCGAAGGGATTCAAGGTATTCACACAATGCGAGAGGCCCGTGTTGCTCAAGAATTGGCAGTACTTTCGAAGGCGGCAGGGAAAGAGAGGTAGTGAGAAACACCTAAAATGTTGTTACTACAATTCCAAAATCGAATGTATCTTACTTTCACTCCCAATACAGGATCAATTACTAACAATCGTTTGGCATACTCCAAAAATACAGATTCTTCATTGACCTTTGATAAGTATTCCGCCACCATCTCAGATCCTTCAAATTCCTCGTCTTCGTATTCTCCGGACAACAACCTTGGATAATTGTTAGCCATGATATATTGAATAGGTCGGCTTCACCTCATCCAAATTTCCAACACTTTCCGCGTCTGTGATGTACTTTTAAGAAGGAGACTTAGAGCATAGTATCGCTACATTCAATGTTAAAACTTGGTCGAAGGTTATGAATACCGTACTTCTCTTTTCCAGAGAAATTCTTCAGCTTTAGCGACATTGCAATAGTTTGGTATCGATAAGAACGTGTTCAACGAGGTTGGTTCTGCTTGCTCGTACACAACCAGAAGGAAGTTATCAATTTGCTGCAAAAAAAAACGATTATGTTTCAACGCGTCGAAAGAAACGTTCATACCTCGTATGAATTTACTGCATATTCTTTGTTTCTGGCCGATAAGAAGTATGTAGTTAATGCATCCTAACGTTGGTTGACATTAGTCTGATTCAGAGGAATCCAATTCCAAACTAACCTTTCCCTGCAGAAGCGCTTTCCTCCATAATTCTGCAATTTGTTCTTCATTTTCGACGTTAGGATTCTTGGCCCTCACAGCATCCAATACTAAAGACAGCTATCAGCCACAATCAGTGGAATTCATTAATACTCACGAGCTTGTTCAATGTCTTCTTTCCATGGTACTAGAGCTTCCGCGCCTTCTATAGCAACGATACCGCCAAACTCGTTGATAAGGATACACGGATCCACATCCCCCTTTTTGAAACACTTGACGGCTTCATCAAAGGAAAGGTCTTTGAAATAAAGGACACCCGCTTGCTCATATATTCTGTCAAAGACTTGTTTCTACGAATTGTTATTCATTATGTTGCACCTTAATTATCATATTGCAACGTACCTTGGTATCCCCAGTCTCGCCCCACTGAACAGCAAGTTCCGCCAATTGAATCGCTTTTCCAATTTCACGCGCTTCCAAGAACTCCTCAATTTGGCCTTCTACCCGTTTCACAAGTACACCAAGGACAACACCGCCCGAACACACAACTACAGTCTTCATTGTCCGTTTCTGAGAATGCAACTGTAGAGGAAACGACGTATCTTGAAGGAACAAGGCAGGGCTTGGGATGGGTACAGTTGCGTGTAACTCTTGGGTGAAGAGGTTGTGGATTTCAAGAACATTTGTTCGCAGTAACGCGATCGTGTAAGGGAAATGAAATACTGACAAATTTGGGATGAGTTGGGTGACGGAATGATAAGAAAAGCCAAGACTGTTTACCAATGGATTTTGGAATCGCAGACCACTGCAATGTCCCTGAGAACACACGTTAAGCACTGCCTCTAAATCAGAAGGAAACCTCACCTCTCACAGCATCTCCATTTGAATTCACAAACATTCCCAACGCAACTCCTGGCACTGTTGCCAATACCAACAAAAACTCTGACCGCCCAATCGCGCAAATAATCGGCTTCATCACGGCCCGGTCATACGGAAACAACGTCGTCACGCTCCCATTCTTTTCATTGACAAGTTTATAATTTTGCGCGTCTGCAGCAAGAATAGAACGTCCACATTTCCTGAGAAGAATAGCTCCATCGACAAGCGGGATTTCTTTTGTTGTTCCGAGTTGGTTTTCGGTAATATAGTATAGGTGGAGGGAACGGCGCTTTGCAACGCAGAAGTTGAAGGGGGGTTCCAAGACTTTGTCGAGTGCAACAGCTGTGATTGCTTTGAAGTTTTGGGAGGATGACGCTGAGGATATTGCTGTGAGGGAGCGGAGACTGTGGAACATTACAGAGGTTTCTGGAATAGGGTGAATTGGGTTGTTTTAGATTGATGAAGGCAGAATATGATGGTCGAAATTCGTTTTTACCACTCAAAACTAAGAGTTTTGATTCCGCGACAATAGCGTGTAATTGCTCAACAGGCTTTCTACCAGTAGCAAGCATTTTCTTCTGATGTAGTGTACATTCAAGATCGCCTGACTATATATGAATTGATGGTTATTTAAGTGTTGCATATATCGATTTTCCTGGTGTGTTTTTGATAAAGATCCGTCCAGTTTCGTGTATTAAAACTCCGGTATATGAGCTGCTGATTCGGATGCTTTTGTATGCCTTGCTTTTCAACCACGACACATCATCATCACAGCTATGGATCTCGCACTCGGTCCAGACAGTTACCTCACGGTCTTGAGTGATAGTATATGAAATAATTTGACCATCAGATGTGCCTATTATCAAAACGTTTTCTGAAGAGGGTTTAACAATGTTAGGGCCATCCTGGTAAAGGCATGCGGACTTCAGTCGTAAAATACCATAGAATTCAGCTGATTCAATGCGGGCTGGCGATGGGGTTTGCTGCAATGCCGAAGTGGAGCTGTGAACTGGGTTTGGTGCTGCTGTTGTCTTTGCAAAGAGGAGGTTCAGTGCCGAGTTTGAGGATGTTGATGCAGAAGATTCATTTGAAGAAAGGGTTTGGATTGCTGGGAGTAGTGGGATGTCGTTTTGCGATAGGAGTGGCGTGAGAACAACTGTTTGCATTTCGAACACAAAACAAAGCAGCGACGAAGGAAATTAATAATAATAAGAGAAACTGTTTGGTAAGTTCGATATTCATGTCAATTTATTGATATATGTTAGTGATAGTGTTTTGATGCGTTGATAAGGTTCATTTCTTGCTGGATTGCTTGCAATTTAGAGGTGAGTTTGGCGATATTCTCCGCGGACGCTTCCTCGTTCTTAGCATTTGTAATTTCCTTGAAGTCTCGTTGAATGGAATGGAATCTATTGATTGTCTGTGTGCCGTGTAGTAGGTTTAATTGAAGGTAATATTTATGATAAAAAGAGTGTGCTTGAAGGGAAAAAATTATACTAGATACAAGGCACGCGTCTGTCTGTGAGTGCCGATGGACACTGCTTGCTCTTTCCTCCCTCGCCATTCTACCTCGCTCGTTCCTCGCTACTCTGTCTCGTTTTCTTTTTGTCGCTTCCGAAGCTCGTTCCTTGCTTTTTTTGAATTGCTCGTTCCTCGCTAAGTCTTCCCGCTCGTTCCTCACAATCCCTTAATTTTTTAATATGTAGGTACCTGGGTGTATCGATGTAATTCAGAACTCAAAGACAAAATCTCATCATCCAATCCAGGAGTAAATTCAAAGGGAGTCTGAAGGTGCAACCAAGGATCAATTCGACTAGTGAAAAGGCACGCGTCTGTGGGTGTAGTAGTAGCAGAAGCAGAACTAGTAGAGAAAACACCAGCATCAGCATTGGTATCGAGGATACGCGTCGTTGCAGACTTCAAGGCAGTGGTGGAAGAACAAGGAGTCATGAGATGGGAAGAAGGAGGAACGAAAGCGGAGAATTCGGACGCAAAGCATGTCAAGTCGTCTGCAGCCTTTGCAAGGGCACTGAGCGAATCAGACAGAGGAGGACACGTTGAAGAAGATTGCAAGGGATGAGAATCGTTTGCATTTTGTTTCAGAGTGAGAAGCAGCGAGTTTTGGTTGGCTATGAGGGCATCCAGGTCTTCGCGTGGAGTCCTGGCAATTGCATTGGTTATGGCCACGATTGAATTCCAACCAAGAGTCATACTGTGATTCCTCAGTCATTAGCAGCAGCGACTGGGAGATTGGCTGGATTGATTCTGCAAACATGAACTGATTTCTCTGTGTTTTAATTTGTCTCTTTAAAAAACAAGGGTATTTTACGATATCCCGGGCGCCGCCCAAAAAAAAAAAAAAAAAAAGGGAGGGAAGGAAGAGGAGAAGGGAAAAGAAAGGGAAAAGAAAGGGAGAGAAGGAAGAAGGAAAGAAAGGAAAGAAAGAAAAGGAAGGAGAGAAAGAGAGCGACGGAGGGAGAGAGAGAGGAGTGAGATTGGGACAGTACCTTGTTCGTTTCATCATTCTTTGGGTTTCACTGTGAGTTTCAAAACACATCAGAGTTTCAGGTTTATTCATTCAACACAGAAGTAAATTTCGTTTCCCAATCCCTAATTTGTGTTGCGAACACAAGCCGCCACTGCTGGTCTCTTACTCGTAATAGAAAGCAATTCTCCATATTTCGGTTGCCACTACAGTTTGTAAGCGAGCAAAGTTTACATCGACGCCTGGCGCGACCTTCCCCATTCTTTGACCATTCCATTTCCCAGTTCTCGTTCCTCGCCTTCAAGTGAGTAGCTTTAAATCCAGTTTCCCAAGCTTTCAAATTAACACCACCCTTTTCATCCAATTCAGCACCGTTCGCGAGTTGGGTTAGGAAACAGAATTTTGCACCGCCTGTTCCACGACATCCAGGAATAGAGCATCGCGAACATACTGGCGACTTACGCGATTTTAATGAAGGAGTGGCAGTAATTGAGTGCCCTTCTTGTTCCAACTGTGGCTGAGACTGATTTGGATTTGCATCAACAATGGCGTTCAATATCTCATCAACATCATTTTCGCCAATAGGATCTAGTTCATTAACAATGTCAGAAGTGGAATCTTCAACTGGAATTAGTTCGTCGTCATATTGATACGTCAAAGGACCAAACTCGGGAGTGACAATGTATTCCTCCATTGGTTTTGGAGATGCTATGAGCGGAACGAATGCTTCGGCAATTGTTGAAGTAGATAATCGTTCAGCTAATTGACGACGCTGCTCTCCGGCAATGAATAATGACTCTTGTTCTCGTTCTCGATCCTTCAATATGCTGTGATAAGCTGATAAATGCTCCGGCAGTTTATATGTGACGAGTTTTCCATCCACCAATGGATTTTGATTCCATTCAGCCGCCATCAGTTCGTAATCCTTTCGTGTTTGACGTAAAACCATTTCCTTGAAGAGTTCCCGTTCTTCTTTTGTGAGAACAGGAAGAGCTGCGTGTTTTAGGCCTTGCTCCCGAGCAATAAAAGTTCTTGAATTTAGGTTTGTGGAGAATTTGAATGATGCGGCATCCATTTTGTACTTCTCCCGATCTTCATGTGGTATTTCTAAAATACCAATTCGCCGTCCGTTGGGAACAGTATAAAAGTCAGTATTGATCCAATTTTCAAATCTCGTTGGAAGCTTCAAGCCCAGTGTTGTATAAGCACCATGTAACCTGTTCCCCAGCCCCAAATCGTAATGCGCAACAGAATAAACTGCACCAGTTCGGTGCTTTGTGCCATTTTTAATGGTGCTACGAAGAGCAAGTTGTTGCATGGCGGACGTGAAAGCCATTGGACCCAAGTTGTATGAACTAAACGTATCTAATGCTTGCTTGTGAGCAGTTCCTTCGTTGCTGACTGTTCCACGACTACAATGATACATAGACACTTTCCATACGGGATGCTGTCCACACTTTCGATAAAGCTGGATACCAGGTGGATCAGAATATTGACCGCTTAACAGCTGCTTGTATGCAAGAGAAGCTTCTTTCCAGTTTGATTTGGAAAACAACGGCCCATACTTTGGATCAAGTCGTGGTCCATATGTTTCACAGACTTCTCTCCATGCCTTTGCAACAATAGATGCCTCTGGAATTACGCCGGGAATACATTTTAAGACTTCCTTCCGATTGGATCTCAAGACTTGCTTGAAATCCAAATCCAGCTCTTCGAGTCTTTTGATCAAAGCTTGTTTTGGTTCCTCAAGCCGAATTATAACCGAATTAGCCAGAGCAATAGCAAAATCATACGATAGAGAGTGAAATTTGGAGACTTTGACACTCTTGAGTAGGTGGAAAGGATCGCCAAGTACTCTCGTATAAAGTGTTTCCCCCTCAACACTCATAATATTTTCAAATTGAACGCGTCCAAAAGCCAAACTTTCAGAATCCATATCATTTGCAGGAATAGGTGGCAAATCAAGCAATCCAGTAAGCGGGACATCATCTAGCACAGTAGTACCAGAAATTTCGTCCTCCTCCAGTGCGTCAATGGTTGTGTCTTCCTCCAAAAATACACGATTTTCCGGTTCAAGCGCTCTTATGACTTGGGGTTGTATTGTTGTTATATTCTTCTCCTTTGGAGACCTTGCAACCAATAGTCCAAAATCAACTTCAATATCACAAGGAAGAGTCAGTGAACCAAATTTGCGCCCATTTAAAGAAACGTGAGCACTGGAAACCAATACGTGAGTGATTGTAATCAATGCTCTTTCATTCTGTTGACTGATAAAAATTCCCTCTGCAACTCGGCGACGTTTATCCAATGAGAATAATGATACTTTGTCACCAGCCTTAGGATTACTGAGTGGATCTCCAATACGAGGATAAGTTGATGCAAAGGTGAAGAGTTTCTGAGACGCATTGATATCATTTGCCGCATAATCAAACTGAGGGGAGTTTGGCAATAATTGCTCCCAGTTACTGAGTCGAAGTTCATCATCTTTTGGAAGGTGCTTTTTCAGAATTTGAGCCACCATTTTTTGCAATCCAATTCCTGCGTTTTCAATCAATCCTCGATCCTTCAAGTATCGTCCGAGTTCTAATGTTCCAGAAATGGTCGGGGAGTGACCAAAATCGCGGAGGATTTTTGCTACATCTCCGCCAACTTGTTTCCCAACTTTCAGTATTTCCGTCGATTTCATAATTGACAGCAAATTAGATGGCAATGATTGAAGCTTGTACACCTGTACGTGACGCAACGTCAGTATTAACAGAACAACCAAAATCCTCACCATCAAAATCCCAATCCGGAGTTCAAAACCGATTTGAATCACTGCAATCTTTCCTGGCGCTTGCCCTGGATTCACATTCCATTCAGCATCGAGGTGAATGTAGAACGGTACATTTTGGGCACGTTCGTTAAACGCTAGTATTATGTCTGAAGCAAATGTCTGAATCCGACCAAAGTCATTGTAGAATTCTACCGTCACATTCTCATCCATTTGAAAACGAGGTAATTTGGAAAGCTCCCTTTCTTCCCGATCAACAACACCAACTCGTAATGAGGGAAAGGCTTCTTCGCAAATTCGTTTGTCTTGGCTTGGGTTGTCAGTGTACATAACTTGAACTGGTTTGTAACCATTTTCAAGAATACAATCAGAAACATTTTGGAACAATGGTCGCCAATGGCTTTGAGCTTTTGACGGACAGAGGACAAAGCCAACAAATTCTTCATGATTGTTCATAAATGACAGAAGTGCAGGAAAGATAGAAGTGCCGTGCATCCTCAGTAACCTCTTTGAAGCCTGTTGAGACACTGTCAGTTTATAAACGCGTTAAAGGGTATACAAACTTTGAAAGATAAGTCAATTTTCCCTATCTCACACGGCAAAAGTGACAGATAAGTGTTTATCAAGTTACGAACTTGTTCGGTCAACAAACAAAAGATTCCTAACACATTCAGAAAGCCATTAATTACAAACCAAAACAATACAACAAACAAAAACGTAACAAAAACGTACCTCGAAAATAATTACCGGAGGGTACAAAGTCACTATTATAATCAGGATACTCAGGAACCTCAGCTTTTAGGGAGCTTGGTGTTTTACCCGTTAGCATATCCACCACTGTTCGACCTCCCGAGATTCTACGATTCACAGCCATAATCCAGTTCAATTCTTTCCGATCCTTTCTCTTTGCTACAGTCTCTCGGGCAGCAGCGGCAAACTTTTGTGGGCCCATCCCACTCATAAAACATGGCATAAAGAAATCAGCAAATTCCCTATCAATCCCTCCCTTTTTCGTGAGTATTGCAGTAAAACAGCCAGCCAGCTCAGCTTCCAACGTATCCAAACAGGCTTTGGAAGATCCGTAAAAGTGTTTCTTTTTCCCACCCCATTTAGGACACTGTTTGCATTCATACGCATAGCTGACAAGTACATAGTTTCGAAAGCCACTAATTATTCGGCCAGTTGGATTATGGGCAAAGCCAGAATTAGTTGCCTCAGTACCACACCATGGACAGTTCACTGTAACCAATAAGTGTGGAATCCACACAAATATATCAAGTAAACAATCTCGATAGTATGAAAACGGCTCATTTCCTTTTAGTCGATCAAAGGCTGACTCTCCAGGATGGATCCAGAATGTTCGATGCTCATAGCAGTCCACTTTGCCACTCTTTCCCATCTGTTGTTTCAACTTCGCAACCACAGATTCCACATATTGAAAAAGAGGCGTTCCTTTCTCAAGTTTTGGCCAATCCTTCTCACATTTTGTCGGAGCCTCGCGCTCCCTTTGGTCATTATCGTTCGGGTCACTAGTGCCGTAAAAGTCGAGACCCTCCTCGTCACCACTACCATCTTCGTCTTCATCAATAAAGGAATCTGTTTCTTGATCTTCCAAGTCGTGAAGTGTTGTCTGCTGAACCCGAATTCCTGTTTCAGAACCAGTTTGGAAATTCAGTGACAAAGACTTATGGATATCTGCCATTGAATTCAAAGTGGACAATTCATTCAAACGTAGGTCTGATGGCTGTGACCTATTTGGTTTGAGGCTTAGTGTTTCAATGTTTAACCCTTGACAAAGCATTCTTACAATGAATCGGTAGTATAAGACTGGTTTACTTGGGATGCAGGCTGTGCAAGCGGCGCAAGAGCTTTCTCCGTGGCTGGTGCAGTCGTCCAAGCCGAAGCAGTTGGTCGAGGCCGCTGTCCAAATGCCAGCGTCTGCTGTGTTAACCCACCTTTTACTTTTGATGGCCCGGCTTTATCGCTATTATTGTTGAGTGTTTTCTTCTTGCGCCCGGAACCTTCGCCTCCCATCGTGTTGTTGTTGGCGTTGCTTCTGTTTGGAAATTTTTCTTAAATCCTTCCCTACCCTCCTTTTTAACTAAAGGCCTCCCTTCGCCCGGGACATCCTCACCCACCCAAAAAACAACGATGGATGAGGAAGTAGACTACGGCGACGACCTGGACAACGACATTGACGCGGCCGATGACTCACTCGAAGATCTCTTTGGCGGAGAAGTGTCGGACGACGACGACGACGACGGCGGCGACAACCAGCAACAGCAGCAGTTTGTCGTTGACGAGACTCAGCCGCTTCAGAGCCAGAGCCAGAGCCAGAGCCAGAGCCAGAGCCAGTCGAATAATCAACTGGATTTGGGTCTGGATTCGGACGACGAGGACGACGATCGGTTCGTGTTCGTGTTCGTTGGATTTGTTGTGTTTGTTGTTGGGACTCAAACTCAAACTACTCTGAAGGCAACCATTCGCCGCTGAGGACGCCGATGAAGCAGAAGAGGCCGACTCACAGCCACTCTCACAGCCTCAGTCTCAGTCTCAGTCTCAGTCTCTGTCGCAGTTGCAGTCGCAGTCGCAGCAAATTGACGATGAGCCCGTGTCTGTGCTGCCTCTCGCTCTGCCAAAGGTTGCTCCCGCGGCTCAGCCTGGCTCTGACTCGCACCTCGCTAAACTGCCACACTTTCTCGCTGTTGAACCAGCCCCCTTCGACAAGGCCGCTTTTATGAAATCCCTCGATCCCTCAATCCTCAACGACGAGGAAAAACTACTCCGTCTCGAAAACACGGTCCGTTGGCGCTATGCCGATGCTTCCTCAAACAACAAAGACTCGAACGCGCGTATCGTGAAATGGTCGGACGGCTCCTTCTCCCTCCTCCTCGGTGACGAAATATTCGACTGTCAACTCAAATCAAACAACAAGGCTCATCACTATCTTGCCTCTCTCCATCCCCGTGAACGCGTCCTTCAAAATCATCTGCGCATCAGAGATACCGTCATGTTTGTTTCTTCAAAATCCGGTCAAACTCATAAACGTATGACCGCTGCTATTGCAAAAAAACATTTGAAGGAAAAGGGTACGAAACTCTTTACGGATACAAAATATGATCCCATCCAGGCTAAAAAGGAGGCTGAAAAGGTGTGTATTCTTTCTTTTTTTGTGAGTTCCCATGAAGTTGGTCAGCGTAGCGGACCATGAGCGAAGCGAACCATGAGCGAAGCGAATGACCGATGTAGTCGGCCGACGAAAAACCGTAGTGAGCACAGCGAACATCCTTTCGCGTAGCGTATGACCGACACAGTCGGGGGAAATCGTAGTGAGCGAAAGCGAACAATCCTTTCGCGAAGCGAATGACCGATGAAGTCGGCGAAACCCCTAATCCTTTTAGCGAATGACCGAGAAACCCATCAAGCATACACTGCCTAACATCAAGCGAAAATATTTAGAGGGAACGTGAAGCAATCATGGCAGCAAAGAAAATGCATGCAGAGAGGCAAAAGACAGCCAACGCGTATGGAGGAAGTGGCAGAGATGGCGGTAGAGAGACGGACAGATATGCTGGACGGCGGTATGAGGACTATTCCGACGAGGAAGATATGGATCAAGCCAGAAGACGTCCTACAACAACAAATTTGGATGCCTACGAAGAAGACTTTGGTATAGTACTTCTTGGTTAATATTTATTTTCACTCATTTTCTTTTACAGTGGAAGATGACGATGTTCTGGATGATGGTGGATCTGACAGTGAAGAGGAACGTCGCCGTGAGGAGAAACTGAGAAATGCGAAACGATCTCGCAGAGATGAGGATGAAGATGGTGGCGGAAGTGCAAGCAAAAAATCTGCAGCCAAACGTCGTATCATTGACAGTGACGATGATGAATAAACATGCGCGATACAATGAACATCGACCTCTTTATTATTGACGAATGAACTTTTGTCATGATTTTACCTGCTTCTCACAAAGAAGGGACATTTCCTTCAGCTTAGCTAAATTGGTTTCCACGTTTGGCATTGCAATAAAGTTTTGAATTGCTGGTTTTGCCACAAACTGGTACTCCACTTCAGCAAGCGAAATTATATCCTTGACACGACTTCCCATCATCCGAAGTTTGTCAAAATTGATGAGACCATCTACGAGTTTTGGATTTCCGTCGTTCATGAACGTCAAGTCTTTCAAATAGATTGCTGCTTACAGAGTTAATACAAGAAGTTTACATAATTGGGACATTTACGCAAAAATGGAACGATGGGAGGCGCGACTTTTCCAAGCAAATCCCTGTAATTCTTCATGTTTCTTGAAGGATCCGCAAGTTTCTCAATCTCTGCATACACCTTCTTGATGGGCTCTGGAAGTCCATCCCAAGTCTTCTTGAGTCGAGAAACAGGTGACAGGTTCAGTCCAGAGACAAACGAAAATAGAGAAAAGAAATTGTTGTATTGAACAGAAGCCTACGTGTATCGTTAGTGTGTGTTTTCCATCAAGCGAGTTATCAACAAACATGCCTGAGTTGAAAGAATAAATTGCTTCAAGACGAGAATTCTTTTCTTCAGGTTCTTTTCTTTGACAATCTCAGTCGCGACCCAAAAAGATTCCTTATCGAATCGCTCAATGAAAAAGTTCAGGTATGGCGTATCTTCCCGCCGTGCAAGCCAAATCTGATTCAAGAATTCGATTTCGTGAATGTTTCTGAAAAGCTTAAAGTTGTGAAGGCATAGTTGCTGTCCAAGCTCTTCCGGTTTGATTTGCATCAGCATACTTTCCATTTGCTTTCCACGCCGTGCGACAACTCGGTAATAATCTTGCATTTCCTCATACTTGACGGTTTGTAGATTTATCAAATCGAGTAATTGTTTAGAATACATTTTGAGAATCTCGCTTTCTTGGTGCCTGACGTCGTCCACGAATTCATCCAATTGGTTTCGAAGTTCTGTTAGAAGCGTAAAATCGTGCCAGTGGTTTTCAATCCACCAGAGCAAGACTTTCAGAATTCTGTTGCAAGACATTTAGTTCAACGAATCAGCACAATTGTACGTTAAATACTTGATTTGAGTTGGTTCTTTTGATTTCTCGTAGAATTCAATGTCCTCAGGTGTCGGATTGTCTGGTAAAACACAGTAAAATCTGCCAATAATTTGCTGAAAGAACTCCATAGTCGTCATGAAGGATCGGAACGTAAGAAGCATTGTGTCCATATACGAATTATCAACTATGTGCAAATGTAAATAATGATTATGGAACTGTGAATAGCTCATTACCATCCTTTTCCTCTACATCTGAGAGCCTTTCGATCAGCTTATCTGCAGTTCCAGAGATAACCTGCAAACGACCATTGATATTCTGCAAAACCATGACATCTTTTCCGTTCTCGCGAATTACATTCGACCTATACTTCTTCTCTGCAGGTACAACAAACATTTCGACAAAGTATGAGCTTTCCAGGTAGAAGCTCAAAGGGCGGTCCAACTCCACCGTAGGATCTTTGCCGTTAAGTTGAAATGTATGAACTTCAAAGAGAAGGCCATGTCTGATGCATATAAAGTTGAGAAGGTCATCCATCGCCATATCAGAAAACGTTTTAATTGCAACTGACTTATGGGACGGAAGCGTGGCAACAAGAAACACCTTCTGTTCGTCTGGCTTTCTTGACAAGGTGGTGGCTAAACTGACAGGAACTTCCCACACTTTTTTGCTGATAACTGACTCGCGACGTGCAGTTCGATACGTGTTTTTACGACGTAGATTCCTGTAATTCAGAAAGGTTAGGAGTTAGAAATAAGGAAATAACAAAGTTGCTCACATTGGTATCAAAGGTTTCAGAATATCTCCAAGTGACTTTCGACTGTCTTTTGAGGCTGAGGACACGCGGTCAGGTATAATGGGATCAAAAGTGTCATTTTCACAGTCAGGAACATTAACTTCCAATGCAAGTTTATCCAGTTCATCAACAGGTTGCAGAATTAAAGGAATGTCCACTGATGTGGAACTACGTTCTTCCGACATAACGCTGATTCGATTGTCAGAATAAGGTGTTTCATTTACAGTTATCATTGGTGATGGTACGTTTGGGGTGGGAGTGGGTTCATCCACTACGTTTGAATGTAATGGCAACTCTGTCAGGTGTTCTTGAATTTCACTCTATAACCTCTTCAATATTTGAATTTGCGGATGGAAGATGTACGTGTTGGTTATCACTTGTCCCAGCTGCAGTTATGACAGCAGTGTTATAAGACTGTCTCCGGGCAATATCATTTACTTCAACAGTTTCACCCTTTTCGTTCATTGACCCCGTTCTTTTGACAGTAGTCTCGCTGGGACCCACGGAATAACTGTTGCTTCGTTCTTCTCTCGTTTTCAACCCAACGGCAAGGGCTTTAGGGAAGTTTTCTTGAGAGCTACGTATTTCCAAGTCAAGATTCGACTTGGATAATACAGATTTCGTGCGTTTGGGTCCATCTTTGAATAAATTTGTCAGCTGAAACGGATTCCAAAGAAGAAAGGCTATAATATACCTTTACACACAATGGATACAAATTCTACCTGTTCAAATGTACGTAAAAGTTGTTCGTTGGATGGAAACTCAATTCGTTTGTCTTTGAATGTGAGTTTACACTTGTAATTAGACGGTTTCCAACTTTCCCTGATGCACACTATGTGGAGAATGTCTTCTATCCTTTGATCCTTTGTAGATTCAATACTGATTGATTCCCCTGTACTTGGTATCTCTACGCGTATCGCTGAAGTGGCTGTTGGGTCCTGGTACCCAGGCCTGCGAGCGTCAAGACAAATTACTATTGCTCACAAGCAGAGAATGGATCAAAACTCACTGGATGTTGTCCTCCCTGCTGGTTTTCACTTCCATCTGACAGATATTTGTAACACAATGAGTTTCATAAACAATGCATATTGCTCGCCACTCATTTCACATCATTTATTATTATTTTACACCAATATTAATTCTATCATGGAAAGTTGCTAGCCAGCTCTGCCATGTCAAACGGAGCAATTCCATATTGATCACGATTTTTGCCCAACAGCTCTATCATTCCAAGTTCCTGAATATTGTTTGCGAATGCCATACGACTCTGTAAAATATGTCAATTTTGGTCTAAGCAAAGTCCGAAATCACTACTCACTGCACTGACTTTTTCGTGTCCTTCGATGTAAGCTGGAAACTCGTGCATATGGAGAATCGGCCAAACTAACATCACACACTCTCCAAATTTCTGTTTCAAATGAACTTGCAACTTTGAATTTTTCTAGACAAACGCTTGTGAGTGATGAGCCGGTTGTAATAACCCTGAACACCCACCATCTTCTTTTGGCTCACTGATTTTGTCTTCCGCTCCCAAATTATACTCAATAGATGGAGTAAATCGCTTTGGTTGCAAATGGTGGGAAATACAGCTAACGCAGGATCCTGCCGCGGACCATAATTCTTGTCGCGGATCAGCGTATCACACATAATTTGTCTGTACTTTGCCATTACTGGAACAGCAGATAGAAATGAGCAAATAGATTCTGGAAGTTGGCTGTACCGCAGGTTCGTTGAGAACGATAACATGGAAACTATAAGACACTCACTTGATTTCATCCAAAATTCCTTGTCCAAGTTTCCATACTTTGATATTCAGCCGAGGATGTTTGTTTCCATGAATCAAGGTTTGAAAGAAGCTCTTTTTCTCAGTGAATTCTTTTGCAAAAGCCTCCTTTGAGTATGGAGATCCAGAATACAAGCGAATATCGTATGATTTGTTTTCAATAGCTGTTCCATCAGATGTGAAGAGCGGAAGCATTCCCCAGCCAACGCTCACTTCTATAATATCAGTTTTGTTCTTGACTTCAGACATTTCGACCAAAGCACAAAGTTCGAAGAGAATACAGAGCTTGATATCAACGTCATTGGTTCGAAGGAAACATGTGTTTTCATCGTCTTTGGGGAATAACAAGGAAGCCTGCGAGGATCTTAGCTGATGGTTCTGTCAAGCTTCAAATACCTTTGAGGAAAACTTCCATAAGTTTGGAACCTCTCTCATATGAATCGCTGGAATACTATGAACGTTGCTCAAAATATCCGTATTGTCGAATAAAGCCATTCGAACGTGTCTTCCAAGCACCCTTCTGTCGCCAATTAAAGGCTCGATATTTTTGGCTTCGATAAGACTGAATCCGATAGTACACTGAACAGGACAGCTACGAAGTCGCTTCGTTGTTGGATCCATCGAAAGGTTTGTGAATCCAGATCCCGACGAATTCACCGTCGGACGAAGCGTTGCTGAGAGAACTTTATCCTCTGATACGATTGGTATTAATTGATAGTTTGAACCCCTTGAATTATGTTGTAGTTGTATGGAGGAATGATATACCGTTTTGTCGGAACGTGGATAAGACCGACTCAGAGCATCCCTTGGGTAAATTAATATCGCGAGCTTTATCTGCCTGCTTCACGATAGTCGTACTTTTTCTTTGCTCTGTCATTCAGTGTTTAGAGCCACGCAGTTTGACAGCCAACCACTAACTTGCTTCAATATTTGCCCTCTTCATATTCTCTTTAATTCGCGCCTTCACACGATCCTCTTTCTTTTCTTTCTTTTCGTCGTCTTCATCTTCTTTAATGGGGTTTCCGTCTTCATCTGCGAACGCGACAAACGTTGCTGGAACAAAACCAGTGCGCCTCTCATCATTCTCATCGCAAACAAACCTATGAACTATTCAACGACAAGGAAGTTATAAAGAATGAGATACTCACCACCAATCGTCATTATCGTTGTTCAGCAGAATAAACAGGTCGCCCTCACTAATCTCAAGCTCCTCATCAGTTGTACCCGTGTAGTCAAATAGAGCCACCAGTCGATTTTCCACTCTCTCCTCCACATGCTTCTCATGTTTCTTCTCTTTCTCTTTTCCCATTCTATTATTTTGCTATTATTTTGTTGAATATTGTTTTCTCAACCAAAAATGGACTCCGACGAGGAAGACCAACCCGCGCCTTTCGTGGTTGAAGACTCTCAAGAGATGATACCCGAGGACGTGGCGGACCCAGTCCCGGCAGATGATCCCGCACCACCACTGGCACCAGCGCCGGCAACACCAGTCGCTGCGAACCCGTACACTCTTGATGATATCTTCGGAGGCGGCGATTCAGACCTTGACGACGACATTGACACGGATAAAGGACTCGACTTCTCTTCAGACGACGAAAAAGATGGTTTGTTGCTGCGTTGCGTTGCTGCGAACGAAGTCGGCTAACTGGTTCAAACAAGTTCCCGCTCCAAAACCATTGCCCAAATTCAAAAAGAAGCAACGAGCTGAGGGTGAAGAACCTCCATCGGCAGAGAAGTAAGCTGTATTGTTGCTCGTCTGTTGGTCTGACTGTTGGAGCAGACGGCCAAAGAAGAAGGGAAGCAAGCGATCGAGGGAAGCAGAACCAGAAGACCCTTCCAAGGAACTGGATCCAGAAAAGGGTGGGTTCAGTCGTCTGTATGTAGACTTAATTTAACAATCGCGGCAGCCAAGTTGAAGCAAGTTGCGAATGATTTCGATGAGGCCTTGAACAGAATCAAACACAAGAGAGCAAAGAAGCTGGATGGAGACGATCCTGTAAGCAATTAGCATACAAAACGTGTGCCTTGACTCACTGTATATTAGGAAATTGATGAAATGATTGTGAATCTGGTGGAAAAGATGAAGGAAGCTGCACACGCCGACCAGGAATTCAACCGCCTTCAACAACCAGCCATTGCCAAAATCAAGTTACTCAATATTGTTACGAACCACTTGGCGAAAACGCACTTGTATGAGCAATTCTTGGATAACAATCTTTTGGAAGGAATGAAGCTATGGTATGTTCTCATTTCTTGTCTCTACGACCAAACAAACCCAAAAATTCACGCTATTTACAAGGTTGGAGCCTCTTCGTGGAGACGGGTCGTTACCAAACTTGGAGATTCAAATGGCTATGATGAATGCTTTGGCTAAGCTACCAATTCGAAGCGAGCAGTTGAGATACCTTCAAGTCTCTTATAAAGACACTGATGTAGACTTTTTATTCTAGCCTACGTGAAAGTTTGATTGGCCGCGTGGTAATGTTCTATTCCAAGTGTGACAGGGTGACCGCGTCAGTGTCCAAGATTGTAAACGAACTTCTTGGTTTGTTTTTCATTTAATATCGAAATTGTTTATATTCATGAACTGTTCAGAAAACTGGATGCGTCCAATCTTGGGAAGGTCTCAAGACTACAAGCAAAAGAGTTTGAAAACCGTGTCATTCGACGCCTCAGAAGTGTAAGTATTGAGTAATTGTATGAAGTTGCCTAATGTAGCACACAGGAAAGGAAAGAAGTTGATGGTAGATCCCACACTGATTGAGCAAGAGTATGTTTGGAATTTGTAAGTGATGAGGAATTAACCTTGTTCTCCAGACGATTCACAAGAGTTCCAAAACCACTTCTTCAAGAATTCAAGGTGATGCCACAATCTAACTTTGGTGGTAAATTCGATCCAGAAAAAGATGGGGTAATATTTGCAATTGAGTTTGATCTACTTTCCTACGGCTAACAATCATATTCCTTAAAGGGTCCAAAGAATGCAAACAAGAAGAAGAGTATGCTGATGAGTCTCAAGTTCAAGAAGCGCTGAGGGACCAGTATTTGAGCAAGTGTATATCGAACAAGAGTATGAATCAACTAAGCGAATATATTCCCGCACTTATTTTATTGGTTTATTGTTATGATGATTGATTGGCAGCTCGTCGAGCTTCCACTTCTGCGAGAGTTGTGAGTATACAAATGGCGACATAGAAGGCAGCACAAACCTTTAATATCGTCCTCTGATAACGTAAGCACTCGTTTCCTAATGTTGTCATACTGTTTTCGAAGCTGTAGGCATAGAAGTTGATCAGAAGGGAGCAACGGAGCAAGGGAAGCCTCTCAGGGACTCACTGGAGTAAAGCAGTGTTCGTTCTGACCAAAGTCTGAAAACAGAGCCATGTACGACATTACGCCGGCCAGACCAACAAAGGCGGATACTTTGAACAGGCGGAATGACCTTGTTCCGGTCTCGTAAGCTGCGATTCGCCGCGGATGAAGGACCCGCCGCCGGAACCGCATCGCAACTTCTTTGGTCGTTCGCACTTGTTCGGGAACATCGACCAGGGCGTGGGCGTGGTGCGATGAGAGCGACATCGTTGGTGTGTTGGTGGTGGTTGGTGGTGAACAAAAACTTGATCAAAACCAGAATGGATTGCTCCTCCTTCAACGATGCTGTCACAGAACAGACCGTCTTTCTGATCCGTCCGGAGGCCCTTCACTGCGAGAATCATATTGTTCACGCGCTCAAACAGGACGGCTTCAAGATCCTTGATGTAAAACACCTTCCCCAACAAAGGAATATATTCTGCCCGCCAACTAACCAACCCTATACACAGCGAAAGCACCTCGCAATCTCGCCTGAGCAGGCTCAAGCTCAATTTGCTGCAACGGCTGTTGACCCTAATGACCTTGATGCTCTCGATGGATATGTTGGAAACCTCACTGGCGCTGCTGGATCCGCCGTCGTGCTTCTGCTTTCGCGTTTCAACGCACTTGACTCTATCAAGTCTCTTATGGGTCCTCTCGATTTATTGGAGGCGAAGGACTTTGCTCCCACGAGGTATGCTGGTATTCCTTTCGCCTGCTTTAACCGCTTTGTTGCCAAAGCCTTCGCGCGAAGTTTGCAGTCAGCTCTCAAAAGTGTGCAGTAGAAGCAACGGAAACCTTTGAAGCGACTGAAGCATCCTTGAGGATCTTTTTCCCTGATCGTATGTCCCTTACCCCTTGTTCCTTGGCTCCTTGTACTCATTCTTTCCCCCCCCCCCCCCCCCCCCCCCCCCCCCCCCCCCCCCCCCCAACCTCTCTCTCAATTTTATAAGGCTTGAGAACTACGCTTCCTTCTGTCGAAGAATCGAAAATGTTGTTGGAAGAGGCTTTGTATCCTGTCTTGACCCAAGGTCTCACCATGTTGTGCAAAGAGAAACCTGCGAATCCTACGGTTAGATATTATTTTATTGGTTTTTTGGAATACGTTGAAAAACTAATTTGTAACTAGGTGTGGCTCGGAAAATGGCTTGTGGAACACAACCCAAACCGTCCCAACGTTGCTGATGTATAATATTCACTTCGTCGTATTACTTTATAAACATATGTTTTGCTGTGAAACTTGCACGAAAACGAGAAAAACACCATATCCACATCCACATCTTTACAGCGTGTTGTTATGGACAACACCGAGAATCAAATCAGAGACAAAAAAAACAAAAAAACAAAGCAAATTAGTGATACTTCTTGTCCGCTGATGAAAGAAAAGAGAATATTCGTATCTCAATCTTTTGAGAGAAAGAAGAGTTTTTGTAGATTGATTCAGTGGAATTGTCAATTTTCTTGATCAAAACCACAATGAAGTCACAACGGAAAGTAGCCGTTGCGCCAGCCGCGAACTTGGGTGCAAAGAACACGTCCACTCAGTCACTTGCGTCGAACGCTGGGAACGACCCAAATATGGCGGGGAACGAAGACTGGCTTCCGGTTTTAATGCCCTTCAATGTTGTACTGATTCTAACGGACAACCATCCAGCCAAAAGTTCTCTTAAAGCCACCCGGGCAACTTCAACTAACTGAACCAGAGCTGGAAGAAGAACTAACGGTTTGGCAGTTTCCAGTCAAGTTGCACAAAACTGATAGCCACTTAGAGAATCTTGAACGCGAACAACCCACACGCGCCTCAAAATATTGCAAGATATAACAATAAAGAGCGAGTTTTCAAAGCTAGTCCGAACGTAGATCATTTTGTCGTTCACTTTGAATTTGATGGGTACAGTCCTGTTTTTAATCTTCTGAATCATTAATATCGTCTTCATTAGATATTGGATCTATAAAGAAAAGGAGGAGGAAGCTCCGGAGGCTCCGCCCGCTGCAGAGACTACAACAGAATCCACTGGAACGGAAACAGAGGGTGGGGAAGGGGCACCTCCAGCATCTGCAGCACCACCTGCCGAAGAAGAAAAGAAGCAAAAAGGCCCCTTAAGAAACCAATTCAACTTCAGTGAAAGAGCTGCTCAAACCATTAATAACCCGTACAGAGTTGAGTTCAACTCACATCTTGACTATTTGGAAGCTGACTGCAACAATCTAGGAACGTTCCACAAACACCGAGCCACCTCCAGCCCGTGTCTTTAGCGACACCGTCAACCAATGGTCCATCTACGACGCGTACATGGAAGACCTCCAGGCCAAAGAAAAGTCTGTCAAGGAAAAGCCAAAGCATCGAAAGGAAACAAGGACGATGACAAGCAAAACATTCTACCGACTGAAAACAACCATAACGAGGACGCGTATTACAAGAACCCAGAGTTGAAGAAGGCCATGATTATTATTGAACGTATGGCGAATCAGAACACGTTTGATGATGTTGCTCAGGATTACAAGTATTGGGAAGATGCTAGTGATGAGTTGGGTGATCGTAAATGTAAGTAACTTTAAAGGTGATTTTTAACGACTCACCAATTTTTTTGCAGCCGGAAGTCTCCTCCCACTCTGGAAGTTTGTTTGCGAGAAGGAAAAGAGAAAGCAAGTTACTGCAGTATGCTGGAACCCAAAGAACACGGACTTGTTTGCAGTTGGATACGGTTCTTATGATTTCTCAAAGCAAGGTCCGGGTATGATTGCTTGTTTCACGTTAAAGAACCCGTCCTACCCCGAGTATTTGTATTTGACGGAATCTGGTGTCATGAGTTTGGACTACCATCCACAACATCCTTCGTTTTTGGCTGTGGTAGGTTTCCTTCAGAGTCTTTTAGGTTTTGAAGCCGTGCTAACTTCTTTGCGACAAGGGACTCTATGATGGATCTGTGTTGGTCTATAACATGCAAAAGAAAGTCGATGGGCCCTTGTTCAAATGTAATGCCAAGAATGGCAAACACACGGATCCTGTGTGGCAAGTCTGTTGGCAAAAAGATGACTTGGATGATAACATGAACTTCTTTTCCGTGTCATCGGATGGCCGTGTTGCCCAGTGGACGTTGTTGCAAAACGAGTTGATATACACGGTTTGCTTCTTGATTGATGTATATGATATACTTATATTATTCGACAGGATGTTATTAGATTGAAGTTCAACGAAAGTGGGACGGAGTTGGTGGGTGAAGATGAGCCGCTGTTTAGTTTGGCGGGTGGTTGTTGCTTTGACTTTCACAAGACAATTGACCACTTGTTTGTGGTGGGAACCGAGGAAGGACGAATTCACAAGTGCTCTAAGACTTACAACAGTCAATATTTGCTTTCTTTCGATGTAAGTAGCAAGATCCACTTCTAGTAACGTTCCTAACTCGCAAGTTTAGGCACATCAAATGTCCGTTTACACTGTTCGATACAATCCATTCCATGGAAATGTATTCTTATCAGCTAGTGCTGACTGGACCGTCAAGCTGTGGGACCATTGCAAAGACAAACCGTTGGTATCATTTGACCTGAACAGTTCAGTTGGAGATGTAGCATGGGCACCATATTCATCAACAGTGTTTGCGGCAGTAACAGCCGAAGGAAAGGTATGAGTTGCTATTCCAGGAAGGAAACAGTGATTAATTCTTATATTCAGGCATTTGTGTTCGACTTGAACGAAAACAAGTACGAGCCAATTTGTGAACAGCAAATTGTACGAAAAGCCAAGCTCACTCATTGTGCCTTCAATCCGTTTGAACCAATCTTGCTGGTGGGGGATGATAAGGGAACGGTAGTCAGTCTCAAGCTGTCACCTAACCTCCGAAAGGTCAACAACATCGACTGTGCAATGATTTACCAGCAGAGTTAGTATGAGAATTTAGATTATTACATTTTTGTTACTTCTCAATAAATCTTGTTTGTGAGGAAACGCGTCCCTCAAAAAAGCACCACCACAAACACAACCCAACCACCAAAAGCAACAATGGACGCAGTGAGCACCCTGCCTTCCCTACACCAAACTCACCAACCTAACACTGTTTCAAGCGACTTGCACGAATGTTTGGCCAGGGGATGCAGTCGCAGCAGCCGGGCCTCGACACGCCCATGGTCGACACGGCCGAGACAGTTCACATTTCATCGCTCGCGTTGCTCAAATGCTCAAGCACGGCCGCGCGGGAGTTCCAATGGAAGTGATGGGTCTGATGCTCGGCGAGTTTGTCGACGACTACACGGTGCGTTTGCTTAAAGTTCAGAGGGATAGGGCGGGACTAAGACTCGGAAAACTAGGTCCGCGTCGTTGATGTCTTTGCCATGCCTCAGTCTGGAACAGGTGTCTCTGTTGAAGCCGTCGACCCTGTGTTCCAAACAAAGATGCTTGATATGCTTAAGCAGACTGGACGGTAACGCGTTGCTTGTTCAGCTACAACGTGTTGTTAAACAGTTCCTATTCAGTCCCGAAATGGTCGTGGGTTGGTACCACTCTCACCCTGGTTTCGGATGCTGGCTCTCAAGCACTGACGTCAACACCCAAAACGTGAGTATCCACCACAGAAATGGAATGCACGTTTCTAAGTCACATCAAATTGTAGTCATTTGAGCAATTGAATCCACGTGCTATTGCTGTCGTCGTTGATCCTATCCAATCTGTCAAGGGAAAGGTTGTCATTGATGCCTTCCGTCTCATCAGCCCACAAACTTTAGCTGTTACGAAGGAACCACGTCAAATTACATCCAACATTGGTTACTTGAATAAGCCAAGTATTCAGGTATAGGTTTTCGCCAGTTTACTGGTTTGTCAAATTGAACATACATCTTGCAGGCTTTGATCCACGGATTGAACCGTCACTACTATTCTATCGGAATCAACTACCGCAAGAACGAACTTGAGCAAAAGATGTTGCTTAACCTGCACAAGAAGGACTGGACTGAAGGTCTCACACTGAAAAACTTTGACGAACATAGCTGTTCAAACGAAGAGTCTGTCAAGGTTCGTGTTATTGATTTTGTCTTTTTAGACTCTTCCATGAATTAACAAGTTTTAATAGAAAATGCTGGCTCTCTCAGACGCGTACAACAAGTCCGTGGTGGAAGAAAGTACCATGACTGTGGAGCAACTCAACACACGTCACATTGGAAAGCAAGACCCCAAACGTCACCTGGAAGAAAAGGTGGAGGATGTTATGACTTCAAACATTGTCCAGTGTTTGGGAAGTATGTTGGATGTTGAGTCTTTCTGATTCATTATCATTTATATTTGGTACAATGAATCATGATAAACTTCAGAAATGGTATAAATATTGTTTTTAAAACTGTGCTGCAAAAGATTTGCATGATTCCCAATTTGATTCGCATACTTCAACCACAAGCTCATCTTGTCCTTGTGGTTCTATTATATTCCGCTATATCGTTCTCCCTTGCCTATTCAGTTCGAGCGATTCAACTTGCATCCCAGCCATTTTCTGCGCCTGTTGTTTTGGGACTAATTATTCCACCTCTGATGGTCGAAGGTCAAGTTTTCCATGGCCAATCGCGCTTTGAATATAGTGGAACCAAGTTATGGCAAGTAACTGTCGCAACTGCGTCTTTCCGTTTTCTGAGCCCCGTTTTCTGGTGCTTGATTTCGTATTTCCTTGCTCCAAACTCTCTCAATTCAGTCTATCTTGGTTCAGACGTGTTTCATACGGCGTTTCGTGCTGTCATAAATGTTCTTGTCGGGAGGGGTTGGGAACATGTCAGGAGTAACGTTCGAGAAGTGGCGATGAAGGCTCTGTTCTCGTTTGTAATTCTCTCTGCAACGAAGCTACTTTGTGTCGGATTCACGCAGGCCATATATTATAATCAAAATTCGTTTATGCTGTTGGAAATCGTCACAATTATCATATTCCCAACGTTTCAGATTCTGTTCTCGCTTTTTACGGCTGGATACGTGTCAAAGCGAGATATTCAGAAGGAAACACTGCATATATATCAATCTTTAGTGCCTTGTTACATTATATCAGCCATCAAAGTGAGTTTGCTCCGACTGGCTGTTAAAATAACGCTTTTTTGGTAGATGCTTCGAGTTCTCGATCTCACGAATGGAAATAATTTAGAATATTATGCATTTAATACGCTGTCAGTGTTAACCACAAAGTTCTTACCACGAATGGTTCACTTGCAATTACTTCGGAGAAAACGAAGGCTCTCTCTACAAGCTGTGGATGAAGATAGAACTCTTATAATCGAGCAAAACAAACCAACGGATATTAACGAATTTGAAAATGCGCGTCCAATGACCGAAACAATCCCGGAAAGCTCAATAACTTCTCTCGCCATAAATCGACAGGATCCAAATGAAATGAGTGTTACTAGCAAACCCAAAAGACTCAGTCCTTTGAGTCAAGTAGTACATTCTGAAGAAATTGAATCTAAATCGTTGGAACAATCCACAACTATGGAGTATCCTGCAGAGGATTTACCGTTACCAACAGCTGTGCAACCGAAAGACACGAAACCTGAGCTTGTGCGTCCCATTCCACCAAGATTGCTCATCTCCATGGACAGCTCAAAGAGTATATTAATACCGACACCCGTCATTCTAACACCCAACATTATTGATATTGCTAAAGATGTACTAGGCGATGAAGATGTACGACAACGAGTTATGAGATGCGATGACGCATTTCGTGATGTTGTAGCAGTTACAGTCGCGTCTGCCTTTTCGGTAGTCTTTTATAAAGATTTCCCTGGGATTGGAGTCGATTTACAGCAAATTGGGTTCCGGGTGTTATCATTGTTTGTATTATCATTTGTGTTTGAGGTCTTTACCGTAGCAATTGAGTGGAAAGCTGGTGAGGCATTCTTCATTTGAAATCCAGCAAATAACTTTTAAAATATAAGGATACGAACCGTATACGCTCGAGAAAGATCTTCGAGGTTATATGTACTTGCCGATGCTGTTGCAAGCATTTGCTGTGTGTGGGTCTTGTGTACAGGGAGCTGAAGGACTCTTTCCAACTGTACAATAAGTCTCTATTTTTTATTATATAATAAGAATGTGCATGTACATTTATAGAGAATTGGAAGGATTGGAATCCTGACTTCAAACATCCGCGTGTCCGATTGAATGCCATCCACCGTGAGTGACCCACCTCTTTCTTGCGCCAACTAAGCAAACGAGGCAGTGCTTTTTGGGTTCGTGGGACTCGGTGGGTCGTCTGTCCGGCAAAGCACCGAACTTGGCTCGACCAGCGCAGCACTTGAGCGAGGCGCCCGTGCGAGTTGTCGAAGCGGCGATGCGAAAGTAATCTGAATTCGTTGAAAAGAGTCAAAGAAAGAAACTGATGTTGTTCGTTGGCCCAGAGCTGCTCGGACAATCTTCTCTGAGCCTCACGAGGACGACTTTATGAGCCAGAGAGTCCTCATTAAAGTAAGCAATCCTAAGTTGTAGTGTCTGCTTTATTGCATACAGCTTACCTGAATCTGGTGTAGCACGTGCTTCGGATGTGTGTTGGCGTTGAAACAAGTCTCTTTCACCTTGACAAGGAAACCTTGACGTTCTCTACTCCTTCGCGTCCTGATTTGAGGTTGGAAGCTACGTCATGCACTGTCATCAAAAGGTTTTGATTTTTGTATCATGGCCTATGTCTTATCACCCCGTTAGTATTCTTGACCAGTTCACTCAAATTGGTACCCACTTTGCTCGACTCGAGCATATTTCGAATTCGTTTCCGTCATATATGCTGTATGGCTTTTAGATTCGGAAATCCGCCACTAACTATGCTGCCAGTGTAAATCCAACGGAACTGATATTCTATGATGGGCTGAGATCATTTCTGTCTCTTGTTCGCGCGTCTATAATGGAAGTCTACGATATGTCTATGGCTGATGCTCATACTGGTCTCATTACTGTGCTGCACAGAATGGATTCGCTGGGGTTCTTTCTCGAGCAACTAGCCCACATTTGTGGATGTGCTTCAAACGTGTCCAAATCAGCTTCGGATCAATTTGTTTTGCCAGCAAGTGGGGAACTTCTAACAAGAATATATGTCTTGTTGGAATCACTTGAGAACCAGTCTTTGAGTGAAACCTCGCGAGAATCTGTTTTGAAGCAAATTCTTCTATCGCTCTTTCAACAAGTTTCGAGACCGTTAGTAGATTTATTTTCTGCGTTAGTAGGAATCCAGAATGGAAAAGTAGAGGATGCGTTTGATTCCATCCTGAGTCCTGTTGCGACAGTCTCAAACCTCAATTTAGCCCTTAATCAAATCAAGGTAACAAAAAGAATAACAGTTGCCTATATAGTCCCTTAAAGTATACGTCGTAGGATTCACGAGTCATACCATCATTCATTCCCTCAGACTTGATTGACGCTGCCAGCCATGCAGGCTTTTGTCTTCAGCTCCTGCAAAGCTTCAATCCAAACCATCAGCTCTTTGTTCCCAGTGACGAACAAAAGCTCAAACTTTCAATTGTCTTCCTTCCAACAGAAGTTCAGCTGTCCGTACCTTGCATTCCGTTTCAATTTGCATTAACTCGTCTCTCTTAGTTTTCGCCACTCAATTACACTTCATATGAAGGCATACTGGAAGGATATGTTAGTTCGCGAAACAGATGTTCGAAAGAAACATGAAGAACAAATTGCGAACCGCCGGACTGAGTTATTAAATATTCAGAAGAAGCGAGTATGTAGTGTTTTTTTGTTTTTCTTTGATCTCAGCCTGTTTTGGCCTTACAGTAAACTTCTGTAGGAAGAATACATCGCTGCTTCAAAAGCAGCTCGAGCCAGCTCTAAAATCAACACAAAAACAGCAAAGTGGCGTGTTCAAGTTGAAAACTTTCTCGCTGAAGTTGCCGAGTATCGTAATCAACAAGAACTCCGAAGACTTGAAGAGTTAGAGGAGTTACTTCAACAACAACGCGAGGACGACGCCCAATTTCGCGCCAAAGAAGAAATTATGAAGTTGGAATTGGAGGCTCAGTATAAAGAAAAGATGGCGGCACTTGAGTTGAAAGCCATGAAAACGGAATGGTCGTTGAAACGAGGAGCTCTCATCGATAAAAGGAGAAGCGTTATGTTCAATGACGAGATGTTCTTGAAACCAGTAGACGAGTCAACGGACTCTATCACCTCCGATGATGAATATCTTCTGGCTAGGGAAGAACCTATAATGGAGGAAACAGCAAATACTGAAAGTCCGTTGAGTACAGAAGAAAACGTCCAATTCAATGACCAGCAAGCTGCTGAAGAAAATCTGTCAATCGTTAATTCGGATATGGTAGAGGATGTTGATTCAAAATTGGAATTGGTGGAACCTCTTCAGAAAACCGAATCTGCTGCCTCGAATACCATTGCCCTTGCTGCTGACCTTGAATACAAAGCCGATTCAGCTGATGAGAATATTGAATTGGATGTGAATGAAAAAGTTACCTTGCAACCAACATCTGGTCTACAAACTCTTTCGGATACCGAACAGGAACCTTCAAAAGCCAAGGAAAATTCAGCTACTTGCTCTTGCCATGGAATTGTTCAATACTTGTGTCCAACTCCAACAATGACACTTGTGGAATCTGTTAAAAATTCCTCCGACTTCAACATTTTTAACACAACATCGCTCGAAACTATTTTGGAAATGACTCTTTTCAAAGCTATTCACTCACGATGTGATCTCATCTCTCAAGAGGTATGCATTTCTTTTCCTTGCCATTATCTAAACGAGTTGTAGACGTTACTCGTACTTGTACGCGACTTAAAACTCAAAGAAGAGCTTGACCTGCTGGGAAACGCGTTTTTCCTTAATGACCATGAATTTACCGACTACGTTTTGAGTCAATGCCGCCCTCTCATTCCTGGGCAAGGGATGAAGAAAATTCAAGACTCGTCCTCCCTTGTATGGAACGAGCTCAAGAAAGTGAACCCGAAGCTGAAGTTGATACGGTCAGAGTCAACTACTCGAGAGATTGCTGTTCGGCTACAATATTTGGCAAAAGCTCCATTTAATTATATCCTAACTCCTGACTCACTTCAAACTTACAATTCATTCTTCTCCCTTCTTCAAGCCACCAAATTATGCCTGTCAGATCTTCACTGCCTTCGTATTCCACGTGGATCAAAAGTGGAATCAGGCTTAATGGTTCGTTTCCGGATGGAATCAATTGAATTTGTTTCAAGTATTCTTCAGTACTTTCATGAAGTTGGACTTTCGCCCTGGCATATGTTTAAGGCGGCGTTGCTTGAATTTGAGACGTCTGCGCAGTCCAACATATTGGGATCTGGTGGCCTGAACAAAATGGACAACGGGAAATATAGAATAACGGATCTCAAGTCTCTCAAACGCGCCCATGAGCAAATGCTGAGTCAAATCAGCTGGTATTTTTTACTTTGGAAGGAGCAGAAGCCAGTGTTTTCTCTCTTGATGGAGTTATTTGATGATATCAGAGGTATTTGTCAGATGAACATTCCTGATGCTTCACAAGCCATTCATGCTTTCCGACAAAAGCTAGGCATATTTGTGAAAGTGGTCATCAAAATGAAGCATTTGGATTTGAGTGCAACATCAAAAAGTGCTAGCGTAGGCCAAAATTACGGTAGTTTGAGTGCACTGTTGTTGTTCATCAACTTTAATCGTTATTATTCTAAAGAAGACTAATATTTATTGAATTTCTGTATAATAAAGTATTTATTGAACGAGTCTCTATATATTGGAAATGAATGGTGATCAATAGTTGTTGAAGCTTTCATAGTTGTTTGGTCTCTTTGCTCTCACATCCGTGTAGCGGTCGAAGCGGAGGAGGACGAGTGGAACAATATAAATAACTGTACTGTGAATGAAGAAGAGAAGAGAGGCGACACCACCAACTTCTCCGAGCCAATTGAACTGCAATAAATGAATGTCAGCTACAAATCCACTCAAAAATATATCATTACCATGTCGAGTGGAAGAAAAGCTTTCTCATACACAACTTGAAGGGCTGGGTACCTAATCTCTAAGTTGACGGGAGAAGCAGCTGACGAATTCCAAGTTCTGCGAGTGTTGAGACCAAGTAGGACACCTTCGATTCAAAGTTGATTTGATAGTTTCCATCCAAATCAATAGTGATCACTTTTCTTATGGCAACTTCTGCTGTAGTGTATGTCGCAGCAGTAAAATAGTTGTCAAATGTGATGTTGAACTGGTTTCCAAACGTTGCGTTATTTTGGTCCGACAAGAACGTAAGAATTCCATCATTCTTGTTCGCACGAGTTCCAGTAACATTGACTTGCAAGTACATGTACTCGTCTTGGTCGTTTGCAATTAAAAGGTTTCCTGGGGCTTGGTTGACGCTAACACAACTGAGGGAGTCTCCTTCCACTTGAAGGTTTCCAGAAAACATTCCTGCTTTGTCACAGTCAATGTTCGTAGCAGTAGTTTTTTAATGCAATTCGCAACTGCGACGGAAGCAGCTGGATCGTCTGCGCACATTGTGACTACTGGGAATTCAAAGGAGGCAGATGGAACCGCTGACGGGAAGAGATCATCAAAGTAATCAATTGGAATCAAATTTGGGGTTTGAGTCGTTCTGTACGTGGCTGGAAGCTGTGAGAAATTGTATTGTTAGAGACGTTATTTTATGTTACACAGTTAAACCTGAGTCACGACTTTATGGCCTCTGAAACCAGCGTAAATAAGCATAAGCAAAAAGAAGAACGTTCCAAGCAAGCCACTGATGGCATCGTAGATACGTTGCCCACGGCTGTTGAAAATTCTGTTGGAATCAGCAATGTAGTTTCCTGTCATCAGGTTTCAGAGCTAGAATAAGAGTTTATGAAATTGGTACCCATGATGAAGAGAAAGATGATAAAGGAAGGAAGGAACTGACGTTGTTGATTCTTGAAGGGATTTTCTGCAGATCTGATGAGGTTGGACACGATCAGGAAAAATAAAATAATATCGTTTATATTAAGTTATTCGTCGATTTCTTCAACCTTGTCTCCCATCTTTACGTCGTCATCGTCTTCTTCACCTTCCCTGTCCTCAACCACTGCTGACTCCTTTCCTTTTTGCTGTTTCATATACTCAACCTGTTCCACAATCATTTGGTGGACGTAAGAACCCATCTACATATAAGAAGTCAGCAATACCGTAAGAAAGTGTTCAAAAACGAAACTCACATGGACAACATCCTTGATCTCAAACACAGATCCCTCATCTTCCGCTTTCCACTCGCCCGATCCTTCTGCTGTTTCAACAACTCCAGTTTCGCCTACCAGCCGTGTAAATTCATCCGCTTCCCACACCTCCTTTCCTCGAAGCCAGAAACCATCACTTGGTCTCTGCTGGACAAGTTTCGCAAAGGACTCTTGTAGTTCCAGACAGTTTTCAAACAGTGTTCGTCGGCCAAAGACGTATAATCCCAGGCGAGCACGGGACAGAGCGACAATCAAGCGGCGAACATCACGCAAGTGACCCACAGTCTTTGTACGAACCAGAGAAAGGAGAATGTAGTCATTCTGTTGACCTTGGAATTTGTCAACAGTGGCTACTTTGTGTGGAAGGCCAAACAGTGGGTTCCAACGACATCGTTTCTCCCAACACATCTTCAATGAGAGCCTTTTGACCATTATAAGTGGTGAGAATAGAGATTTTCTCAGCTGGGTAGCTACACACATAATCAGCAACATTCAAAAAATACAAAACCATACCCCAAAAGTCTCATATACTGATAGGTAGCAACGACATATTCAGCCTCACCAAGATTTTGCATAAAGTGAGGAATAGGTTCGGTTTCGCCCTTTCCTTGATAATCTTCCACATTCACAAACTGGTAATCAAAGAAAACCCAGGATTAGCCAACTGGAACTCGATATTCTTGCTGTTTGATACAACTTCGTCCAAATCCTTCAAGTCCTCGTAGTTCCATCGGAACAAATCCGCCAACTGTGGACGACATCGTCCTTGTTGGTCCAACTGAATCGCAGGTACGCCCAATCGAATCAAACGTGCAAACAAGGATTGTTCCATGTTTCCGTACTTTTGGAAGGCTGAGTTTTGAACAATCGGTGGGAGTTGGTGGTGATCTCCGATCATTACAACACGCTTCAGGCGTGAGAGACCCGTCTCTTGGTCTGGGCTTTGTAAAAGCAAAGGAATGAACGTCTCCACCTCCAAAATCTGCGCAGCTTCTTCCATAACAACGTTATGGTACTTAAATCCCAGAGCGACCAAATCACGACGCTTCAAGGAAGCATGCGTACAAGTCAACGCAATGATCTTGGCTTCTTTGATGAGCAAGTAGTTGCTGCGGTCATGATTATTACGCAACAGCTCAAATGCTCTGACTTCTTCCAACTCTGTAAAGATTTTGCTGATGTGTCTCCAGCAACCTTCAACCCCCTCCTTAGCTTCTTCCAAAGACTGACCTTCATAAAACAGAGGCGATGGTGCATTTGAGAAGTAGTAATGGAATGGGAAGTTGTCGTTCAATTTTTGTACTGTCACGTTGGCATCATCCATCACTCCTCGGAACCGATCCCACAGTCTTGAGACATGTTGATTAAAGAAGTGCTGAGCAGTTTCACACGTAGATCCATGAGCTCCTGGTAGATAGAGACTGGCTGCCAAGACATCCACTTGAGCCAACAAGGTGATTCTCTTTTCCAGGAATGAGTTGGCACGACCATATTTACCCCAACTTTCTTCAGACTCCAAGTCTTCTGCGCCTTGTCCCAACCGAAGCACATGACGTTGGTCAATGTCAAGTGCCACAATCTTTTCAAAGAGCTGATTCAAAGCTTGATTAGAGTGGGTTACAAGCAGCGTTTTCTCGTTGGGGAAGTTGTGGTAAATGTTGGCAATAATTTGGACAGTTGTATCAGTCTTTCCAGTTCCAGGAGGTCCTACAACAAGTGTCAAACCAGGAGACGACCCGGCATGAATAGCTTCCACTTGCTTCGGAGTAAATTTGATGGTATTCAATTTTGGTGCGTCCTCAAGGAAAGGTCCCATATTTACAGGCTTGTACGTGTCAACTTCTACCGTCAAATCTTCTTTGGTTTGCTTTTTTGTCTCAGAATCTGCTTTCCTCTTTCCAAGCGATGAAGAATCTTTCAAGGCAGAGTACATAGAATTGGGGAACTTCAGTACAAAAGGTGGCTTCTTGTTCTTTGATTCAGCCAAAGCTCCAACTGGCTTCAAGTTCTATAATGGAAGGTTAGCATACTGAAAACTTTGTAGCCATATCAGATCTTACCAAGTGAGGGAAACTCGCAACAGCATGATCCCATCCCAAGAAAGTATCCCTGAAATCAATGCGAGTCTCGGGATTCTTCATATTCCGGAAGGACGCACTGTCAGGGTCTCCATATCCCAAGACAACGTCCTGCAACCAGTCCGGAACAACAATTTCACTGCTTTGCATCAAATCACGCAAGCTTTCTACTACAGATTTGAAGTTATTTTCCTGACCCTTGCGGCGAAGCAGAACATTGAAAGTGCGATGGATGTCAGATGACTCCTTCTTGGTGACTTTGAGCATATCACGTTCGTATTGATTTGTGTCAAGAGCTACGCGGAGGGACCGAGAGTAAGAGCGCCCTGGACCTCTGCGCTGTTGCCCTTCTTCCTCTTCATCATTTTCCAACGCCTTTCCTCCTTCCTTGTCCAGGGCATCAACAACCATACATCCACGAATATGCTTGATACCAAATTGTTTCCTGAATGGCAATTGCTTCTGCTTCGTTTTATCTTTTCCAGTGTCTTTTGCATTCTTTGACCACGACGGAAGCTCTGGATCCATTTCAATCGTAATCAAAAATAGCACGTCGTGACGCTTTAAGGACTCCCATTCACGACGAATGGAGTCGGAGTACTTTCCAACGACAAAAGACACTTCACCCAGCACAAAACTGGGTTTTGTCTCACCGACTGCCGGTGTTCCGACTTCAGTAACTTCGAACTGGTATGTCAGATAATGATGGAGATGAGAAACTTTGACTAAATCATGATTTTGGTGACATACCCGCTCAATCGGAACAGCCATTCTCGCCCATCCTGAAAACACAGTCGATCCACTCAAAGAATCAACGTCAGGGGAATACTTTGGTGCAAGTCTCTTCACGGCGTCTTCCACATCCTGTCGAATTTCGTACGCTGTCTCCAATCGGAATAAGTTGAAATTCCTCAACAAGTAATCATGCATTGTTAAGAACTGCAGATTGAGTTTTGGAATGGGCAAGCAGTGTGTATTTTGGAAGTTGTAAGAGTTGGGAGACCGGACATCGTCAAACAGGTCCGACTGAGTAAATAACATTAGTTTTATGATAAACAGGGAAGTAAACTGAAAACAAACCTCGTTAGGGTACACAGATAAAGAATTGATCGAGTCTAGTTGCCTCGTCTTCTTGCAAAAAGTCCGTGCCAAAGTTTCCACTAAAAAGCTGGCTTCATACTTTTCTGCATCATCTTCATCTTCCTTATCGCCACCAACTACGGCAATTCTGAACCCTAATTCCAAGCAAATTTCATAGAGAATCTCTATATCAACCTCTCCAAAATGCTTTCTGAAAGTTTCAGCAGTTTCCACAACACTAACAGGTTTCAGCGCAAAGTCTTCAAGTTGCTCATGGTACTTTAGGAAACACGTTTTTTGTAGACTTTGTAACCGTTCATAGTGAAGAGCAGTTGCTTCATCTTTCGTAACAGATGCACCTGTGAGATCGTCAATCTCGAATGATTCGTAAAGCTCATAAAGCTCCAAAAGTTGCACGAATGTAGAGCCGCTCAGGATATGAGACAAGCCAGCTTCGAGGCTGATTCTTCCACGACTGGCTAGAGCTGAAGAATAAGATGTTTGGGCAAAGTAGTGATCCTTCAAGAGGACGGTAAGGTATCGCCTTGTTGGAAGTTGAGCAAGCAAGTCTGTCATAAATTCGACTGTTCGGTCGCAGAATTCAATGGCAGCGCGGTTGTCTGCAGTTGGAGTTGCTGGAACAGTCGCCAGCACTTTGTAGTACAATTTGATGAGGTTTGACATGAAGTATTGCTCGTTGGTGATTTCTTCTTCTGTGGCTAGAAAGTGTAAATTTTAGATGCAGTCATCGATATAAATGACACTCTGGCGTGTCTCAAGAGAAAGTTCACAACATCGTTCATCCCTTGTTCACCAAGTCCAACAATACGTATTATGTGAATATCCACACGTTATTTCACATATATTCGTTGCTTATGCCCTTTTATAGCTCGGACTTACCATTAGCGCGCTTCTTTTCGGCCTTATTCCAAGATTTTCGAAGGCCAGACCCTTTGTCTAGCTCCATTTCCAACTTTTCGGCATCACGCAGTGAGTGCCAGATTGAGATACCGACAAGTTTCATTGATTCGGCACGGACAATATCGTTTTCGAGAGATTGGAAGGCATGAATCAAGAAGACGAGGAGAACGCGACGAGATTCGATGGGCAGAGAGTCGCTGATCAACAGTTTGAGGACATCTTTGAAGAGCCGAGAGAACTTTTCGGGGTCTTCAGTGAGGAGCCGCCAAGGCCCAGCGACACGTTCTCTGCATTTTTCATTGAGTAGAGCAGCAATCGACAGCACGTGGTTTTTCGAGGCTTTTGCATTAAAGTTTGGCCACAGGTACTGAGCGAGAAGAGAGCGTCAGTTGGATGAGGGGGGCAAAGCAGAAAACAAACAAACGCACGCGCTCCAGACACTGATTCAGATCGAGCAACATGGCATTTCGAACGGCGGCAGTGCTGTCTTCGAGTTCCGCCCAGAGTTCGTCGACGACCTTCAGCGAGAAAGCGGGTTGGGAGGCGGTCTTCTTCCCCTTTTGGCGCTTTGTCTCAGGTTGCTTCCAGTGCTTCGCGGCCAGTTTCGACACGGACAGCGACGCGAATTCGGCGGCGGTCACGTTCAAGTTCTGTGGCGCGGCCTCGAACTCGGCGGCCTCGACTGCGACTGCGTCTTCGTTTGGTGTTGCGTCCGCAGTCGCGCCTGAGGTGCCCGCGTCAACTGCCTTGGACCCGCGGGCGTCGTGCATCTCTTGGTCGCTGTCGTCGGCTTCGGCGGAAGCGGCTGAAAAGAACCCGAGGTCGGCTGGCGGGTGCGGCGTGGGCATTTCTGGTGAACTGTTGTTGAACAAAAAAAGTGGAATGGAAAATGTAGAAAATAAAGAATTGGGAGACATTCCTGATTTCCTCTCTTTCTTTTCTTGGCATATGATGAGAAAGAATGGGATTGTCATACTTTCTCATCAACAAGATTGACAAGTGACTTTCAACCTTCCTGTTGCCGCTAGATATAAAATGACTGAGAAGAGCGACAAAGCTGAACATACAGTGTTGATATCTGGAAACAAGAGTGGAACAAACGAAGTAAGTTTGGTGAAACCTGAGTGCTATTCCTTATTTCACATCCCACAGATTAGATGGAAAAACCTAACTTATATTGTGCCTTACGGAAAGAAGGGTGAGACAAAGACGCTTTTGGATAACGCGTCGGGTTATGTTCGTCAAGGCCAGGTGGTTGCAATCATGGGCGGATCTGGTGCTGGAAAGTCAACCCTTTTGAATACTCTTGCCGGCCGTATAGCGGAGCAAAAAGGCAGCGAGTTACGGGGAGATATTTTATTGAATGGCGAACCAAGAAATCCCAGTAATTGGACCAATATATGCTCATACGTTGAACAGGTATTGAAGGGATTTACACTAGTTGATCAACGACATTAAAACATTGGCGAAAGGACGATTTAATGTTCACAAACTTGAGCGTTGAAGAGACTTTGACGTATGCGGCGAAACTGCGACTCCCTTCTTCCATGTCATCCAAACAAAAACTTGATAAAGTTAACGAAGTCATTATGCAACTCAATCTTAATGGATGCCGTAAAACTTGGATTGGCGACAGCCTCAGTGAGTCTTCTCTGACACATCCATTGAAATGCTAAGTTTAAACACTCGACTCTCAACTAGGACGTGGAATTTCAGGTGGTGAACGTAAGCGTGTAGCAATCGGAGTGGAGCTTGTCGCAAATCCCTCCATTCTCTTTCTCGATGAACCAACCAGCGGCCTTGACTCTGCCAATGCACTTGGAATTCTCGAAACAATCAAGAAGATTGCAGTTGATAGAGGAATGATTGTCCTCATGACGATTCATCAACCACGTACAGAGATTCTAGACCTTTTCGATAAAGTGATTTTGCTCTCGTTGGGTAAGACTCTCTGGTTTGGATCCACAAACAGCGCGTTGGATCATTTTGAGCGACATGGTCACCCTCTTCCACCAAAAACAAATCCATCAGATGTATGTTGTCTATTGATTTGTTGATGATCTAATATTTTATCGGTTTAGTTCTTTTTGGATGTTATCACGATCGACCGTCGAACTCCTGAAGCCGAAAAAGCCTCTTCTGCGACAATTGATAAACTGCACAAAGCGTACAACGAAAAAATCGGCTCCTACAACTCTCCTTTTCCCTCGCAGTTACTTCACATTGACTCGAGATACGTTTGGCCGCTCGCATGGCATCAAGAATTTGCTGTACTCCTTTCAAGAAACATGAAAGATTTCTCGCGTAATGGTGCAGCCATCAAGGCATCACTCGGACAGACGTTTTTTCTTGTGATATTGATGGGATTTGTCTTTTTCCAAGAAGCCAATGATCCTGCTGGTGTTCAATCGCGTATTGGGTTCCTTTTCTTCATTTGTATCAACCAGACGTTCAGTGTTGTCATGCCCAACATTAGTGTATTACCAACGGTACGTACAATTTTCAAGAGGGAACGAGCAGCCGGTTGTTATCGTGCATCTTCGTGCTATCTAGCGAAGCTCGTTAGCTCGATTCCCATGGTTTGTCTAAACTCGCTTATGATGTCTACACCGTTGTATTGGATGGTTGGATTGCAAAACAGTTGAGTATTGCTTGAGGATTCATAACCTTATAAAGTATTCCACCTGCTGTAGATGTGACACGTTTCTTCACTTTTATTCTCATCATTCTCGTACACTCAAACACGGCAATGTCTCTCGCATACTGTATCGGCTCCGCTGTTCCTACTGCACAAGTCGGACAAATCATCGGACCCCTCACAGTAATCATTTTCAATCTATTTGCAGGCCAACTCGTTAATATTGGAAAAATCACCTGGGTGTTCCGTTGGATCCAATACATTTCCTTGATTTCGTTTTCGTACAAGGGGCTTATGCAAAACGAGTTCAAGGGCTTGGAGCTGCAATGTACGGGGCAAATGCAGTGCCAAACATATATGGGAGATGTGATTGTTTCTCAATATTCTTTGGAAGAACCGTCAAAGTATTTTTGTGTGTTGATCAATGTTGGCTTAGCGACAATGTTTTTGATACTTGGTTACGTGTTTTTCCAACGTACCTCGCGACCAATGATGCGTTTGAAATAAATAACTCGTTTTATTTTGTGGAAAGACATTGATGATGAAGTAGGAGTACTTGTGTGGTGGAGAAACAACAAACCTTCTTCTAGGAAATCACAAACTAAGTCTCTGAACTGTGCCGCCGCCGTCAAAAACGCTCCCAGACGGGGAATTGAACCCCGGTCACGGCCGTGAAAGGGCCGGATCTTGACCACTAGACGATCTAGGACTGATTTAAGGTGAAGGTATTTTGGTATACAATCTCGTTTTCACTATCGAATCAGCCCAACGCAACCAACTCCGACGCGTTTCTAAGCTTAAAAATGATTTTCCAAAGTTTGAAGACAACGAATAATGGTGCCAAGGTCAAAGCGGCTCCTTTGTGATTTCTACATCAGAAGATCTCTAACTTCTCTAACCTTTTTTCCATTGCGAGCGTCACTCCATCAAAGTACGATAGGGTAGGAAAATAATAGATTATTGACTACGTGAACTTCGTATGACATCATTTATTTCTATGAAGTCTTGACTTTCTTCAAACAGTTGCACATTATTGAAATAAGTTTTTGAATAGAATAAAACGAAAAAGGAAGTATTAATGCTGTTCAATTGATCTTGCATGAGGAGCGATCGAAGCCCAAGAGCCACAATCAACATCATCCCGACTTTCTCCGTTCGAAAACCGGCAAAAAAGATGCTTGCACTTCGCCAACTCACCCGCCTCGCTCGCCCAACTTCATCGATCCGCCTTGCCATTCCAAAGCGTGGCCTTGCCTTCGACTCGTACGAGACCCGCGTTGTTGGACTCTCTGAGGAGCACAACACGGTTTGTGTTCCCGTGCTTTCTTGACTTGAACTCACTCGTCCCGGCCATTCCAGCTGCGAGAGTCCGTCTTTGACTTCTGTCAGAAGGAGCTTGCGCCTCGTGCTCACCAGATTGACAAGGACAATGCCTTCCCAATGGACATGTACGGCTTTCAACTTATGGATTCCTTGCTGTTAACTCAACTAACGAAACGTTCAGGTGGAAGAAATTCGGAGACATGGGTCTTTTGGGAATTACTGCTCCAGGTTCGTAATCTGTTTTGGTTGACTTGTGTATGGGATGATGGGTTGTGCTTAACAAACGTCAAATCCAGAAAAGTATGGTGGACAAGACATGGGATACTTGGCGCACTGTCTTGTCATGGAGGAAATCTCTCGCGCTTCTGGTGCTGTTGCTCTTTCATATGGAGCTCACTCCAACCTTTGCGTAAACCAAATCGTTCGTAACGGAAACGAAGCTCAGAAAGAAAAGTACCTTCCACGGTTGATTTCTGGAGACCACATTGGTGCCCTTGCCATGAGTGAGGCTGGGTCTGGAAGTGATGTTGTATCCATGAAGTTGAAGGCCGAGAAGAAGGGTAAGAAAAACACTTGATTCCTTTGGAGCTAAATAATCTCATAAAAGGTGATCGCTACATTTTGAACGGTACCAAGTTCTGGATCACAAACGGACCTGACGCCGACGTTTTGGTTGTGTATGCCAAGACTGACATCAACGCTGGTCCAAAGGGAATCACTGCCTTCCTTGTCGAGAAGGGATTCAAGGGATTCACAAAGTCACCGAAGCTTGACAAGCTTGGAATGCGTGGTTCCAACACTTGCGAGCTCGTTTTTGAGGACTGTGAAGTTCCTGCTGAGAACGTTTTGGGTGAAGTAGGAAAGGGAGTCTATGTCTTGATGTCTGGTTTGGATATGGAAAGATTGGTTCTTGCAGCTGGACCTTTGGGATTGATGCAGAACGCTTTGGACATCACCATCCCATACGTTCATGAACGCAACCAGTTTGGTCAACAAGTTGGACAGTTCCAATTAATTCAGGCCAAGATGGCGGATATGTACACCAAGTTGGGAGCCTCTCGATCATACGTGCACACTGTTGCCCGTGCTGCTGATGCTGGATATGCCAGTCCTCAGGACTGCGCCGGTGTCATTCTCTATGCTGCTGAGCGTGCAACGGAGGTGGCCCTGGATGCGATTCAATGTCTCGGAGGAAACGGATACATTAACGACTGTAAATTTCTTTTTCTTCTCTCTATTTATGTTTCCTCATCACCACTATTCAATTAGACCCAACCGGACGTTTGCTTCGTGATGCTAAGCTGTACGAAATTGGTGCCGGAACCAGTGAGATTCGTCGTATGTTGATTGGTCGTGAATTCAACAAGCAATTCAAGCAGTAAAAGTGTGTTAATAAACTGACTGCTCTCCATTAGAATCAGAATCAAAGAGAAGGAAACAGATTTCGGTGATATCATTGTTCGTGGGGAATTTGCAAGTTCCAACGTGGAACAAGGCGATTTTTCATTTGATGCCGCTGCAACGTGGCATTTCCCTCCACCCAAAAATTGTTCCCCCAAACAACAAAAGGACAACCTCCTCTCTCTGCGATCAACACAAACTCAAGAACAATTCCGAACTATGCAGCCCCAACTGTTTGCCCCACTGCCCGAGATGCTTCCGTTCGCCTCTCTGAACCACAACCAGAACCAGCCCGCCTCGCCTCTCCAGCCAAGTGAGCCGCCAAAGAACCTCAAACGCCGGCGCTCAACCTCCATCGAGGACGAGGCCGAGCTTCCCGAGGCTCCTCCTGGCATCGACCCTGAGGCGTACGCGGAGGCAGTGGGGACCAGCAAGTCAAAGCGCTCTCAGGCCCAACGTGACATTATCAAACAAGCAAGGTACCTACTAAAGACACCCATCTCGTTTTGATTGACCAATCAAACTTAACCACCCTTTCTTCTCCCACAGAGTTGTTCGTAACCGTATCGCTGCCCAAACGTCCCGTGACAAGAAGCGCCGAACTTTCGAGGATCTTGAAACGCAAAACGTTCAACTCAAGGCCCAACTCTCTGCTGTGATGGCTGCCAATGCGGAACTGATGGCTCAAGTAAAACAACTGTCTGCCGCCCTCCAACAAGGGGCCTCATCCTCCATGTCTACCTTGCTTCCATCACCGTCTCTCTCTGCCCGCTCCGCTTCCACATCTTCGGCCTCTTCTCCCGACGACTCCCCAATAATCTTGTCTGAACAAGCAACCCCTCTCGTCCTGGGTTCTGAAATCAATCTCTTCTCTTCCGTTTCCATTCTTGGTCAAGGCGAGCCAGCTGCGCTCAACAACGCCTAGACTCTTGATGACTTGAACCGACTCTCTTTGTTGTCTCTACCGGTACCCATGCTGTTGGATCGGTCTCCTGTCCGTACTGAAACTACTGGATCTGTGCTTTATTGAATAGTCTCGATCCTGTGTAAGCGACTTGCACTTCCACACTGTCCTAGCTTAAGATCAACATTATCTTCCAATTGATTTTGTGGCTTGATCCTCTTCGCTGAGTTCTGGATGCTACTGTGAATGTGTTGGTTCCCACCAGCTTCCGCTGGTCTCTGGTTCTTTCTAGACTGTTCGAAGATTGGTCATGATGTGAGCTCATGCTATATACATTCCTTCTTCCATGGTAGTCTCTCAGGACAGTGTCAGTTCATTGGCTCTTGGAGATTGGTGACTAGGTTTATACTTCTCGATTCTGACTTGACTGCAATTGTGCCTCCTCGGCTCATTCCGGTCGTCTGTCACAGTTGAGGATGAGATTCACTGTCTACTGCCAAACTTCTTCGCTAATGTCCTGCTCTGAATTGTTTGAAAATTATGGAAGATGAAATGTTTATAGCATAGGCTTTGTTATGATTCGTTGAAAAAACAGTGTGTGTTGAATCATTGTGGGAGCCCATACTTTGCAGTATGTATATAGGATCTTAACGAAGTAATCTAATGCCCCTGAATCCTGAAGTTGGTATGTTTTGAACTTGCTGGTTTGGTGTGGTTGTACTTGATTGTGCACACTTGATTTGGACTTTTCTTTTAGGTATGAATCTCTTGATAGTCTCTCGCGCGACACCGGACTGGTCCTTGCTTGTTGTTACCTCGGTTCTCTTGTTGGTCATCTTGGGTCTTGTTTTTGGCTGTTTCTTCGTCCCTGGAGCAGCCAATGGTTCTATGCAGCCGCGACCAAGCTAAATGATGGAAATGGAATGACGGATTTTGATTTTATGAACTTCTTGAAGGGAGGGCAGATGCCTGTCTATGAGAGTGCAACTACATTGGGAGTTGACTTTGATGCGCTATTTGAATCTGTGGGTCAGCCACAACTACAACTGAACTCGACTGACCTTGTGTTGGATGCTGATTTGGATGCTCTGTTATTCGGGAGCTGTGATTCAACACCTTCATTACCTGTTGGTCCCTCATTGAACTTCAGTGACTACCTCAAGTTCTAATTTAGTTTTAAAATTCATTTTGGCCGTCTTAATCCTCTCTCTGTACAATAAACCATCCTTACTTCTAATTTCAATTGGTCATTACTGCGCGATTCTTGCGGAACTTGAAACGTTCGTGAAGGTGGGGTGAGTTGGATACGTTGCTGAAGATAATAAGAGTTGGAGAATGTCAGAATACGGAATTTTCCCTAGTTTGTATGCTGTGTTGGGCTTCACATATTTCAGTCGCACACTGTTGTTGGCTGAGGGATGTCTCGTCTGCAAGCTGAAACATTTAAACCCTCAAGAAAGTAAGCGGTGAGACACGCGTTGCATCAAGAATTATTTGTCGACACGAAGGGCCCAAATCCGCTTATTAAATATTTGAACTTGACTTTCGAGGCATTATTCCAGCGTTTTAGGGTGGAGTATGAGAGTTCATGTTTGTCGTTACTTGTTGGTGCGTCCCGCCTTCTTATTCTTTATTTATTTTTAACTTGTCAAAGTCTCAAAGTCTCCTCAGAACGACTCAGACTGTAAACAATGTCTGATTGAAAGGCTGCATTCATAATTAGTATGTGTTTTATCAGTCGCGTCACCTGGTCTAAGTAGGATGTTGTCAGCTACAAGACGCATAATAGCAATTGTCACAGACATCACTCTTCACTCAGCAATTTGAAACAAACAAAGGGGATATAGAGGAGTATCGGTTCCCAAGAAGCTGAAGAGCAACGAACAACGCCAGAAATATATCGTCAAAACTCATTAGCCTTTGTCCGACCTAGCTTCTGCGACCTTAAAATATTCCAATATGGCACAACGTCTATATCTCTCGTCGTTCTCAAATGTATTATCTTAGCAGCCAGCTCATTTTCCTGCAGCGGAATCACCCCTTTCTCTCCAACTTTTATTTAACAACGCGTTCGACGGGGATTGTCAACACGCATCAAAAAATGACACCATACGACAGATTCTACATGAGGCCAACACGATGCAGACAATATAGACTCGTCTCGTATCCATTGCGTTGCGTCAATCTGTAGGAGAGAACCTCTGTTCGCTCTCAAACGGAAGAAGACGTAATTGAAGTGCGTCGCGCGAAATACCGAGAAAACGACGCGTTTCGAGCTCGTCTCTTTGACCTCACGCCAAAGTTGGACCTAGGACGAAACGAGCTTTACTCTCTAATGAAGGAAGCAGGTGTGTCTCACTTGAAGTCATTTACCTCAACCTAAAATCCTAATTCTGTACGTAGGAATGTCTCTATCTATCCCACATCTAACGAGAGAGGACCTACTTGAAGACAACTTCGACGACATTGAAGAAGAATGCATAAGTGTAGTCTTGCCGATTGAAGCAGAGTGTGATGATCTGGAAGTTGATGATCTTCAGTGTGAAATTGAGTTTGAAGTGAATGCTATGCTTGCGCTAGAAAGAATCACTGCCAATGACAACATAGTGGTGTCTGAAGAACCCTCTCATATTTCTCCTGCTTTCAATATTCTTGAGTATCAGGATCCATTTGATGTTCAGCCGCAGCCACAACAATCACTTTGCAGAACTGAAGATCCTTATCACGGCTTTGATTTGTCTGAATTTTGTCAAGATGAGAAATATCCACGATTCTTTACTGCCAACCTCACAGAGACATTGTCTGGAAAACATATAAACCAAGTATCTGTCATTCTAGGGTCAGACTTCAGACTCTTCATCAAAAAACGAGATCGGTTGGATTTCATTTTCCCGAAATTTGCCACAAAGTTTGCGACACCTGCTGAGTTCAAATTCAAATTCCCTGCCCGAGTTACAAATCAAAATACACAGTATCATAAACTGTATCTTGCAGAACCATGGATGAACGATTTTCTGGCAGCTGAGAATATTCCAACTCTGTCTCAACAACAAGCACCACAGCAACATTCAAATCCTCTTGCCGCATCTCCAGTTGGCCTCAATGGAAACTGTTTGGCACCTATTGGGTGGAATGCTTCAGATGATAATTTGACCACACTTGGAAACAAGCTGAAGCAAGATGGATACATTGACCACAATGTAGTTACAATTTGATAATTTGGTGTGGCTGAATCAGACAGGATTTCTTTGATTACTTTTCAACTTCAGTTTTTCATTCATTCTTTCCAACTTCAAATAATATAATAAGTTTTAAAATTTGTAAATGATTAAGTGTCTGACAATCTAATCCACATCTCAAACATACAGTTTTGCATGGACATTTCAATTTGTGCCAATGCGCTAAAGACAGAGTTATCTGCTGAGCACCAGTCAGAGTTGTCCTTGTTCTGCGGAAGATGCAACAGCGCAGAATCCTGGCCTCAGAATCTCCCTAAACTTTTGTCAGGTCTGCAACTACTATTCAGTTTGCCATGAATCACGTTTTTGGGTTGGCAATGGCAAAGCGCTGAGCACCAGTCAGAGTTGTCCTCGTTCTAGGGAAGATACAACAGCGCCGAATCCTGGCCTCAGAATCTCCCTAAACTTTTTTCAGGTCTGCGTACACTATTCAGTTTGCCATGAGTTACGTTTATGGGTTGGCAATGGCAAAGCGCTGAGCACCAGTCAGAGTTGTCCTTGTTCTTGCGAATCCTGCAACAGCGCAGAATCTTGGCCTCAGAATCTCCCTAAATCTTTGTCAGGTCTGCAAACACTATTCAGTTTGCCATGAGTTACGTTTTTGGGTTGGCAATGGCAAAGCGCTGAGCACCAGTCAGAGTTGTCCTTGTTCTGCGGAAGATGCAACAGTGCAGAATCCTGGCCTCAGAATCTCCCTAAATCTTTGTCAGGTCTGCGTACACTATTCGGTTTGCCATGAGTTACGTTTTTGGGTTGGCAATGGCAAAGCGCTGAGCACCAGTCAGAGTTGTCCTTGTTCTTGCGAATCCTGCAACAGCGCAGAATCCTGGCCTCAGAATCTCCCTAAATCTTTGTCAGGTCTGCGTACACTATTCAGTTTGCCATGAGTTACGTTTTTGGGTTGGCAATGGCAAGGCGCTGAGCACCAGTCAGAGTTGTCCTTGTTCTTGCAAATCTTGCAACAGCGCAGAATCCTGGCCTCAGAATCTCTCTAAATCTTTGTCAGGTCTGCGTACACTATTCAGTTTGCCATGAGTTACGTTTTTGGGTTGGCAATGGCAAAGCGCTGAGCACCAGTCAGAGTTGTCCTTGTTCTTGCGAATCCTGCAACAGCGCAGAATCCTGGCCTCAGAATCTCCCTAAATCTTTGTCAGGTCTGCGTACACTATTCAGTTTGCCATGAGTTACGTTTTTGGGTTGGCAATGGCAAAGCACTGAGCACCAGTCAGAGTTGTCCTTGTTCTTGCGAATCCTGCAACAGCGCAGAATCCTGGCCTCAGAATCTCCCTAGATCTTTTTCAGGTCTGCGTACACTATTCAGTTTGCCATGAGTTACGTTTTTGGGTTGGCAATGGCAAAGCGCTGAGCACCAGTCAGAGTTGTCCTTGTTCTTGCGAATCCTGCAACAGTGCAGAATCCTGGCCTCAGAATCTTCCTAAATCTTTGTCAGGTCTGCAAACACTATTCAGTTTGCCATGAGTTACGTTTTTGGGTTGGCAATGGCAAAGCGCTGAGCACCAGTCAGAGTTGTCCTTGTTCTTGCGAATCCTGCAACAGTGCAGAATCCTGGCCTCAGAATCTTCCTAAATCTTTGTCAGGTCTACAAACACTATTCAGTTTGCCATGAGTTACGTTTTTGGGTTGGCAATGGCAAAGCGCTGAGCACCAGTCAGAGTTGTCCTTGTTCTGCGGAAGATGCAACAGTGCAGAATCCTGGCCTCAGAATCTCCCTAAATCTTTGTCAGGTCTGCCTACACTATTCGGTTTGCCATGAGTCACGTTTTTGGGTTGGCAATGGCAAAGCGCTGAGCACCAGTCAGAGTTGTCCTTGTTCTTGCGAATCCTGCAACAGCGCAGAATCCTGGCGTCAGAATCTCCCTAAATCTTTGTCAGGTCTGCGTACACTATTCAGTTTGCCATGAGTTACGTTTTTGGGTTGGCAATGGCAAGGCGCTGAGCACCAGTCAGAGTTGTCCTTGTTCTTGTAAATCTTGCAACAGCGCAGAATCCTGGCCTCAGAATCTCTCTAAATCTTTGTCAGGTCTGCGTACACTATTCAGTTTGCCATGAGTTACGTTTTTGGGTTGGCAATGGCAAAGCGCTGAGCACCAGTCAGAGTTGTCCTTGTTCTTGCGAATCCTGCAACAGCGCAGAATCCTGGCCTCAGAATCTCCCTAAATCTTTGTCAGGTCTGCAAACACTATTCAGTTTGCCATGAGTTACATTTTTGGGTTGGCAATGGCAAAGCGCTGAGCACCAGTCAGAGTTGTCCTTGTTCTTGCGAATCCTGCAACAGCGCAGAATCCTGGCCTCAGAATCTCCCTAAATCTTTTTCAGGTCTGCGTACACTATTCAGTTTGCCATGAGTTACGTTTTTGGGTTGGCAATGGCAAAGCGCTGAGCACCAGTCAGAGTTGTCCTTGTTCTTGCGAATCCTGCAACAGTGCAGAATCCTGGCCTCAGAATCTTCCTAAATCTTTGTCAGGTCTGCAAACACTATTCAGTTTGCCATGAGTTACATTTTTGGGTTGGCAATGGCAAAGCGCTGAGCACCAGTCAGAGTTGTCCTTGTTCTTGCGAATCCTGCAACAGCGCAGAATCCTGGCCTCAGAATCTCCCTAAATCTTTTTCAGGTCTGCGTACACTATTCAGTTTGCCATGAGTTACGTTTTTGGGTTGGCAATGGCAAAGCGCTGAGCACCAGTCAGAGTTGTCCTTGTTCTTGCGAATCCTGCAACAGCGCAGAATCCTGGCCTCAGAATCTTCCTAAACTTTTTCAGGTCTGCGTACACTATTCAGTTTGCCATGAGTTACGTTTTTGGGTTGGCAATGGCAAAGCGCTGAGCACCAGTCAGAGTTGTCCTTGTTCTTGCGAATCCTGCAACAGCGCAGAATCCTGGCCTCAGAATCTCCCTAAACTTTTTTCAGGTCTGCGTACACTATTCAGTTTGCCATGAGTTACGTTTTTGGGTTGGCAATGGCAAAGCGCTGAGCACCAGTCAGAGTTGTCCTTGTTCTTGCGAATCCTGCAACAGCGCAGAATCCTGGCCTCAGAATCTCCCTAAACTTTTTTCAGGTCTGCGTACACTATTCAGTTTGCCATGAGTTACGTTTTTGGGTTGGCAATGGCAAAGCGCTGAGCACCAGTCAGAGTTGTCCTTGTTCTTGCGAATCCTGCAACAGTGCAGAATCCTGGCCTCAGAATCTTCCTAAATCTTTGTCAGGTCTGCAAACACTATTCAGTTTGCCATGAGTTACGTTTTTGGGTTGGCAATGGCAAAGCGCTGAGCACCAGTCAGAGTTGTCCTTGTTCTTGCGAATCCTGCAACAGCGCAGAATCCTGGCCTCAGAATCTCCCTAAATCTTTTTCAGGTCTGCGTACACTATTCAGTTTGCCATGAGTTACGTTTTTGGGTTGGCAATGGCAAAGCGCTGAGCACCAGTCAGAGTTGTCCTTGTTCTTGCGAATCCTGCAACAGCGCAGAATCCTGGCCTCAGAATCTTCCTAAACTTTTTTCAGGTCTGCGTACACTATTCAGTTTGCCATGAGTTACGTTTTTGGGTTGGCAATGGCAAAGCGCTGAGCACCAGTCAGAGTTGTCCTTGTTCTTGCGAATCCTGCAACAGTGCAGAATCCTGGCCTCAGAATCTCCCTAAATCTTTGTCAGGTCTGCGTACACTATTCAGTTTGCCATGAGTTACGTTTTTGGGTTGGCAATGGCAAAGCGCTGAGCACCAGTCAGAGTTGTCCTTGTTCTTGCGAATCCTGCAACAGTGCAGAATCCTGGCCTCAGAATCTTCCTAAATCTTTGTCAGGTCTGCGTACACTATTTGTGACCAGGATACCGGCTCGGCCGTCGCCAAGCACGTCAGGTTGTCCATGTCCGACGTAACGGTACCTAGCACGTAGTCAATAGTATCTCACTCATCATACATAAAAAAGGAAAACATCACCTTATCGCCAATTCCCTCATCTCGGATGCGCCAGTGGAAGTCCCCTCCTTCCCACAGTCCGTCCAGTAGGTCCAAGCCCACATTACAGCGAATCCCTGTCGCAAGCTGTCCTGTTCGCATCCGCAGTCGATCACTGTCCTCGGTCCACATCCACCGAACCCGTCCAGTGATCCCCAGTTGATCGTTGATCAGTCCCCTATTCCCGTAGCGCGGGTCTGGGTAGGTGGGAAACCATCCAGCTTTGAAACCCGTACTAACCCTCCTGTCCTTACATGCCTGCAGTCATGGTGCCTCCCTTCCATCCCTTACAGGAGGTCAACCCGACACTCAGGCTAGACACTACGCTCGAAAGGGGGAGAAACGTACCTAGGCCACCTTGCTCAAGTATGTCGGGTGGCGTCCCGTCCTGCTCCAGACGCCCTCCACCAACAGAGCCCGTTCGCACGCTGCTTTGTTCACAAGGTAGTTTCTATTTTTACATTTTCCCCTTCCGGTGCTTTCCCACACAGCCACCGGATAATAAACAAATAAATAAAGAAAGAATAAAAGAGACGTCCGAAACCCTCCCTCCGTCAGATCCCCTGACATATTCAGTTTGCCATGAGTTACGTTTTTGGGTTGGCAATGGCAAAGCGCTGAGCACCAGTCAGAGTTGTCCTTGTTCTTGCGAATCCTGCAACAGCGCAGAATCCTGGCCTCAGAATCTCCCTAAATCTTTGTCAGGTCTGCAACCACTATTCAGTTTGCCATGAGTTACGTTTTTGGGTTGGCAATTGCAAAGCGCTGAGCACCAGTCAGAGTTGTCCTCGTTCTGCGGAAGATGCAACAGCGCAGAATCCTGGCCTCAGAATCTCCCTAAACTTTTGTCAGGTCTGCAACCACTATTCAGTTTGCCATGAGTTACGTTTTTGGGTTGGCAATTGCAAGGCGCTGAGCACCAGTCAGAGTTGTCCTTGTTCTTGCAAATCCTGCAACAGGGCAGAATCCTGGCCTCAGAATTTCCCTAAACTTTTGTCAGGTCTGCAAACACAATGGAGTTGATGTTTGGGTGGCATTTCAATGAGAAATGGATTCATTTGGGATGAAAACGAATGGACGTCATTAATGAGATACACCTCTGCCACCAAAACCACTTTTTTGCCATTGTACAATACGCTGTTGCAACTTAAGAGAGCGCATTTGTTTGATTTTAACTTTTGGGGAGGAGCTGGATAATACGTAGGCTCATAACATTGAATCAATGAAATAAACTCTTTTATTAAATGGCTAACAAAGAATTTCTGCCAGCAGGCTCCAACTGGTACCTCGTCAGAAAAAAACCTCTGCTTGCTACAATATTCTTTCAAATAATTGGCTAAGAAAGGACTTCTAATAGGCAGACTTGTTGACAGACTAAGTTTTGATTATAACAGAAGATAACGTAAAGAAAGACAGTGAAAAATAGAACTGGCAAAGGAAAGGGCTGGAGCGATGGAGAAGAAAGGTGGAATAACAAAGTCTTTGGGAAGCAAACAGTATTATCAGTGGTTGTATAGTATATTTCACATGCCTCTTAACTGTTTCTTCTTCCTTTCTGTGATATAAACTGTGGAAATGATTAGTAACTCAGATAAGACTCCTGATCGAGATTCGAACTCTGTTGTGAACGCAAGGTGGCGGGAACAAGCGGCGGGGCACTGAGAAACGAACCTCCTCATGTTGACAATGAATGACTTGAACTTTTTATCCCATTGAAATGAAAACAGACGCGCCCTCCAAGTGACTGCGCTATTTTTTGATCCGTTCAAATCAGAATGAACACGATACTGGAAGTACCCGCCACATCCCCACAAGAATCCAAGTCACTTCGTCTATACACACAAACCACCCATATCGCACACCTCGCATCGAAAGCACAAGCCTTGTTACTTCAAACGACACTCACAGCCACACCCGCCTTTCTGTCGTTGTTTACAAGCTTCTACGAGATTTCGAATGTCGCGGAATCGGCGGTGGAAGAGCTTCGACAGTTGCGGAAAGATTTGAGGAGAGTCAGTGCTTGTTTTGGAGGGGATGTTGCTGTGGAACTGGTGGAGGCTCGTGGGATACGATGTGGAGAATTCAATGCGAGGGTCAAAGCTAAACTGATGGAGGTATATGAAACTATCAAAAGAGTGGATGCGTGTATTCATATGGACGGTGACGGCAGTGCGATTGGTGATGCGACACTGGAGTTGAAGACAGTGTTGAAGGATATGACACATCTTTGTTGGAAAGCTGTATATTGTTAAATAGTTTAATTTATTTGTAATAAGTAGCCGTTTCTTCCTCAAACGTGTAAGTTTCGGATGGAGGCAACTTCCACGCGTGTCTTTGTTGGAAAGTTGAGTTGAGTGCGACACCACCATCTTTTCCACCAGAAATCACAATCATGTTGAATGAAGGCGGCACTGGGAGGCCATCGATGGGATCAAGCAAGCGGCACCGAGACCGTCGGTGCCGATTCCCCTATGACATTAACTCGCCATCATCATCCACCGAGCCACAGTGGACACAGACTATCTTACCGGATACAATCAAAACATTTCTGATGGATTGGAATGACCCGCATACTGCCATGAGTCTATTGAGACAATGGCAGGCGTGTCCGCAAAACATTGACTGTTCAAGTGAATCGTCACCAAGTGAGTCACAGATTGCTCTCAAAAATGGTGCCAGTTATTCGGAATTGTCCGCCGCGACAACTTCAAGCAGTCCTGCTATTCTGCACCTTAATCAGTTCGACTTAATTGCCTCACCAGGAAAACGAGAGAGCCATGAGACGGAACTCAATATATCATTGATGAGCGAGCACTCATTTGTTGATTTGGATGTGATCTCTGGTTGCTGGGAGACAGTAATGAAGAATGAAGCAAATGCAGAGACCATGGACTGGTTCTCGTACGAAGATGAAGACTGGTTTGTGATTGGCCATGCCGCCAAAGAGATTGGATGGATTGAGTGAACGTAATGTTGTGGTTTTGTTCAATAAAACAGTGTCCGAACTCCTTGCACCAAACCATGACTTCGCCAACAAGAACCACGACAACAACAACAACAACACCAATTGGAACCAAACGAAAGCGCAGCGCAACAACGCTCGACGACGACGTGTCTCCAACGACCGCATCCGCCGCAAAGACAAAGCCGAAGCGAGCCAGTCGCAGCAACGGCAACCAGAGTTCCCATTCAAAACAAGATCCGCCAAACAACGAAACCGTCTCAGCCGCCGCCGCCGCGATCCAGCGCCGTCTCGCCGGGTCTTCGCTTCCGGCAGAAACACCGGGCCTCGACGACGCAATCGAGTTTGGTTTTAGCGTCACACTGAATTCATTCAACTAACAATCAGCGCAGGAAACTCAAGGACCTGGCCGCCGCGTCCATCGTCAATGCGGAATCTAACTCGGTGCTTCTGATTGGCCCGCGCTCTTCTGGGAAGACTATGGTGATTCGGCTAAATCTTTCGTATCTAGTCTGACACTTTCTTGAATTGCACAGGTCATTCGGAAGACTCTCGCGCAGTTTCCTCAAGACAAGTTTATCGCCGTGCATCTTGATGGACTCTTTCATACCTCGGATCAACTGGCGGTGAAGGATATTGTTCGCCAACTACAAATGGAATCTCAAATCGAATGCGCAAGACCAGTTGAGTATATATTTATAAGCATCTTTGTAATTTACTAACTTTAAAATAGTCAAGTGTTTCGGAATGTCTCAAGTTTGTGATCGACACTCTCAACTCGGGCTCAAAGGAAAATATTCCTGTTGTCTTCGTGCTCGAAGAATTCGACTTGTTTGCTCTCCACCCGAAACAATCGCTACTGTATACCCTATTTGATATTGCACAGACATGTGTGAACCCAGTATTTGTTATTGGAGCCTCTCAACGACAAGTGAGTCGTGCCCTATCAAGTACACTTTAAATTCTTCCACTCATTAAAATGCACTTAAGGATTCCATTGAACTCCTTGAAAAACGTGTGAAATCACGTTTCTCGCATCGAGTCATTTTCACCTATCCACCTCAAGATGTTGACGACTTTACGGTACTTGTACGCAATGCAATCACACTATCGCCGAAAGAAGACGGACTCTTGGGGCATGAAGATTACTGCACGGAGTTTAACAGACGGGCCGAAAGTTTGTTGGCATCGAGTTTTTACAAGAGTATTGCCCAGGAAATTGTGATGGGAACTTGCGATGTCAGAGAAATGTTTGGTCTGTTTGTGAGTGAAGTTTACCCCCCATTCTCTCGTTGGTTTTTGACTCCCCACTTTTGGCAGACTTCACAACTACTCTCATTGTCACCCGAACAACCGTATTTAACACTTGATGGATTCAAATTTGCGTGTGTCTCTCAGCTTCAAAGCCCTGTTCGCGATATGTTTAATGGTCTGTGTCCCTAATCCTCTATTATGGCTTACGTTCTCCCCACCTTTCTTATAAATCAAAAGCCATTTCCCCTCTTGAGCAAGCCCTTCTCGTTGGAATCAAACAATGCCTCGATCGACACATTGTGCCCTTCAACTTTGAAATTGTGAATGACTTCCTCAAAGACTTTCTCAAGGCGAACGAAAGGAGTATGGCTGCATTGCGCTTCAAGAAGGACGTTGTATTCAAGGTGTGTACTTGATTTCTATGCAAAACACGAATTTTCTCATGTTTCGTGTGGTGTCCAAAAGGCGTTTGAAAGTTTACAGGCAATGGAATTTATTACCCCCATTGATGGTAGCGGGAATAGGTGTCCAAAAATGCATAAAATGTTCAAGGTCAACTTATCTATTGGTGATATTTGTGATTTAGTGATGGAATGCGAGGATTGTCCAGAGGCTGTTCAGAAATGGTTTGTTTGTGTACGCTATTCTTTCAAGTGTTGTGTTAATTAGTTTATGTTTTAGGTGTCAAAGCTGAGGTGTATTTAATAAATAAATGATTGTGCCAGAATGGTTTTTTCTTTGGTGTTAAATTATTTGGCAGAGTAAGTGTCAACAAGCACAAGTTCATTAAAGGCAAGGACGGAAATGCGAGACGTACAGGAAATTACAATTAATGCTTCCTTCGAGAACAAATATTTATTGAATGCAGAGCAAAAGTGGGGGACACCCTGATATTCTGTGAATATTTGTCAATGTTCTTTGTTATGATGGACCTATGACATATCAACATCAAAAGTAATGTTGGCAAGAAAGCTTCCATAAGTAAACCATCACATATGTTGGACATGAACGGAATGCTTGCTATGGCTCAACCAGCAGTCCTTGCTGTCTTCGTCTTCAGTGATGGAGAGAATTACAGCAAACCCTCGGCAGTTGTACAGTGGTTGTTTAGTTACAAAACCTGGTGAGACTTTGGCGCAGGAATTAGGCACCAATACTGCAAGAAATACTGAATTGGAATCAGTTACTTCTTACAATATTATCTCATAAATCGTTGAAAATGGGGTAATAATACCTTCATACAGGAAGGTAAAGCCTTGAACGCAAGCTTCCCAAATGGAGCAGAGTTTTGCATTGTAAGTAAATCATATAAAACGAGTTATAAGAATGTCTATTACAGAAATTCCTACTATAAACAATATTCCCATCAAATTAAACCCAAGTTACCGCGCAAATGATTTCTGTGAATAAATCAAATTAGCCACGAGCAAGAGCCAGATAGAATCACACCTTCAGAGCAGTCTGCAATTCCCGTGTCGTCAACTCCACCAAACCAACTTCAAACTTCCGTATTGCGTCAACATCCCATCCCAACTGCCTTGAGCAAACATCTTCAAGCACTTTTAAGTACTCAACACCTTGTACAATCAGAATGGTCTTGTGGCAGTTTGCGATTTCAAAAACAACCAAGTGAGCAGCACCATCCGCGATGTTGAACTTGGGATTCCGTGGAATCTCAAAGAGAAGGGGTGTGATACTGTTGTAGATGAACTGCGAGAATTGAGGGACGGGTCGAATTCCGCCGAGACCAATAGCGATAATTTCTTTACCACCAGTGCCGGCAGCCTTCTTGTCGGATTTGGTTTGGGCTGGGATGATTTGAGGAGCAATAGTTTTCCACTTGTTCACGTTTTCCAGCAGTGGATTATGCGATAGTCCGTTGATGAACGTCGTGGCAGGGTTTTGAGGTGGTAATGAGGCTCCATTTGGTAGGCAGAGAGGGTTGGACGCTTCACTTCCCCACGCAGACACCAGCTTCGCCAGTAACGAAATCGCCAGTTTCTGTGAGGCAGGGTCTGATGGTTCATTTGCTGATAAAAGCGTGGATTGAAGTATTGTGTTCAGGTGAGGCATGTTCGCTGCCAGGTCGAGTTAGTTTTAGTTCAGACAAATTTTGTATGCGTCAACTTACTTGAGCTTATCAAGATATCCATTAAATTATGAACAAATATGTTATTCATCAAGTTAAAGTATGACCGTCTCAGATCGTTCATTTCGTTCAACTCATCAAATCCGCTGACGGATTGATTCAAGAAGTAGAAGATTCGTTCAACGAGTGGTAAGAAGATTTCGTTCAGGATAGGGCTGAATGCCGCCTGTTATTCATTTTAATTAGCACCAAACAAACGAAGACCAAAGGATCATACCTTGAACTTATGCATCAATAAATCCACTGACGGCAAGAAGTTTGCCAATTCTTTGGTCGAGCATTGAGAAAAGAGTCCAGCGGTAATCAACGGTTGAAAGAAGGGCAGAATCTCCTCGCCAACACAACCGATCATTCTTTGGAACGCAAATCTCGCAGCTTCTCGAATAATTTCGAATCCGTTCAGTCGTTGAAGCACCAAAATAATACGGTGCAGAGCTTGCTTGAACACACTCGCCCAAAGCGGAGATTGCCTTGTGACTTGCCGTGTGGAGTAGTCAAAGTCAGGAAACCCTTTCCCAACACTTCCAACAGCAGTAATCAGCTGTCTTAAATAATTTGTGACTGCAAGGTTGTCAGGGGTATCCAGTTTGTAAACTTCCTTGTCCAAAATTTCTTGCATTGCAGTCATCAACGGTGTCAGCACAAACTAATAGTCATAGTAAACATTTGTAATAATAGACACACAAAAAGAGTACTGTACCTGCAACAACTGCTCTTGCTTGGCAGCATCTGCTTCAAGTGAGATCAAAAACCCAACAGCTTCAAAGACATACAACTGGTTGTCGTAGAAAGAGCTTCCAGCCAGTTGCTTCTGAGCGCTCGCCAAAACACCTGGCCGTTGCATTTGAGGTGGTGTAATAACCAATACGTCCTGTATCATGAATTCGTTTTAGGAAGTCAATTGAAATGTAAAACAAACCTGTATAGCCTCTACTAATTTGCTGGCAAAGACTTTGACTTTTTCTTTCAATTCCTTGATCTCTTTTACGAAGCGCATGAACAAGTAGTAAACTCTGCTTTTCACTGGAGACAGAGAATGGTGTAAACCCCTTGAATCCACAAATGACTCCAAAACTTGGGGCAAGAATTCCGGGTTGGTGTTAAAGAATAAACCGTACTTCACTGCGTTTTCGAAGAATACAACAGGAATAGACGGGTGTGGGTATGCAGAGATGTCTGGACCAAAGTTTAGCGAAAAAGACTTCTAAGATTTAAAAAATACTCACTGCACTGCATCATCTTAATCAAAATAGCGTTCAAAGCAGTTGGAGCGTTTCCCTCCACATATACAAATGGTCCTCTATAAATAAACAAAAGATGCAACGCCAACTCGGCTTCTGACCATCGAACGCGGTCTTGCATTCGTTGTCCAACTTGATTTGCCATTAAAATGGCGTCGAAAGTGTTGGTCAAAACTGAGGAAAAGTGCGAAAAGAACATTCCAGCATCGATCGACGAAATCACTTCCATCTTGCTTCGAAGAGTCTTAAAATAAACGTTAGTCTTTAAACCATAGTTGTTTGAACTCCCACCTGTCGCATTTGGAAGAATAGGGCCTCGTCTTCGCCACCTTCTCCCACAAAGTCATATTCCTCCTCCTCATCATACTTCATCTTGGTGACAACAACTCCCAACAAGCCAACTAAACTTTCATCGACAAACAATTTAGCATCAGCTGCACCAAGCATCAACGTGTCAGATACGGCTGGCACGTTACTCAAAGCTCCATCTTTTTTACAGCTTTTAAGAATCTTGAGGTATTCGTCCAAGAAGGGGAACGCAAGGGCCGAAGTGTCATCATACTCACTGCGAAGAACTCTGACAGCATGTGGAAGCAGTAGTTGCAAATGCTTCAGAATTCTCGCTTTCAAGATTCCAGCTTCCGGGCTTGACGATGCAGCTTTCTGTTCAGCAATTGTTTGCCATAGGAGGCACAACTCCATACCAGCAAGGTTGACATACTTGCATCCCAAGTCCTCGAAATTTTCTCCCTCCTCGTTACTTTCCGATTCGCCGTTAATGGGTCTTGCCGCTGCAATCAGTTCGGGAATTCGAGATGTAGCTGCCAACATATCCAACACTGCGAGCTTATCAGGAACCAACATTCCCTTATCAACAAGTCCCATCAAACAGTTAACAGCACCAATTCGAATCGACGAGCCAGAGCTCAAGAATCCAATCAAGGCCTCGATAAACTGACTGTTGGAGAGGACAAGCTGAGCAGCATCAATCCAAGACACATACAATCCGATACATTTGAGACATAATATCGCTGTGTTTAAGTCTCCAGATTGAAGTGAATCACTGAGGATTTGGAACCAAGTTTGAACAAGAACGGCTGGAACTCCTTGCGCCCTCATTTGGTCCTTGATGAGAATATTGGCCGTATGTGTTTGTGGACTGTACGACATTTCTCGAGAAGCAATCTCATCGTGGATAGAGAGACAGAATTGAAGAAACGTTTGGACGAATGTTGGAGTGCGAGGGAGTGATAGGAAGTCAGTGAAGAAGGTTGGCCATTCAGGAGGGCTGTTTGTGACTGGATGTGGGATGTAATCATTTCGCATCAATAGAACAAGGATTTGGAGGAACTTGTTTCTGAGTGAGTAAGATATTGGAGTGTTTGATGAGATTGATGTGGTGATGACAGTGTAGACTGAGCTGCGCACTCGGGCACGGTCTTCAGGAGACAATTGAGTGTATCGCTGAGAGAGTAGAAGGTCGGCAATAAGTTGGAGAGCGGCAAAGCGAGCATTGGGGGACCTAAATGCCAGGTGTCAATGACTGACTGGAAAGTACCAGGGGGCGAGAGAAGCTGCCATTCACCTTTGGGGATTCTCAGCCAAACTAAGACAAACACTCCAGGCATCCGGGTTCTCTTTCAAGGCCGCGTAGTAGGCATTCCCTTGCGCATGCGATGGCGCTGACGGGTCCATCGCTGCTATGAGAGCCTGTTCTACCGTACCCTCGTCAAACTTTGCTGAAAGCTGTGCGGTAAGAGGAGAAGTCGCATTCGTGGGTGGTGATGTCATTCAATGCGAAAGGTAGTCAATGAGCAGCTGTTGGTCGAAAAGAAGAAAAAGGTCAAGAAAACCACCGAACATCCTGTGCCTTGTACAGCCCCCTCCACATTCTGCCTCATGAATCACAATTTATTTGAGATATATCATGAAAAGTGACTGTGCTTTGTTCCCAACAAAGGAATCAATCAAAATCAGAGGTGCTTGAACTTGTCTGCAGCAGCAACCAACAACTTTGTTGTTCCAGGCTCCTTTGCAGAGTGACCAGAATCAGCAACCAAGTTGAACTCAAATTCTGGAGCAGCCTTGTGCAAGTCGTGAGCAGTAACAGCGGGGCCTTTGATACAGTTTAAACACACTATGTCAGAGAATAACTACTTACAAACAACATCATATCGTCCCTGAACAATAACACCAGGAATATGACGAATTTTGCCCACATTTTTAAGAATCCAGCCATCTTCCTCAAAGAAACCCTTGTTGATGAAGTAGTGACATTCAATTCTGGCAAACTGATCCGCCCAAGTGTCATCTTCCGCATGCTTCACCATTTCTTCATCCACAAACAGCTTTGAGGTCTTCATTTCCCAGGCAGACCAAGTCTTTCCAGCTTGTCGACGAACAGCCGGATCAGCTGAAGTCAAACGCTTGTAATAAGCCTTAATATAATCCCCACGCTCATCCTCAGGAATCACCGACTTGTAAACATCAAAAGCATCCGGGAAAATGTGACTGGCACCCTCCTGGTAAAACCACTTGAGTTCTGACTCACGCAACGTAAAGATACCACGCAAGATCAAAGCCTTAACACGGTCCGCGTGTTGAATAGCGTATGTCAGGGCAAGCGTTGATCCCCAAGAGCCACCAAACACTACCCACTTGTCGATTCCAAGTGTGGAACGGAGCTTTTCAATGTCGGAAACGAGGGACCAGGTGTCGTTTCCCTCGAGTTCGGCTGGTGGAGTTGACTTTCCGGCGCCGCGCTGGTCGAATGCAATGATGCGGTAGAACTTTGGGTCAAAGTATTGACGGTCTGAAGGGCTGATGCCGCCTCCGGGTCCTCCGTGCAAGTACACGACTGGATTACCCTGATTTTAGTGTGAACATGAGTGTGAATGGGTTTAACGGTAAAGGTTAAGAACCTGTGGGTTTCCACTTTGCTCATAGTAGATGTTGTGAATGTCTGAAACCTTCAAGAACCCGGTGTCATAGGCGTCAATGGGTGGGTACAGAGCAGATGGGCCGTAGTGAGCGTGAAGATTGGACATTGTTCGTTTTGGGAGGATGTTTTTGGAAGTTCGGATCGGGACTCGGAACGCAACGCAAAAGATTTTCGCAAACATTTCCACGTCTCACCGCGTCATTAAAACTGCTATCTCACAAGATGTTTGAAGAAGAGAGCTATGGCCTTTGGATTGCTACGTGTAAGGAAGGTTATGGGTGGAGTCCCTCACTGACACCCGTCCTTGTTTTAAAGTGGCAGGGGCAATCACAAGCCACGGAATCGGATTCTTATTCTTGTGTCCAAATGTACTTACTCGTAATCTACTGTCGACCAACACGTACGAGAGGTGTGTTGTGGTTTTGCTGTTAATCAGTGATGGCAGAGTTCTTGACTCTCACCTACAGAATCCATGGCGATTCAAATAGTACACCAAAGTCCAAAAATCCACATGGAATCAATCATGGTACTAGAAGTTTATACTCGTTCCTCTTTGATGTGATCAGGAGCTATATCCATCTGCACCTGCTCCTGGCCTTTTCCTCGTACACACCAACTCCACTCGAGCTTCCTCAGGCTTTGTACTCGACACTTTTAATTTGGGTGGCATATATTTCCCCTGTTTTCGCGTCGGACGTATTTTGGGAGGGAAGGAACTGCCACACTGCAGTCTACAGCGCAAGCAGACATCTTGTGAGTCTATTGACTGTGACGGCTGTTTTTTATGCAGTTGACTATTATTCTGATGATGTCACGTTGTTCTGAGAACGAAAGAAGCTGAGGGACGGAGGGAGGAAAGAAGACAAGCATTATTTGATAGACTTTGATTTATATTTGACCGAATAAAGAGAATTGAGAATATGACACAGATGGTTGGCTACTTTTGATGACTCAATAAGTTGCCAATCCAGGGAACAGGGTATAATACAGAATGAAAGAAAGGTGCTAGTAATGAGTCTGAAGGCGAGAAACGGAAGAAAATAGTAGGATCACTCAAAGCAGAGTATCCCATCAGTTGCCGGAAAGAGTCGGAATGGGATCATTCCACACATCCCAAAGCATTAAGCTGTTTTGGTTCTTCCCAAAAGTCCGCATCCGAGTCCTGCACGAGTTGTCTTGAGACAGAGCAGACGACTGGTGGGCGAGGGTGGGTGTTGGTGGACAATTGAAAGTGTGCTTGTGAAGGAGAGGCGGGGTCAGCCACAAGAAAGAGTGAACGGGAGTGTTTGTGTTGCTTGAGTTCCAGGATAGGCGACGATGGTTCAATGTGTGAGTAGGTGAGGCCTGGCATTGTGATTGTCGTGGATGTTGCTGCTGACGAGTGCAACATCTTCAGTTTCTTTTGGCTCTTTATCAAGGTTTTTCGCCACAATCTTTCGAATCAGGAACCCTCTTTCGTCTCCCACCCTCACCCTTCTTTTTCCCCTTATCAGTACATGTCGCAATCGCATGCATCTTATTACTCCTGATACTATCACAACTGCTATTGCACCATCTCATCGCTTCTGATTAAGGAACGAGTTCTGCGCCAATGTCCGAGACGAACGTGTCCGAAACATCAGCCCTTTAAAGCAGACACGGACACGGACACGCCACAACAAACAAACAAAACAAAAAGATGCTCCAAACACTTCCGCCCGAACTTCTTCTTCTGATTGTGTCGTTTGTGTCGCCGGACACAGCCTCGCTCGTGCGCCTCGGAGCCACGTGTCGTCGCGTGGCCGCCTTTGTGTCAGCTGATTCGCACGTGTGGCGGCGCCTTGTTTCCAACCTTGGCTTTCCGCTTCCTCCTTCTTTAATCACTCCAAAAACCGTCGCTGTTCTTCTCGCGACAACCCACTGCGACTCGTGCGCGAAACGGACAAAGGACGTGTCCTGGCGCCTGCTCAGAAAACTCTGCCACAAGTGTTTGCGGGTCCACACTCAAATCCCTCCGACTCTGACCCGGAATCCCAGTCAGGAACAACCGCTTTCGGACACGCCCTTCAATGAGTGGGTTTACGCTATGGTTCTTACTGTCGCCCTCAAAGAACGCGAAAAGTCCGAATCGGCAGCTGCAACGAAAGCTGCAAAACGCGCTACCCTCATTACCCGCTTCGCCGCCCTTCCACTCTCACCAGTCTCACCAGACCTGTCTATTCCGTCTCTTCTCGATCAATGTCCCTCGTTCAAACATATTTGGTCGTCAAGGCCCACCAATGTCTCCCCCCGTGTCTTTTCGAACGCATCCGCCATACTTCTGCCACAACTCCTTCAAGTCCGCATAAATGCTTTTGCCCTTGACCTCTTTGATACCTCATGTCGCCAAGTCTTTGCTGAACCATTCCTTGCCTGGATGCCGATTCCTCGCTGGTATACAAACAAGTACATGCTATACCTCGCACAATCTAAGACTGTCTTCGAGAACTTTCTAGTTGGGGAAGTCTTTAAGGGTAAGTCTACATTCCTTATGAAATGCAAATGATCTTACCAAATACAGACATGGCGTGGAACGATCCATTCCCTCTCGTGGACTTGACACCAGCTATCGAAAAACTAGAAGAGAACTTGACTGTTCCATTGCGGGCTTTTGAATTCCAAAAACGAGCTCTTGTTGCGAAGTACCCAAGGATGGAGAGAGTAATGATGCACTTTGAAAGCAACTGCATCACTCTTATTCGTGGTTTGCTTATCATTTATCTCAAGTCATTTTGATTAACTTTCACCCATCATAGACTTGTTTACAGAATTCCCTGTTCTTCCCTCTCCTTCCACTCTGACTCCGCTTCCAACGGCAGCATTACCCACTCCAGACACTGCAAACCAATCACTACAAACCCCTCCTTCATCGCCGTCCAGGCCAACCGACGAAACCCTGGACCTTTCCCAGCTCCCTCAACCAACAACTATCAAGGAAAAGTTTGAAACACTCTTCTCAGAATATGTCATCAAGCTCCGTCTTCTTCGACTGTTTCCGAGCTGCCAAGCATGTTGGCTTCAGCCACAACTAAGAAACTCTGGTGTAAGACGACTTTATGTAGTTCAAGCTGGTGTTATTGCATGGTATCTCAAGTTTCCTCGCTGTTAGTTGCTTGTTAATTGGTACAGGAGAACTTGATGCTGACTTTCAACAAACAGATTTCGACTTTCGGGACGATATTTGGCACACCAACTACAAGGCGATTGAGCGATCTGCGCATCGATGGATTCGAGATGTCGTTCAAACATCCGTTTAATTCTTTATTTGCTGTCTTTTCCTTGATTCTGCATATTTTGCGTGTTTCTGTTTGCAACTATTATAATGGACGTTCTGAAATTAATATATTGACTTAATGGACTAAGAACTGACTTATGAATGTGTCACTGAAAACAAAGAACTACCAAAAGAAAAAAAAAACTGTGAAGAAGGAGAATCAAAACAGTTTTGGATCAACAAACCCAAAACTATCACCACCTTCACCCCACACAAATTCCGTTTTATCCAACTTCTCGTTTTTTCCGATGTCATGCGTCAAGGAATCTAAAAACGCATACACTGGCCCATCATGCATCAACGGCGGGGGACAAACAGTATCAAACAATGGGAAATATGGTGCAGCTCCCATAGTAGGCTCTCCAAAAGCAGCCACCCCCAACCCCGCAGCCGGAATCAAGGGCGATTCCTCGGAATCTGGAAACTGCGAAAAATCAAACAGCTCGTCACCGAGACCCAGGCTGCCTAAAGCTGGCGTGACACCTGTAGATGTACTGGTAGACGAAGACGAAGAAGATTGCACTGGAGTTGGGCCGGTGGTTGTGGTGGGTAAGAAGAATGATGAAGAGTGTTGAGCGGGGGACGGTTGAATGCTGCTTTTGGGTGATAAAGACGGTGTAGCCGACAGGCGTGGTTTTTGAGCATGTGATTGAGTGGGTGCTTCGTCTGATGCTGGAGTAGTGATTTTCTGGAAAGGAATTCTGTCAGGGTGTGATAAAGCTGAAATGGATTCCACGGCGTGGAACAGTTTTTCAGAGTCGTCGGGAGAGTGAAGGGCTTTTTGAATGATAGATAAGATCTTTTGTCCCGTTTCGTGGAAGTAGGTAAGGTTTGTTGCAAGTTCGTGGGTTCTCATTCTATCTCGGGCATAGGATCGTTTGTTGCTCAATAAATTACGTTCTTTCCTATTAAAAGTGTTAGTGTACACAACTCGAGGGGAGGAATATACTCACGTTGCGTTGTTTATCAAAGCCTTTTCCTCAGCCGTCTTTTCGCGTGAAACAACACGCCGAGCAGCTTCAAGTAATGGACGATCTGCTTCAGAGCATTCACGACTTGCGATTTCTTCTTGAGATAGGTTGTGAAGCTTCAATTCATCGTAACTTTGCCCCCCTTTCCTCCTCTTTGCAGGAGGACTAGGAGTCGGGTGATCGCGTAAAAGAGCTTTGAGGCAAGGCTCGAAATTCTTTAGAATGAGTAGTGCAGATTGTTTGGGATTTGTTGAGTGGAGGAATAGTAGGGTGTCTTGGCGGACTGACGCAAACAGAGCCACGTAAGCAGCATTGGCGTCATCCTGCTCTTTTGCAACAGCTTTCTTCTTTACGCGCGTATGTTGTGCCTTGGTGGATGCTTTGATTTGGCTGTTAAGGGATTTGAAATAAACGGTTAGGGAGAGTGGCACATGGAACAAAACAAAGACTCACTTCTCCAACTCAATCAGATGATTCTGTTCCTTTGTTCTGCGTGCTTTATTCGTATTCTTTGCCTTTTCGAGTTTGTCTTGGGCTTCTTTGGTGGGGAAGGCTTCAAGGAGGGCTTCATGTTCCGAACGGAACACCTCCAACGGAGAGTGTCTTTTGTGTGCCATTGCTGATTGAGATGGCAATAGACTGGTGGCGGCCGTAGGAGCGTATTGTGAGGGATCCAGGTGAGTCAAAGTCGCAGACGGTTTGGAGGGAAGGGAGATACGAGATCGTGGGGAGGTCACTTTTGCGTTTGGGTTTTGCTTGGGTTTCGGCTTTTCTCCTTTTCAGTGAATCACTTTGGGATCGCACTTTCTGCTGCGTTAACTGTTTCAGTGCTGTGCCACGAAAACCAGTGCTCTTCCACTCAATTTATTCATAAATAGAAAGGGTAAATAGTACATTCAGATTCCAAACAAAGCCACAAGTTCGCCGATACTGTAATGGATAGTAAGAAAAATGCTGGTAGGGAGAAGTGTACGCACCTCAAAGTCTTTGGCTTGAATCCCTCTTTACCGCCAATGGTTTGCTCCACCAACTCTCTCTTCTTATTCTGAAGCGCAACAATACGCTCTTCCACCGAGTTCACGACTATCATTCGGTGGATAAATACTGGTTTCTTTTGGCCAATACGGTACACACGGTCAATCGCTTGGTCTTCCAACATCGGGTTCCACCTGATAATGTTATATAACATTTTCAGATGGATAGAAAGTTGTCACAGAAACGTACCACAAATCCGTCAAGATTACGTTATTCGCACAAGTGAGATTCAGTCCAACAGCTCCACACATCAAGGACATAAGGCACACTGTAATGCTTGAATTTTCTCTGAATTTAGATAGTGCCTCTGCTTTTGTTTTGCTGCTCATTTTACCATCATCTGATATAGAGTAAGTTGGGAGAGAAAATTATAAACGCCACTCACATTGAATAAACTTGATTCCTTGAGCTCGTAGAGCAGGGTCCAAAATCTTAAACGTACTTGTCCATTGCGAAAAAACGATGAACTTTTCTCCCGGAGCACGCTTTAATCGCGCCTGAATCAAAGCGATAATCTACAAACACGGCTTAGCTGTATTGTATCAAAAGTGTAAGGCGAACCTTGTTGACTTTCGATGATGATTTGGAGACGGAAATCTCAAGAGATTCTTCATCTTCCTCAACATCATCACTTACGATAGATTCAATCGATTTGTTTGTGACGCAGTCTTCACAAAGCGATTCAGGTTCAGAATCAAACAACCTGTAATGCAGGACATCAGTACAAGGTCAAGAAAGTGCTACACTTACGTTAAACCGCACATTAGACATGTTGGCAGGGGGATTAAACTATCTCGTGGACTACGTCGACCAATATCTTCGTCAGACGAAGTGGTAAGATCGATGAAAGGTGTTATTTCTGGAACTGCCTTTTTAAAACTAGGGAGAGTCCTTTGTCTTTCCCATGGAAGCGGCTTCACTTCTTTTCTTTCACTGGAATCCACTCCTAACGACATTTTAGACACCAGTTCATCCAGAGAATCTATTTCTGCGGGGTTTGGTGTAAGGTCAACTCCATCGTTGAATTCCGATAGCTCTTCTTTTGAAGAAAGCCCCGGTAGACGTCTGTGGTTACAAATTTGTCGTAATCTCAACAAGAGTGACAGAACAACCATGCGGTTGAGCGAATCTGCTTTTTGTGCGTTCTTGATTTTTAATTGTCCGCTCTCTTCCACTCTCTTGTAGAACTCAAGTTCATGCGAGTCCAAATAAACTTGAACGTCCGTGATAGTTTTAGGCGGGAGGTTGATGGTGAAAATGTCTGGAGTTGCCTTCACTGATGATAATGCCGACGACGAACCGTTTCCCTCCACTGGAACAGGTTCAACTGACTCGCTTGCTTCAGCAAGGCCCTTTTTAGTACGACGGAGCATAATTCCCGACAACAATGTCTGTAGGTTGGCTGGATTTGCGGATATCCGTTTGAAATCACTCAACCGTTCGTAGGCAGGGAGTTGAAGGAAGCGTACAAGAGAATACAATTCATCGATAGAGTTGTGGATGGGAGTTCCTGTCATACAAATTCGATGCAATGCTTTGAGCTGAGTACATGCCTTTGCTCCTTTTGACTTGTAGTTTTTGATAGAATGTGCTTCATCGAGGACAATGCGGTGGAAGTTTGCCTTCATAATCGCGCCGTTTTCATCATAGCCGTCATCATTAAGGAGAATTTGACCACTCTTGGCAGGCACATCCTCTTTGAACGACGATGTGACAACTCCATATGTTGTTAACACCACGTCGTATCGAAGCAATTCATTCACGCTATTTGTACGTCCAGGGCCATGATGTATCAACACGGAAAGCAAACCAGCGTTGGTTTTTGACTTAATTTCGTTTTTCCACTGGTCAAGAAGTGAGACCGGTGCAACGATTAACGTCGTCTTGAATTTTACATCTTCGCGGGACGATCGAGATGCAAGCATGAGTCCTATGATTTGAACAGTTTTGCCTTGGATTCCTCGTTAGTAATGAATGCTGGGTTGATACAACATACCGAGCCCCATATCATCCGCTAGAATGCATCCACTCTTTCCCAGACGCTCTTTCTCTTGAAGCCACCGGATTCCGTCTTCTTGATGTGGCAGCAACGTGACCTTCAATCCAGATATGACAAGCGGCTCTTTAGGCGTTACAGGTACCATAGGCACTGCTTTAACAATGTTTGACTTTGGTCTAGTTGTTGCTGTTGTAGAAATGGGGTTCTTAATGTTGTAGATAGGTGTTTTAGCCTCTGCAGGCTTTGCCACTGTAAGCTCGCCAAACAATCCAGCAAGTTCGTCATCGAGCTGATTTTCTTTGGCGTTGTCGTCTTCGCGTTGTAATGGTACTGGTCTGATAGGTTTGCCTTTCTTCCAAAAGGGAGAGTTTGGTTTGTGAAGGAGGGTTGGGTCAAGGCTCATTTTTTGAATACTTTCTTTCATATTTACTTTATTCAAATCAATCCGCTTTTGAGAGATTGTTTGTTGAGCCGCGGCGTCTAGAATTTGCCGGCAGTTTTGATGTTGCCTTCAATGTAGAAGTCGTTGTCTTTGTCTCAGGAACTGGCGCAGACTCTTGTTTATCCTGCCCAGTTATTCCCATTGATCCTGCAATTCCTCCCTTCTTTTTAGCCGCCCGGATTTTTTCTAAACAGGCGATAAGTAATGAACATGTCGTGTTCCTCCTCACAACATACCTGGGACAGAGAACTTAAGCTTGGTATCTGCCGGTAAGTCCAATAGAGGAACATAAGTAGGGACAGTCTCTTCAGAGAACTCGCCAATCACTTTGACGGGAATATACGTTTTCCTGTCGTCCAGGTATTTCTTTGCTATCTCTTTCGTTTTGCTATTCAAGTCAACAACTTCTCCGTTCTCTGTGGCCAAATCAATTGGTGTTGTGAGGTTGGAAAATCCGCATGTCTTCTTGATGTAGCTTAAGACCACCGCCGTTTGACAATTTGGATTCACAAGCTTTTCCGACCCAGCTAGATTTCAAAGACATCAAATGGTATGTCTTCCATATAATTTGGTTTACCTCCATATTTCACGGTGATGAACGGCATCGACGCTGTCGGATTTTCAAAAATAAGATTTACACGTTAATATCTGTTTATTAACTGTCTGTAGTTGATGTCTGAGATCCTTTGTGCGACTCTTTGCTTCCCGAATTACTAGAATTCTTCAAATCCCCTAGTTTTTCTTCTTGAATCACGTCTTCAATAGCATTAGAGTCCTTTCTTGAGCGTGGAGTTACCAACGAGTTTCTGAGGCTTGTACTTCGCGGGGAATCATCATCTGTCAAAGACTCTTTTCGCTTCGACATACTTGCTTTTACTTTTTCAACCGATGAAGCACTTTCCCGTCGTCTACTTTCATTTGTTGCTTTGAACGTTTCATACGCAGACTTTTCAGATCCCATCGATAATGGCCGGGTTGTCATTTTTACATTTGAACGCAAATGTTGTGGTTTTGGGTTCAATTCCTCAGACATTTTAACTTTTGGTGACATTGCTGCTATTGTGCGGGAGCCGTCGCCAACATCTCCGCCTCCGCCCTGACTTCGAATTGGTGTTGAATTCCTTTGAGTCACTGTAGATGAGCTATTATCTCGTCCTGACCCTTCGAAACCAGATATAGCTTGGTCTGGATGAGCCGATAAAAACCTTGGCGAGCTTTTCATCAATATAGGTCGTAAAGCAGGAGGAGGAAGCGAAGGAGCTGTGACATCTTCGCTTGCATACTTTAAATTCATTTTTAATGATCTCGGTCTCCCCAATCTTTCATTTGGTAACATATCTGATCCTCGATAATCATCTGACGTTTTCAGTAGCTGTTTGTTTGGTAGGGGGGGAACAGCGATCATATTATCAGTACTAGCTCCATATAATTGGCTTTTTAGTCCTGCTCCTGAAGGACGTCTGTGGAACGATGATCGCCTTGATTTCGAATCTTTAACAGCCACTGATGCTGCTATGCTAAATTGTGATCCTTGAACGTTTCTAGATCCCATCCAAGAAGGTGGTGGATTAATTCTATCAGTCCTTATGGGACTGTCGGCCAAGACTTTCCAAACTCTAGCCTTCAATAGCTCTGTGAATGTCAATAAATTTTTGTTGCAACGAGAAAATATTATGGGGATAATGGGATCTAATTAACACATTAGTTCACATTCAACAATATCATGGTTTTACCTTCGAACGTCAGTGCTAACTTAATTGACCTCAATTCTTCCCCTTCAAGTAGACCACATGCGCCTGCTTTGGTAATAAGTTCTTCGAGTTTCGACCACTGGCTCTATAAACAAACATCAAATAGCGAACCTTTAAAATGCATAACATACCGTAGTAAGCAAATTCTGTGAGCTTCCGGCAGTAACTTCCCCCAAAGGTACGGGTTGTATTGATTCAGCATCCGATTTTCGGCGAAAATCTATATTCAAAAAACCTCCCTGAGGAGTAGAGGGAATAATAAATGGACTATGCGGCACAGGAAGCATTGACTGATGTTCAAGGCCCTCACTCCGTCTACGTTCATGGGGATGCATCGAGTAACTTGATGTGACTTGCATGGCAACAGACTCCACTTCATCACTATTTCTAGTTTTACTAAAACAGCATAGAAACGGAAAATGAAACTCTTACACGAAAGCTGCGAAAAACTTCTTGAGGTCCTCTTCTTGTTTTTTTTTGTCAATATCGGTCAGACTCGCTTTGAACTGGATCATTGCATAGCTGTGGACTATTAAGCAGACCGCCGTTGTTAGAATCAAGATAGCTAAGGGAAGAACACTACTGATGGATTTTCGTGTGTTGTAGGAGGTTGGAGATACAGTGACTTCGAAGGCAAATAATACAACATAGACAACAGTACAGTATGCGTACAATGATCCTCGTATATAATCAAACCACCACACAGTATTGGGCCGACCGAAAAATGAGCAACACGAGAGGAAAGCATTCAAAATAGTAGAAATCCCGAGAAAGTACTTGTTCACGATATTAAAGTACATAATTATAACAATTGTTTTAGAGATTGACTCTAAATAAATGTTCCAATCTTTGTCCTTGAAGTTGTAATCTTTTCGCAACATCTTCAAAATCTTGCAGTACCTGACAACAGCGTTTGTGAAGGTACAACCTAGAGATATGCTCAATATCACCATAATCCAGTGAGATTTTGCCCAGCAAACCACGTGATAACTATTACTGTATGTGAGATTTTCGAGAGATAGCCGACAATCAAAAACTTTAGCGAGTAATTCCACACAAGGATTATAAAATATCCATGCAAAGTTTGGCAAGAAATCGGCTAGGAATGCGTGATACTTGGTAAGCTTGGCAATTGTTTCAGGATAGTACTGTTCCAAAAACCCGTAGAGATATGTTGTATAGAACATACAAACAATCCAAATGAACACAAGTACATTCATCAAAATGTAGTACCAAAACCAGTCGAAGATCAGCCCAAGATACGAAATAACGTCAATAAACCCGCTCTCTTGGACAACCACGGAACGAGTGAGGCATAAATACACAATTTGAAAACATGTGCAGCATTGAGTCACTATGCCAAGCCAATTTTGAAATGTCCATTTGATTGGCGATTTTTCAAGACTTTCCTTCCGTTTTCCCTTTTTCGTCCGTGTTTCTGCATCCGTATGATATGTGTACATGTTACTTACAAATGGAATAGCATTTGAGAGTACCAAAAGAATGTAGAATGCGATGTAGAATGAAAATCCAACTGTGGTTGTTTTGAACGAGCCTAAATTATTCCAAATCGTCAAGGCTTCATCCCAAGCGTAATTTTCTATGAAAAGTCAACGAAACTGATAAACAGGAAATGCCTCACCAGTTGTATAAAATGCCGTTTTGTCAAAATCTTCTTGGAGTTGGCTCATGACATTCACTTTGTTACAAGTAACTATACTCATTGCCCGAATGCTATTTTGTAAAATGTTATCGGCAATGGGTATCCAGCCGTTGTTTAAAAGACTCTGCTTCGCTTCGGAGTCCGTGAGGGCGTAAGTCAAAAACCTGATTGTGGTCTTCACACGTTCGCAATCCACCAAAGTTCCTGGTGAAGAGTAAAAATAATGCTCATTGAGCAAAACATGAGTCAAAAAAGATACTGGATAAGCTGTTGCTGCATTTGAATCCGTGATTGACAAGTAATTATGCCGTCGGAAAGGTAACGTCGCATTCAACGTATCCAATGCGGAGGTGAGCGAGCTCACGGTAGGATCCACGATATTGCCTTGGGAGTTCACTAGCCTCGCAATTTGAGGGGTTTCACCGCTGGTGTTCGCCTGCAGAGCTGCCTCCAAAGGTACATACGTTATGGAATAGGGTATCACACTTGACATATACATAAGCTCAAACGCATCTTGGCCTTGAATAAACGAGAGCGGCCATTTTGTTGTTGCATTAGCTTGCACAATCGCTTTAAACGACGTTGAGTACTTTCCCAAATAATTGAGAATCACGTCTGAGGACGATGAGCTGTTTGAACTCCGCACAACAGCAACAATCGCACGTTTCGGAAGTTGAATAGAAGGATTGAGCGTTTGGATGGCAATATCGCTCCACATGGTTATCTTGCCACAAAAGATATCACCTAAGGTTTTTGCATCAAACACAAGAGAACTCCGCCCTCGAAGATCTGGTACATTATACGCGAAAGCTAATGCTCCAGCAAAAACTGGAAACATAAGCGTTCCCAAATGTTGCGGGGATGCTGGATCTACGACTGATGATGCATTTAAGTTTTGACTGGGATCATCGCTCAAGAAATATCGTGTTTCACCGGGTAAAACGTCAGAATCTAATGCCCCAAATATGCTATCACCAGAAAAGAATCCTTGCTCAGCAATAGTTGTTTCCGCAGAAGTGTAAGAGATCTTCCCAGAGACCTGAGTCGCGTCTGCAAGGGTATGTTCTGAAAACAACTTGATCCACCTCCAGTAAGTTGTAGACACCAAAGAAGACCCAGATCCAGCAATTACGATAGGAGGAAGTGAAACTTGGATGGAAGGTTGATAGGATTCATCAACATATGTGTAAAGGAGTCCAATCGCAACAATAATTATAAGTAAAGGCAGAAACATATAAGCGGCAACTTGGAGCCGCTCGATGAAAGGCATAGTATCAGCAACAAGAGGGGTGTTAACTCGTATTTCGGTAACGTTCCCAGAATCTTGATCCACGGACTTCATCCTTTGAGCAGTAGGATTTGCACAACACTTGCAAATCTCTTTTGGGCTAACTGAATAATGTATCTTTGGTAAATAAATCGTATTAAACTTCAAACCAAACGATGTTGGCTCCCGTCCAAGTCTTTTACTGCGGTATCTGCACTGCACCACCGGAGGTTTGAGGATTCATCCTTCCTTCAGTTACAATTCTAAATGTTGTCCAAACAACCTTGTCTTGCTTAGTATTGCGAATTCGGACCCTCGCTCAAACGATGCAAAGTCTGGCTCCAGGAAAACAAACCCGAGCTCTTTGCAAGATTATACGCAGATGCAGGAGCTGCGGAAGGTTGGCATACATGACTGGAACTTGTGAAGAGCTGATGGTTTTCTCTTTCTTTCGTTGTCGATTACAGCCGCTGCAAAACTCAAGGACTTGACCGTTACTGAAGGATCAGAAACCGCAACTGCTGAGGGAGTTAAAACGGAAGGAGGGGAAGGAAAGGCGGCAGCGAAGCCAGCAGCTCCAGGTGTGTCGAGTAGCTTAAAGGATCGCCAGACTTGAAACTGATGCATAACGAACATAGAGAAACTCGATGCTTTGCAGAAGGAAGAACTCAAGAAGGAAAAGAAGAAGGCGGTATGTGGAAAAGGGTGTTGGGATTAAGGAAGGACATATCCAAACTCACACCCGTGTATTTTAACAGGGAGCACGAGTTAGCATTAAGCGTATCGAACGAACAAAAAGAAAGTGTGTCATTGCTGTTTCTGGATTGGAAGTGTTTGGTTCGTCTTCCACATTCTTTCTCCTCCTCCTTCATTCTCAAACGTTCCTTCAGATGTGGATTTGAAAAAGACTGCCAAGTTGTTTGCAACGAAGTTTGCTTGTGGATCTTCAGGTATGAATGAATGCACTCTTGACCTCTTTTGTGTCAGGTCTGAGCTCTTTCACAGTAACCAAGAACCCTGCCGGATTCGATGAAATTATCGTACAAGGAGACGTGCAAGATGATATTTATGAGCTCATTATCAAAACATTCAAGAACGTAAGACCTATTTTTGTTCTTCATCCATCATACTAGGGGCGTTTAAACTCACAGTTATCTTGTCTACAGATCCCAGAAGACAACATCGACATGGATTAGTTTAAAAATACTTGTTGTGGGGAAGGTTAGCAAAACACAAAACAAAGAGTTGGCTTGCCTTTTTTGTTTTTTTCGGGGCTCTTTCCTTTTTTCTTTCCCGAAATCGTTTTCGACGAAGGCACAAGACAACAATGGCTCCACCATCCCCAACCAAGGCACCAAAGAAGTATATTATCGTTACAGGAGGAGTTATTTCCGGTATCGGTAAGGGAGTGATTGCGTCCTCGACCGGTCTCCTTCTTCGTACAATGGGACTCACCGTGACGGCTATCAAAATCGACCCGTACCTCAACATTGATGCTGGTTTGATGTCTCCTTTGGACCACGGTGCGTATTCTTGATTTGGTCCGGCGTTGAATTCGTGTCTCATGCTACATTTGTAGGTGAGGTGTTTGTTTTGGACGATGGAGGTGAAGTCGATTTGGACCTCGGAAACTACGAGCGTTTCTTGGACATTACCTTGTCCAGAGAGAACAACATTACGACGGGAAAGATCTACCGTGACGTGATTGAGAAGGAGGTGAGGATATACCCCTTGAACCAACGTTTGACAGGAATGCATGCGCCAGCATGGGCTTTTCAGTGACTCTTCCACCAATCCTTCTATTTTGTGTGATATGACGACTAAATCTGTTTCTACCTTCAGCGTAAGGGTGACTATCTCGGAAAGACTGTTCAAGTCGTGCCTCACATCACAGACGCCATCCAAGACTGGGTTGAGCGCGTCGCCAAGATCCCTGTCGATGACTCAGGATTGGAGCCAGACGTCTGTATTGTTGAGGTTCGTCGTTCTCTTCGTCATTAAGGAAAATGCTGATTCCACATCCAAATTTAGATGGGAGGAACTGTTGGAGACATTGAATCTGCCCCATTCATTGAAGCCATGCGTCAATTCCAATTCCGTGTTGGTTCCGAAAACTTCTGTTTGATCCACGTTTCTATGGTTCCAATTGTTGGATCTGTTGGGGAGCAAAAGACAAAGCCAACTCAGGCCAGTGTTCGTGATTTGCGAGGATTGGGTTTGACCCCAGACTTGGTAAGCAGCTTGTGGAGTGGGTTTTTGAAGTAATGGAACTCAGACTCTTGCCTCAGATTGCTTGCAGAAGTGGAACTCCACTTGAACGCGGTGTCCAAGAGAAAATCTCCATGTTCTGTCACGTCCCAATCACTAGCGTCCTTGCCGTCCACGACTGTCCATCCGTTTACCACGTGCCACTTCTCCTCCACCAACAAGGACTCATCACCACCATCAGCAAGAAACTCAACTTGGCTCCACGCGAGACCCAGGCCAGCATTAGCTTGTTCAGCAAGTGGAGACAACTTTGCCAACGATTGGAGCGCCTTCACGACACGGTCAAGATTGTTATTGTTGGAAAGTACACCTACTTGCACGACTCTTACATCTCTGTCGTCAAGAGTTTGGAGCACGCTAGTTTGAGCTGTAACCGCAAGTTGAAGCTTGAGGTTCGTTGTTTTTTCAACATATTACCATACATTATGATAACTGATTCCTTGTTTTCAGTGGGTCGAAGCCTCTGATTTGGAAGCTGAAATGCAACAAACTGATGCCTTGAAATACCACGATGCTTGGAAGTCTGTCTGTGGCGCCAATGGAATCCTTGTTCCAGGTGGTTTCGGTGTTCGAGGAACTGAAGGAATGGTCCTTGCCGCCAAACACGCTCGTGAAAACAAGATCCCATACCTCGGTATCTGTCTTGGTTTCCAAATCGCTGTCATTGAGTTTGCACGTAACGTTGTTGGGTTGGCTGGTGCCAACAGTACCGAGTTGGACAAGGACACTCCTCACGATGTTGTTATTTTCATGCCAGAGATTAGCAAGACTCACATGGGTGCAACCATGAGACTTGGATCCAAGGAGACTTTGTTCCAACCTGGATCAGAAGGTTCTACTATCCGTCGTCTGTATGATGGAAAGGACTCTGTCCATGAGCGTCACCGTCACCGTTATGAGGTTAACCCCAAATACGTTGACCAGCTTGAACAGAACGGCTTGAAGTTTGTTGGACGTGACGAGAACAATGAGCGAATGATCATTCTTGAGCGTGACAGTGAGTTCTTTTGTTTTGTTGTTGTCTCGATGATCTGACTTTTGTGATGTGAATCAGTTAAGGACCACCCTTACTTTGTTGCCGTCCAGTTTCACCCAGAATACAAGACAAAGCCTCTGAAGCCAATTCCAACTTTCCTTGGATTCATTCTTGCTGCCTCAGGACTGTTGCCAGAGTACCTTGACACACTGGACCCACACACTAAGCGTGCCAAGTCCAACTTGGGTCGTTACGCCAGTTTCGATGGAGAGGCTCCAGCTGAGCTTGTTGCTGCCATGTCACTGAACAGCGAAGCTAAGGGAGAGGAGAAGGGCGTGAAGATGGTTTTGAACGCCAACAAGAAGTAAAACAAAAGGAAGTGATGTAGTATGAAGGGAAGAGTGTAAGGGCCATGTTTTCCTTAGTTTCTTTTTATTATTATTTTATTACCCTTCCCCAACATCTATTTTGGTTCCCATAATTGCGCATATAACGTCTTCTTTACATTCTGTTGCGGTTTTGTTATAAAAGGGGTTTATTGTATGATATGTAAATAGCACGAGACGAAATGGAAACGAGAAATGACTTGTCTAGAGTTGGTTACTTGCTGATCATTGGCTTGATGACATAGATGTATACGAATACAAGCACCACAATAAGAACTGCACCAATAATGATGGCCAGCCACCACTTCTTTTTCCTTGCTTGTTTGCGGTATACAACTGCCTTTGACAGTTCTGCATGAATTTATTTTAGTATGAGTGGGTAAGGGAAGAATGAGGAGGACTACAAACCTTTGGATCCTTCTTCAACATATTGTACAGTATTTTCAACATTTGATTCGACATTGTTGATCATTTCTTGTTGGGTCTATGCGAAGAAACACCATTTGTCAGCCAACATCTAAGAGGAATCAAGAAAACCTCGTACCTCAATGAGTGCTTGCATCTCCTGGAACAATTCAAATACTTCTGTCATGGACTGTTCAATCTTTTGCAGCTCTGTGTGTCTGTTTTGGACATCATTCAAAGCCTTACGAGCCTTATCGTTACGAGATGCAAGAAGCTGCTGAGAGAAGGCTGAGCCAGTGTTGCTGTCAAGAGCACGAGCAATTTCCTGTGGAGTTGCATCGGGTCGGGCTGTTTATGGTGAATGAGAGAGGTTATTAAATTTGATGAAGGAGGGTTTGGGTGATTTTGAGGGGAGGAGAGGATATCACAACAGCCAGAATGAACAACCAACGTAGAGAAGACAAATCAAAGAATACCAACCAATACGAATTTCACGTTCCATTCTCTGCTTGTACTTTGATTTGAATGACTTTTGGACTGACGCAAAGTCATCCGCCACAGCCATCAGTTTTTTAGCCATTGTACCCAATTGACCTTTTCGAGAATGCGATTCGGCACCGGGAGGCATATTGGCGGTTGAAGCGGAGAGGGCACGCATAGTTTTACGGGCATCATTGAGGATGGCCGAGATGTTGTCCTGGACGGCATTCATTTGCGAAGTGGCTCTGTCAGCTTCGGCGTGGTGTGTGGTTGAGATGATCTTTTGCTGGAGAGCCTGGAGGTCAGGGATGAGTTGCCTCTGGATGCGGTCGAGGTCGTTGCGCATTGCGTCAATGTCGTCGTAGAAGCGGGAGTTTGAGGTTGCTGATGTTTGAGTGTTTGAGCGGGATGGTTGTCCGCGGCGGTGGTCGTTTTGAGTTGGGTTTGAGTTGAAGGAGGCAGCGGGGGAGGCCGATCCAGCTCGGAGGTCGCCGAGTCTGTCACGGCCGCTGTTTGAGGCTGTTGGAGGGTCTGTGTATGCGGGATAGTTGTTGTTGTAGTTGTTGTTGTTGTTGTTGTTGTTTGAGGGACGCTGTTGCTGGTTTGATGAGTAGCCTTGTCCTTGTGGGTTGCTGCGGGGAGCCCGTCCCGATGGTGCTGGAGCAACGCCCCGACCACCGCCACCACCGCCGCCACTGCCACTGTTACTGCGCTGTGCCGTTGCTGGCGGATACCGCGGCTCTCGTTCGCGGCTGTCGTAGTTGCCGCGAGATGACATTGGCTCAATTTGTGTTTGCTTCCAAATTGGGCCGCCACACTGACCACTGCCAACAAAAAAGTGGGAGACACCTCGCCTTATGGATTTCTTCGTTGTCGGTATCTTCTAGGCAATTGAAAGATAAGTATCATACATGCTTTAATGTTATTGGCTCCCCTTCCCAACACTAAAAACAAATCCAATTGTCACTGAGACGATCAAGTGAACACAGTGTTTTTCTGTCGGAAGTTTTCGTAACAGCAGATAAAGCGTTCCCACCTCTGAAGTAAAAAATGGGTAAAGGGGGCACGCACCATCAACAGAGCTAACCTTGATCCAAACTTCTTCAGCATATCAATTATATGGACAATATCGTTCAGATTTATTTTAGAGTCTTTAAAATCCTCTCTGCTTCCATAAACAATCATCACATTAAACTAAAATTCTTCAATGTATCATAGGATTTGAATTGAAATTAATGCAATACATACTCTCTGAATTTCTGGTATCACGTTTCTGCAATTTCGCTGAAAGGTGAGGAAAGGTGGGTGGCAGTTGCCCATGTGTTTCCTCAGCCAAGTTTCGTCTCGCAAACACCCAACTCAAAATGCTCTCAGTTCTGCGCACGCAAACACGCACGAACCTGCGTCTTTCCTTCCGCGCGTCGTCCACAGCTGCCGCGTATCCAGCAGTCCCACGCCTTCCGATTCCCGCGTTGGAAGCAACATGCACGCGATACCTCGAAAGGTCTGTACTTTGGAGCAACCACCCACCCACCAACCACCAACCACGCACCCACTTTCCAGCTGCCGCCCACTTCTCTCCGCCGAAGAGCTCGAGCGCACCACCGCCGCCGTGCAAACCTTCTCTCGCAGCGGTGGATTCGGCGAAGAGCTCCAGTCCCGCCTGCGCGCCCTCGACAAGACCGAGCCCAATTCGTGGCTCGAGAACATCTGGCTCAACAAGGCGTACCTCGAATGGCGCGACCCGAGTCTCATCAACGTGAACTGGTGGTGTCAGCTCAAGGACGACAACCTCGTCGAAACTGCCGCGAATGTCGTCACGGATGTGCAGTTGAAGCGTGCGAGTAAGCTGATCTCAAATATGCTGGACTTTAAGCGCCTGGTTGACGAGTATGTTGTTGTTTTACAATCATGTGGCTCTCACACTCAAATCCTACTTTCTTTTCAGACGTCTCTTGCCACAGGAATACATGAAGGACGCACCACTCTGTATGAACCAATACACAAACTTGTATGGTGTCACACGAATTCCTGGTGAAAAGGCAGACACAATCTCTTCCCCGTCTCCCTTCCCTACTTCCGCCACACATATCATTGTTTCCATCCGTAACCAGTTCTACAAAGTCGACGTGATTTCAAAAGATGGAAAAAGACTCTCCATGAAGGCCATTGCCGCCCTTTTGAGACTCGTTGATGAAGACAGTGTCACAAGCAAGAAACAGCCTGCAGTTGGTATTCTCACTGCCGGTCACCGTGACACAAACTTTAAGGTATTGTTGCGTTATTTTGAGCGGAGAGTTGGTTGGTAATCTAAGAAATGGGTTTTATAGGGTTACTCGCGTCTTCAAAGCATCTCGCCTAAAAACGCCCAAAACTTGGAAACTATTCGCACGTCCCTCTTTCACGTTTGCTTAGACACTCACGGTGGCGACAAGATTACTCCAGAAGATACTCATGGACAAATCTTCCACAACTACAATGGTCATAACAGATGGTTTGATAAAGCGTTGCAGTTGATTGTCTTGCCAAGTGGTCGCGCTGGATTCAACGGTGAACACACTCCAACGGATGCTGTGATTCCTGGTCGCATGATGGAATACATTATCAAGACGTGAGTTTGTCTTCAGATGACTTGTGAATGCCAAGTATTAAACCTGATTTGTTCAACCAGGACTCCTGTTGATGCCGCTGATGCTGTTTCCAGCTCAAATGTATCCGCCCCTGAAAAGCTGAGCTGGTCAGTTGACAAGGAGGTTGAATCTGCGTTGAAGGAAGCCGAGGAGACTGCTACTGCTTTGATTCAAGACACCAACAGCTGTTTGTTGCAAACTGATGTCTATGGAAGTGACTTTATCAAGAAAGCTGGTGAGCATTCCTCTCACCTTTCTTAAGCACTGACATACAATAATCAGCACGAGCAAGCCCGGACGCGTTTGTCCAAATCGCTCTTCAACTTGCCTGGAGACGTGTTCACCAAGAACCAACAGCTGTTTATGAGAGTGCATCAATTCGTCTCTTCAAGCACGGAAGAACCGAAACTATCCGTAGCTTAACGACTGATACTTGGGCTTTCGCGACAGCGTTTGATGACTCGAGCGTTACTGTACGTTCACAATGCTTTACTGATAATTCTAATTTCATACATATAGGCTGACGAGAAACGTGTTCTCTTTGGGAAAGCTATTCAATCGCAATCTCATCAAGCAAAGGAAGCCACATTTGCTCGTGGCGTTGATCGTCACTTGCTTGCTCTTCGCACATTGATTCGGTCTCCAGAAGAACAAAAGCGCGCTACTCTCTTCACAGACCCAGCATACATCAAGTCCATGTACTTCAAGCTCTCTACCTCAAACATGAGTCCCGGAGACTCCTTTTATGGTGGATTTGGGCCAGTTGTTCCTGAAGGATATGGTGTAAAGTGAGTAACTTTTTATCCTTTCAGTTTGATATAGGTTTTTTAACAATGTGTATGATAGCTACGCAATTGGGAAGGATAACCTCAAGTTCTCTATTTCTGAAAAGAAGAGTTGCAAAGACACGAGTGCTCAAAAGTTCAGGGAAGCTTTGTTGAGCAGTTTGGTTGATTTGAAGGCGCTCTTCGAAGCTGGGAATGATCATTAAATCGAATAAAGGCTATTTACCACTGTCAAATTGGACACCGAATTCAAACTTTACACCAAACACTTCAATAATTTAATATCAATGGTCAATAAATCAATACAAAAGCTCCGATTCAGATTAATCCCTCTTTAAAGTGGATTCCAACAAAGGCAAAGCACCTTGCCACTTCCAGCTCAACACAACATCCTTCCTCCCTAATGCCAACATTCTCAAATAAACCAAGCAAGTAATACATCCATAACCACCCATGGCCGCAAACAAATGCCACCACACATGAAACTCAAACAAAAATCCCAAAGGCGTCCCCAAATTTGCGCGAATCTCTCTCAACACATTACAAAAGTTGTTATCAATCGACCAAACCCCAAACCCAACCAAATACGATCCAATCGTATACGTATACAACCTCCACAACCCATTCGCCCTCGTCGCTGATAACTCCACATACCTCTTTGAGAAGTTCGCGATTTGGAAGGGAAGTAGAAGCGCGAGGCTTCCCGTCAAGATCCCATGTGACGCGGCGAGGAAGTGCGGGTCTTTGTAAGAGAGGTAGATTCCTGTCACGGCTGCGCTGTAGCTTGTGAAGAGGAGGCTGAGAATGACGCGTTTTTTTGAGGAGGTTGCGGAGGAGGAAGAAGGGAAGAGTTGGAGACCGCTGTACAGCATTATGCAGCCGTTGTATATCATGGGGAGTTCGTCCATCATTTGCGCGTTGTACCTGTTGGGTTTTTATACATGAGTTTTGGATTTAATTGGAGTATACATTTGGATGTGGAGTTACGTAAAAGGCGAGCGAGGAATAACATTTACCACATGGTTCCATGAAACAGCATGGACCCGATAGCCACGACAATTAAACTCCAGAAGGAAAGGTAGTGACGGGTTTCTGTGGCATGTATATCGTTCAGGGTCTTGATTCCAAACAGGGCGAGGCCAATGAAAATGAGGTTGGAAGAAGAGTTCCAAAACTCGGCTACGTAGTTTGAGATGACGTAGTTTTCTTCGCACCAGTCGAGAGTGCTTGTTGTTGGGCTGTGGGTATGTGTGTGTGGGCGCGTTCATGATGGAGGTTGTATGTGGAAGGGTATCGGTGGGTTAATGAGTGGGATATTCTAACAGGTGCGGGGAAAATCAGATGTTCACCCCCAGAAGCCTTCTCGTCCTGCAGGGCCGCCTGGCCAGTACGAATATCCTCCTGGCATTGTCAGATTCGAGTCGTAGTTTATCTGCTTGAAGGGTTGTTGTGTTGGCTTTCTGTTTTTGGATGGGAATCTTGATAAAATTTGGACTAAGCCACCAAGCAACAGTTTGAAATCACAATTTGCTTTTATTCGAGGCAAAGCTATGCTTCGGCAGTACATCCTTGTCCATAAACTCCAAGAAAGATTGAACAACTGTGTCGACAGTGTCCAATTCCAAGTGCAAATGATGACCACCAGGCAAAACTGCCACTTTCAAGTTCTTTGCCACTTTTCTTCTGTGGTGGTTTTCTTTTGTGTTGAAGAATTTGCAGAGCTCACGGTCGGGTGAGCCATAAATGTTCAAGATTGGACATTCAATATGTTCGAGAAACGATAGCACGTCTGCCTCCTTGTAGCCGTATGGTGTAGTCTTTACAGTTGCTGGATCACTGCTCCAGATCCAGTCGCCGTCCTCTGTCTGGCGCATCCCGCGTTCACACAAGAGCCTTGTCCCATACTCTGAGACATAGTGCATCCCTGTCTTCATTCTCATTTTCACGGCATCATCAAACGTCTTAAACTTTGTGAGGGAATGATTCTTTTTAGCGAGGTTTCGTTTAACTTCGATTGCATTTTTGGCGTCCTGAAAAGCCGAAGATTTGCGAACGATTGGACCGACCGAGTCGACAATCACGAGAGAATTGACCTTTGCTTTGAGGACGGCCGAGGCGAGAAAGGCAACTGAGCCGCCCATCGAATGGCCAATCAGAGAAAACGAGTCCCAATTCAGCGAATCGACGACGGCGCAGACATCTTCGACGTGGCGAAAGAGAAGGTAGTCGGCCTGGGCGTGGCTGGTTTTGGTTGAGTTTTAGTTGAAAGAAAGAAAGAAAGAAAGAAGGAAAGAAAGAAACAAACCGGTGCGCAGACTGGCCGTGTCCCGCAAAGTCAAGTGCAACGACAAAGAACGCGTCCGGTCGAAGCCCAAACACGCGCGTGAGAAACGTGGTCCATGTGGCGCTGTTGTCGAGCCACTCAACCGATTCATTTGTCAGCATGACATAGGTATCAATTGTGATAGCATCGCTGTATTTACCCCGTGCAGCGCTAGGATCCGGTGTGCCTTTCCAGTGTCCCGGCCCCATGTGACCGCTTCCAGCTTGAGTCCACGGTATGTCACAAACGTCTTCTTGCTGATATTGATGTCCATTTTCAAACTGAAATTTATTCACAATTTTGCCTTATTCAAAACCCTCTCCTTCATGAATGAGATAAACAAATTTACTGTAGGTTGTGCAGTTTCAGCTTCAAGGTGCAAGTGGTGTCCACCTGGAACACTCACAATCTTCAAGTCCTTCACTTGCTTCTCCCTACCTCCATATCCACGTTCATGGAACCATCCACGGATTCCTTTGTCGCCATACACATTCAACACAGGACAATCGATCTTGTTCAAAAATGAATACACGTCATCCTCAGAATACACGATAACAAGGTCTTTTGCACAAATCGGATCTGATGACCAGCTATATCCTCCCTCTACTTTTTTGAGTCCGCGAGTAACAATTTTTCGAGTTCCGTCCTCGGATATTCTGTGAAGCCCTGTTTTGATGCGAATATCAATCGCTTCTTCAATGGAGCTAAAAACACGCGGCTTTGAAACGTGATTTTTCAGTTGTGAACGGCCCTTGATTGCTGCGACAGCGTTTGAGTACGCGTGGTGTGTGGGCAAGGAATACACTCCAAGAGATTCAATGGATGTTACAGATACTACTCGCGGTCCAAGAATAGATGCCGCAAGTAGACTGATACCGCCTCCGATAGAGTGACCCAAGATAGAAAAAGACTGCCACCCTGGATTACTAAGAATTAGTTGAGAGCTGATTCAAACCTCAACCATACCTAGAGAATCAGCAACAGAGACGACATCTTCGACATAATGATACATCAAATAATCTGCTTCCATAGATCTGAGGATTTGAGTTCAATGACAAATATCGTCACTGACATAAATCAACAACAAACCTATGCTCAGACTGACCGTGACCTGCAAGCTCTATAGCGGCCACGTAAAACTGGTTTGGGCATTGTTCGAAAAGCGAGTTGAGGAAGACGTCCCATGTGGCGGCATTGTCGAGCCACTTTCCAGAGAAGATACAGGTTAGATACAGGTTACTGACTGCCACTTGGACGGTGGTGCACTACTTACTCCGTGTACGGCAAGCACCTTGTGAGCTGAAGGATGGTCTTTGCCCCAGACGAGAGCTTTGAGTGTGATTCCACGAAATGTTTTGAAGGCTTGGGTGCCTGACGGTGGCATCTGAATTTTAACGTACTTTTAATAACTGAATTCTGATTATCTAAACGTTTTTTGTTTTTTGGAAGCGTCCAGCCACTTTCCCTACAGTATGTCTGCCAACTTCACCGACGTACAAGTCCTCACTGGATCAGACCGAACGATCGGCCTCATTCTCGCCTTTTCAACCTACATTTGCGTGAGTAAATCTTAATTCGTTTGCTGAAAGACTGATGTCTCTACCTGTCAATCTCCCCACCTTTTGGGGTAACAACGACTAAACACCTTCAATAGTTTGGCGCAGCTGCATTGATCTATACATTCATCTCCAGAGCCCGAACTCTAAACATCAGCACCGATTTCTTCATCACAGCCCGAAACTCTGCAAACCTATTCAAAATCACTTGGAGTTGGTACGCATCTGCGATGGGATCATTCATCCTTTATACCTGTGCGTTTCAAGCACCAGGAGTCAACTACGGAATCAACGGTCTGGTCATCAACGCAATCTTCACGGGGTTACCACTTCCACTCGTTGCATACATGGGAGACTACGTTCGAAAGCACGTTCCTAAAGCTTCTTCCGTTACAGCGTATGCGAAGTGGCGATTCGGAACTGTGATTCAAGTTCTAATGATGATTGTCATTCTTGAGTTCTTGATCATGAACATCATCTTGGAGTATACCACGATCGGAGGAATCTTCTTGACCTTTTTTGGCGTTCAGCCATATGTTCCTATTATTGTGTGTGGCCTCATTGTTATGACTTGTGAGTCTCGCCATGTCAATCAGTCATCACCAACATTCTTACATCAGACACTGCTGCTGGAGGTCTCTTCATTTCAATCATCACAGACATCTGGCAATCAATGCTTGCAGTCATCATGCTCGTTATCTCAGTCATTTACCTGTCCGCCTCATTCAAGGGTTTCAACTTCCCACCTATGGACGATTACTTGGGCGTCACAAATACTGGTTGGCAAGCCGCAGCCACACTTGGCATTGGATATTTTTGCCTGACTTTGTTCAATGAAGGGTTTTGGCAACGTGTTTGGGCGGCTGAAAATCCTCGTACAGCGAAAACTGGAGCTTGGATTGCATTCGTTTTGCTGGGGCTTACAGTGTTTGCCATGGGATTCGGTGGAACGCTGGCGTATTGGTCTGGTCGCGCGACGGAATATTCCAACCCCAATTTGGCGTTTTTCTTGGCTTTCTCGGATGGTAGTGGAATGGGCTCGGTTGCCATTACCATTATTTTGATTATGTTTGGTAATACTTTTTGCATTTTTAGTCTATGCATTCTAAACATATTTGTGCAATTCAGCTGTTGCATTGAACGAAGCTTCTATCGACACATTCCAAAATGCAATGACCGACACCATCACAAACATGGCAACTGTATTCAACCTCGATTTATCTCTCACAGTAGTTCGAGTAATTGTCCTTGTTGTCCAAATTCCTCTTGTTATCATTGCATCCTACCTCGCCACAAACGGAACAAGCATTCTCAACATTTTCCTCTTCAACAACCAATTATCTACAAGCTTGTTCGTTCCAATTGCATCGGGAATGGTTCCACGATTGAACCGAGTGGTCTCAACGTTTTCAGTTCTGATGGCGATTGTTACATCTATTGTTTCGGTTATGATTCTGGGTGTTGCTATGTATGGGGACTTTTCAACTGGATTCCTCGCGTTCTTTTGGTCGGCGTCATACAACTGGCAGCCGTTTGTTTTAGCACCATGCGTGTCATTTATTGCGCTTATCTTCTGGTCTGTTGTTGATCTGTCTGTTCGTAAAGCTATGGGATGGGAAATGCCGAATTTGCCGTTGGAGTCGCTGGCAGTTACCGTTCCAGTGGTTGACCGGGATGTGCCGGAATCAAAGTTCCAAGTTGCTGGATTGTAACTGTATTATTTTATATAGCAACTTAACATTTGCCGGAGGTCTAATTGAATAAACCATAATATAAAATATTCATTTATAAAATCATCTTTAAATTTAATTCAATTGCCTTCTAGTCAATTATTACTTCTCAGTTGGGGAGATGAGGAGATCGGAGGTTGGATTCCAAAATGTCAGCCTCAACAGTCCCCACTCTCACATTTTTTGCGCGAAATGCCATCTGTAGTGATTATTGGTGCTGGATTAGTTGGAGCCGCTACCGCGCTTGCACTCCATCAGGCTGGAATTCAGAGCACTCTTTATGATCAAGCACAACCGACAGAACCTGTCATGGACGGATACCCTGTAGAGTTTGGCGAGACTGGAGGTAAAGGCCCTCTCGAGGGGCATGCTCTAACGGATTGGCAGGATCTGTCGTAATCCAGGCAAGTGGTTTACGAGTCTTGAAGGCACTTGGCGTGCTGGAGGAATGTTTCGAGGCTGGCCGTCGTTGCTCTTATATCTCGTGGCACAAAATCGATGGGTCTTCCCCACTAGTATCTGATACCAGTACTTCGAATCGAACGGCTGGAGAAACTGACCCTTCACTCTTGCGTCCACTTCAAATTCTACGTTCAAAGGTGAACTACTTAATCAATCTAAAATTACTTACGGATTCTTCAACTTGCAAGCTGCATAGAATTTTAATTCACGCCTGCCATAAGGCTGGAATAGCCACTCAAACTGGGAAAAAGTTGGTCGGCGTCACGGAGAATGAGTCCTCTGTAACTGCCACTTTTGCGGATGGATCAACTGCCACTGGTGATTTACTTATTGGAGCGGATGGCATACATTCCGCAACTCGTCGCCAAATCTTTGGTGAGAATTGCACAGCTACGTTTGTTGGCTCAACAGGCTACATTGGTGTTGTTAACATCAAAGAACATGGAATCGATCTCAAGGAAACAGAGGAATTGGCTTTCTACACTGATCGTGACAATAAACGCGTTGTCACTGCGTTCAAGGTTGATGCGAAACGCGTTCCGTGTTTCTGCGGCGAGCATCTACGATTTGCCAGACCTGGAAACTTATCATACAAGCCGTGTTCTCTTGGTGGGAGATGCGGCCCATGGAATGGTTCCAAACGCTGGTCTTTGTCTCATGGTTGGTCTGGAGGACGTTGGCACTCTCCGGGCTCTCTTTCAACGCCTACCTGATGCAAAACAATGGCAACGTGTCCTTGAATTATATTCTACTCTTCGTGTTCCGCGCTGTACTAAGACTGCAAACCAAGCCAGAAGCTTCCGCATTTCCAACACAGCCAGCGCCTCAACCTTTGGTGGAGACTTGAATCATTTTATATTTGGGCTCGTGGTTTATGCTGCTAATGCTGGTTACTTTTCTTCGTATACCGTGTTTGACTGTGAAGGCGAGGTTGAAAAGCTTTTTGTTGAGAAGGAGAATGAGAACTAACCTCGCTGACTGTAATACAATTTATTTTTTAATAAAAGGCATATTTAAGGGAGAGAATAACTCATTAAACGATAGGTTACAACTGGTTTATATTCACACATTTTATGGCCATCAAACGATAGGGTTTCTGGAAAGATTGTGGTATTTTTTAATTCCCTTATGTTGAATTCTTATCGAACGCGATCGCAGAAAAGGTCAACCTTGGCGAGAGAAAGTGCTTCGTTGGCTGGCGTTCGTTTTGACAGGAAGTCAAGTGCATTGTTTTCGCTTGGCCGCTTGGTGTTTGAAAGAGACAGTTAAAGCCAAAGACAAACCCATGCCAATTCGATTTCTCACGGCATGCCTAATAAACGCGGTGTATACGTTAGATGTAGAAAGGTCACAAAGAGGGGAGTATGAGAAGAGTTTGTTTGTCAAAAAAGAAATCCTCCAGTGCCATAGCAGTCATCGAACCGAGAGCGTCCGGGTTAGGGATCTCTGGCTCGTGACCGCTACACTAAACCTCCACACAATAGAGCAGTCTATCATTTAATATCATGTTATATTTTCTCAGCCAAATTTCAATATGAAGACAAAACTTCTTCAATATACATCACAACGTTAAAAATCACTGTGGATAAACTACTTGCGTATACCTCTTACTCATTAAAGATGACAATCAATTCAAAACGAGGAAGGAGGCAGAACAAAATCACGACTTTATTTTAACCGAGGCCGTTATAAACAAACCAAACATTTTCACAATATTCTCCTTCTTTGATGCGGATACAACATTTCCTCCTCTTGCTGTCGTTTTCTCCTCCACTCCAGCTCTTGATACTCCGTAATAGTAAGATGCCGGCGGTAAGTGTGGCTCTTTTGTCGCATATTAACCATGGCTAATGCTCGATCGTGGAAGTAATTGATAATGGTGTCCCGTATCGGTCCATATGCATCAGGACGAATTAACTCTTCCAGCAGCTTGTGGAAAAATGAACCAGTCGGAATCCATAGTTTGTGCAACTCATTGTACACTCCTTTCGAAATAGGCACATTCTCAATCACGTATCGCAAGAGTATGTCACTAAGTTTTCCGCGCGGGTGGAAGAGCCGAACCTCAACTCCATTCTCTAATGCAGCAACAATCATAGGACCAGCTAAAGGATCGGCTGTTCCAAGAACCAGTCTTCGCCCTGTGTAGGCGAGGAATCCAATTTCATCGATAAGCTGTTGTCCCATTTCTTGACCCTTCGGACTCAGATGTTCAATTGGAGAGGTCTTAATTCCGTATTCGAACTCAAAATCGAGGCGAGACAAGGCACTGTAGCTGTTCGATTTTGGAGGTGAAGTGACCAAGAATTCCTTGACGACGTTTTGATCACGACATGCGAAGTCAAATAGACCCGTAATGGTGACATCAATTTGGTACTGCTTTGGAGTTAAAGAGAAATCTGGTCCAAAGTGATCATTACCTCACTCATGCCTTCCAAAACACGACGATCCAAGACAACTACGCTATCACCATAGCCAAGAGGAATGGGAGAAGAAAGAGCTCCGACTCTAACCGGAATGTTATGAGCTCTTGTATTGACAGGGTTGGTAGAAATCATGACAAGGTTGTTGACAAGTGTGTACAAACATGACGTAGATACGTTTTGTGCTCTACAATGGTCAGGGTGTACTCTTTGCCATCACTGCAAACAACATTAATTTCTCCCCCATCCCTTTTTATTTTGAAGGAACAAGGAAGACACATTTTCGGACTCAGGTTTTTTCTTTGTCTCAAAAGTAAAATCATCACATGCTGGGCACGAACAAAATGCTTGCTATGGCTCAACCAGCAGCCCTCTCTGTCATTATCTTCAGCGATGGAGAGAACTACAGCAAACCCTCGGCGGTGGTACGTAGAATTGATGTTTTGGTTGTTGTGATTCCCAGCTGATTTTCAAGTAACAGGCCAGCTACAGCCACTTCATTGAAGGAACCGAGGAGGTGGTGTACGAGACCCTGGCGCGGGAGTTTGGCGCCAGTGCACTGCAGGGAAAGCAGCACTGGAGCCGGTTACTCTTTTTGGGCGAGTCCGAACTCCGCTCCCATCCAACGCACTACGCGGCAATGTCTGCCGGATACAGCAGCAGCGGGTACACGCTCCTTCATTGTACCTTGGACACTCTGGAATCAGCCGACGCGCGGTTGGCAGCAGCTGCATACACAATCATCCACACCCGCGTGCCTGGTATTGCCGTCATCCTCTCCACGGACAGCGGATTTACGCGCACAAAGGCACTTTTCAGCTCGTCTGGCTGGATCGTTGCGGCTGTTTACCAACAGGAATCGGTTCCATCAGTTCATGGTTACCGTGCTTCAGGCGGTGTAGGTTTGATTCAAATATCATTCCACAGTCAGGTCCTTCCCGTGGTTAGAGCTACTCAAGCTGCTCTTGTCGCCGCTGTTGTTGTTGTTCCAGGGGCTCGCTGTGCGGCTCTAACACGACGCGGTCGTCCTTGTGGAAACACGACTCTTGAGGGCATTGCCTTCTGCCAAGGCCACAAGGACTCGAAAAAGTATGCTTTACTATTATTTACTACGTTTCTTACGTTATCAATCGCAGCATCAACCCCTCCCGGAGTGTTTTCTCGTTATCCCCCACCAGCACCATCAAAGCGACTCCAGTCTTTACCGTTGGTCCAGCTATGGCAGCCATCCCGCCACAAGCCGATGCTGAGGGAAAACTTGTATGCAACGTTGGTTCCTGCACGAAAGTGTACAAGAGTATGCCAGCCTGGCGCCAGCATTGTAATGCAAAGCATTATCCGCTGTAAAAGTGATGCCTAGTAGGTTCGAGGCATGGGTTTGTCCACGTTAATGAAAAAGGAGGGAAGAAAGGAGGAAAAGAGGGAGTGTAAAGAAGGAACGTTTTTGGGGAGGAAGTAGAGGGCTGCTGGAACTTCTGCGTCTGTTTGAATGAAGAATGCAAGGAAGAGGGAGGAAAAGAAGGAAAGGTGGAAAGGGGAAACGTTGGTATGAAGGAAGGTTGCTGGGATAGCTAAATTGACGGAAGTTTGGAAACAAGAGTTAGCTGGGAAGTTTCTCTTGCGCGCTCTGATATGGGAACGATTCATACTCTATCAATCTGTCTAATGTCATTGCAAAAAATGGTTTGTGTCGTGCATTTTTTGCGAGGTGCTTCACATGATTTTATAATAGGAAAGACGGCAGTGGCAGCCATATTGTGGTTGCCACTGAAAACCAGGCTCAAGCAAGGTTCAAGTGAATATATTGTGAGGGAAAGGAAGGAAAAAGAAGTTAAGGGAGTAAAAGGAAGAATCCAAGCAAGTGTCAAGCGAATTGAGCAAGTATCTGTGATTGATGTAAATGTACTATCAAGAGAAGGGTGTATGGTTGCTGATATGTTGGGAAGATTGTATGCTGTACCTTTTCCCAAAATTTTGGGTTTTTAATGGCAGACATTCTAATACATCATAGCTGTGTTAAGAAGATCGTGCATACTGTAAGATTTGAACCATTAGAGAATATCAATGCAGTCCTCCTACAACCAATGTCCCCATCAGATTAAAGCCACAAATATATGAGATGAGCAACGTATAACCAGTAGATTCAAGGCTGTCTGTATTCTTCAACATCCCATCCTAACTGCCATAAGCAAACATCCTCAGACACTTCAAATGCTCCACACTTTATACAAGCAGAAAGGTTTTGCGACAGTTTGCTATTCCAAATGAGCAAACTTATCTGGCTGAATTGATTGTCATCTTTAATGAGTAAGAGACGCAAGTAGTTTATCCACAGTGATTTTTAACGTTGTGATGTATATTGAAGAAGTTTTGTCTTCATATTGAAATTTGGCTGAGGAAATATAACATGATATTAAATGAAAGACTGTTGGACTGTGTGGAGGTTTAGTGTAGCGGTCACGAGCCGGAGATCCCTAACCCGGACGCTCTCGGTTCGATGACTGCTATGGCACTGGAGGATTTCTTTTTGGACAAACAAACTCTTCTCATATTCCCCTCTTTGTGACCTTTCTACATCTGACGTATACACCGCGTTTATTAGGCATGCCGTGAGAAAATCGAATTGGCATAGGTTTGTCTTTGGCTTTAACTGTCTCTTTCAAACACCAAGCGGCCAAGCGAAAACAATGAACTTGACTTCCTGTCAAAACGAACGCCAGCCAACGAAGCACTTTCTCTCGTCAAGGTTCACCTTTTCTGCGATCGCGTTCGATAAGAATTCAACATTACAATTGCCCACAATGACTGAGGCACTGAAACCAAGCAGATATTTGTTGTCATCGAAAGTTCTTTCAATTTTATTCAATCAATCACAAATTGAATTCTGATAGTTTCTTGACATGCTTCAACTCAATTCCCACCGGCGATTCCATGAAATTCTTGCACATCAAATCAACAGCATCCCCCTTTTGTGTCTTTGTAATCAAGACAGCTAATCGCTGAGTGGGCTCAAAAAACTGTCGATAGTACTGAACGTAGACACGTTTCAAATCAGCCGCCGTAACATCCAACAAACTCCTCTGAAACTCGTTCTCCTGCTCCTCAGTCACAAAACCTCGTAAGCATCTGCGCAGAGTAGATCCAATGCACCCTCCACCAGTGCTTTTCTCAGTTACGACACGATACATGACGGAAGCGCGTGCAGTTTCGATGTTGAAGGTAGAAGCGATTTCGGAGAATCCAATTTCAGTGTTCAGGGAATGTAAAATGTTGTAGAACTCGAGAACGGCACGGCCTGGGTCCGACGATTCAGAGAGATCAAAAGTCAAGTGGGAAGACCAGGCTGCAAGAGTTACTGACGCGTCATATGCGTATCCTTTGCCGCGAATAGAAGTGTATAATGGACCTTCGGCTCTTGATAATAGCTCTGCGAGTAAAGCAACTGGAAGACAAAAGTTAGCGACGCGTTTCAAATATGAACTGCAAACATACCTGCATAGTAATCCTTGGTCTTCAACACATCGCATGGAACAACGATAGACATATAAGACGCCGTTACACCTTCAACAGGAACAACAACACCATTCCCAAACTTGGCCGTATCCAATAGAGAAACATCGAATGGAACCCTCGGCAACGGGAAAGCCGTCCCAACTTCTCCTTTACCAGCACTCTGCGGCCTCACTTTGTTAACCCCACAAAAGCTACTAATTTCCTTATCCCACTTTGTCAAAAACTGGCCCAACAAAGCTTCCCCGCCTTCTGTACCACTGATAGGTACTCCAATCTGCACAAATCCAGGCTCAACAACTTTCGCACCCATCACAACAGCATTCCTTAAAGCCTCCAAACTCTCAATCACAGACTTAACACCCTTAACTCCACCAGTCTTACACTTTCGTCCAAGTGCCTTCAAAAACCCTTCCTGCGTGAAAATACTCATCCCCAACAAGTTCTCACAATCTCCAGACGCGTGTCCCTTCTTCCTCGCGCCAGTGAGTCGATTCGACACCGCGGCAACTAAGCATCCACCATCACGCTTCACATCACATAAATCGGAACTTAGCTTCTGGATCGCGGATAACACTCTCTCTTTTGTGAAACGCGTGTACAACAGAACGTGGAGGATCCAGTCCATCGCGTTTGGAAAGAGGGATGGATCCGCAGTGACAGAAATCATGTACATTTCCGCGAGCCAGGTGCACGACCACATGTCGTTTCCGAATCCGATGGCGGATTCATGGGACACGAATGTTTCGGTTGTCTTTTTGATTACGCTGCGGTAGTCGATTTCTTTTTTGGTGGAAGGAAGGGCGACGGGGGATTGGAAGAGGAGTTCTTGGAAGAGGACGAGGTAAGGACGGAGTTTAGATGGGATTGTGGAGATGTTGAAGGCGAGACGGATGTGTGTGAAGAGGGTTTCGGTTGTTACGATTTGAGCCTGTGTGAAAGGGCGACGACGTTTTTCAGTGGAACTGGATACATCGTGAATGGTCATTTTACATGTAAGTTTTGGGAGTGTGGCTGGGTTTGGAATGGAGGGGAATGTTGCGAGGACGGAATCTGGTAGATTTACTTTGTTGGCCTCAAATGCATTTGCTGCGAGCCTTCCCATCTTTTCCAGGCCTTCTTTTCCCAGCGTTTCTTTGCGTTGAGCTAGTGCTTGAGCTTCCTGCGCAGCCAAATCTGCCGCAAGTGCCCGGCTTGGTTTTGCAGTCAGTTGGAATACAGGTTGGTCCAAAAACCAAGTCTTGATGAGGTCGCACCAAAACTCAATTGGTCCATTGAGAAGATCGTCGATAATTCTAAAAACAGATCCACGCGTCAATGTCATGACTGGATCCTGAAGCGCGTTTTCCGTTCCACATCCTTGGAGAGAGTTGGATAAGTGGAAGCGAGTAATGTCTGGCATGACATAGTTTGCAACGACTTCATGGGGATCTTCTTCGAACGCCTCCTTAATTTTCCTGGTGTATCTTTCGATAGTACGAACTAAATCTTCGCGAGAGATTGAAGAAGGATTGGTGTATGATTCTAAGAGTGTCATCAGCTTTGCCTTGAACACTGCAGGTTCAACAGCAACCATATTGTCGTCCTCGTCGTCATCTTCTTCATCATCGTCGTCACCATCCTCATCGTCTTCATCATCCCACTCATGATCACCATCATCGCTCTGGACATCCATATTGTCGTCTGTCTCCCCAGCCTTGTCTTCATCCTCACACTTGACACCGCTGAAATAAATAACAATTGCAGTTTGTAAATAAGTCTTGATATCGTAGTCCACTTCTGCAGCCCACGGTTCGTCCGTTTCAACAAAGGTCTGATATAAAGGACTCGCGCTCGAGTCTTGCAAAAAGCGAAGAACAATATCGAGAGCAACAATCTTTCTGAAATCACTGGAAAGAGGTCCGTGCCAAGCAAAGACCATGGATCCTTGAGATTCATCTTGTGATGGGAATGTGATAGTGTCCGCAAATGATGAGGGAGTAAAATCCATGGCAGTTGTAAACTCGATTGGAGTATCGGGTTTTGAAGGAATGGGAGTGGAGAGATCCACAGATTCCAATGCCTTGAATATCAGAGTTGGTTCAGTTGTTCCGCAAATCAATATTGTCATGTTATCAGGATAGTAGAAACGTGAATGGTAGTTCTTAATATCTGAGTTTGTGAGATTTCGGATAGCAGCTGTCTTTCCACCGCATTCGAAAGCGTATGCTGTTCCAGGAAAGAGGGCTTGACGGACCCGCAAGTCAATCAAGTCTGCTTCTGTGTGTTCACGGCCGCCCATTTCGCAGAATACAACACCTTGTTCGGAGCCATGGCCGTCCTGCAGCGAGAGAGAGAGAGAGGGTTTAGAGAGAAGTTTTCAAGTGTACTTTCCTAGTGCACTCACGACATGATAGACCTCCATCATAAACTGATCGTCTGAAAGAGTAGGATGCAGCACGTGGTCGAGCAGCACCGGAAGCACGCGCGCAAGGCCCTCCGCACCCGCCGTCACAATCGAGTACGAAGTGTGGTCGTCCGCCGTGTACGCATTCGATCCAGTCGACAACGACCGCGTCGCCAACGTGTCCAAAAAGCCTCGACGCGGGTGCTCCTTCGACCCGCAAAAAACGAGGTGTTCGAGTGTGTGCGCAAGGCCGGCGTCGTTCGCCGCGCCCGTCGCTACGACAATCTGCGCGGAAACAAGTGGCCCGGGAAGCGTCGCAAACACAACTCGAAGTCCAGTCTGCGAATGCTTGTACACTGAGACGGGCCCGTGGAAGGGCGTTGTCACTTTGCTCTCCAACTCAAACATGGGAGAAAAAGAAATCACTATTATTGGTTGGTTCAGGGTGGTTCAGGGTGGTTGAGGGTGAAAGGAGGACTCAAGCGATGGCTCGAGATCGGAGGAGAAGGGTGAGCGAGGAAGGGAAGGACGTTTGTTGGTTTAGAAGTGATGTGGGTGGAGGGGAGGGAGTAAGTTGCCGTCGCTAGCTACAAGGAAAAGGTTCTGTCTTGCAATATTCCGCTATTCGTTGACTATTCAAGATGGTTGTCGGTGGCGAGAAGGAAGACTTCTTACTTATGATGGTTGTATTTAGTCGAAAGAGAAAAACAAAGAAAAGTAGAACAATGAAAGTATCAATCCAACTACACGCGGCACGTCGAACCATCGCCACCTTTACATCTCTTCGCTTTAAACGACGATGTCGCGATGCTGCCGTGTTTGCGGACAAAAGCGTCGACGTCGTTCTGAAAGTGGAGACGGAGGCAGCCAACAATCGGACGGCACTGATTAACGAACGAGCGTGCCCCTTCGGTGAGTTCTGATGCATCGGCGGGTGCGTTGGCCATGAGTTCGACAATCTTTCTAACCTTTGCCGCTCCATTCAGTTTCGCCACAACCTCCCGCCCGTTCATATCATTCTCACCGCCACGCTTCTTCTTTCCCGGCTGAATTACTGTTGGAATCGCGGCTTGCGTTGTAATCGATTGGAGTGGAGCCGGCATAATGACGCTGAAACGTCGAATTGATGGACCCCCTTGAACAGCCGCGCTCGACTCAGCAACAGTCAATGATGGAGCTGGAGTCAAAAGACGCTCTTGCTGGATTGAAGAAGAAGGAGGCTCCGGGATTGTTGTGGTGGTGGCATGTTGTTGGGAAGGTGATGAAGTTTCTGACGTCAATTCTGCAACAAGGCACTGCGAAGCTAGATTCGGTAGAATTGTTTTAGTTGGTGTGGGGACGGATGTTGGAAGCAGTGGTTGTTGGTGTGGCTGTTGTTGGTTTGGTTGGTGTCCTTGCAACACAGCAACAATCTCTGCCGAAGTATTTAGTGACATGTTATATGAATAAACGTCGGATTATTATGTACCTGCCGCGGTTTCACTGATCTGATCTTCTGTCTCGTCCTCATTTGCAGCAAATTCAATCACAACCTGATCATGTTCACTGTTCTTAAACCGAGCCTCGGTAACAAGCTTCGAGATAATACTTTTGAAGGAGATTGCAAGCCCAGGCTCAAGACGGCCAAGAAGAGTGTTGAGTTCATCAATGAGACTTGTTGTTCGAGAAGCAGACAAGATTGCATTCGAGATATAAATAGGGGTAAGGACAGGGTTATCAACAGCCACTCTGCAGTCTTGCGTGATGAACTTAAATGCTACAGAGTAGATGGACTTGTCCGCAGGGATTCCCACATCATGACTTCTATTCACGCTGCGTGCAAGTTGAATATCCTCCACAAAGATTGATCTCCATTTGGGAGCAATCATTTCTGCATCTCCAGTGTTTCGAGCTTGTGCAATGGCCATTAGACTTTCAGCATCCCTCTTGTACTTCGCCCCCATTGCTGGACTGGCGTGCCGAGCACACTTGAACACTGTCGAGTCCTCACCACCACCCCAATACGCAAGCAAATAGCCGTTCTTTCGCATTGTATGAGTGCCAAATGGCCCGTCTCTGTATGGAATACATTCTTTTGAAATATGCTTGATTTGTTGAAGGAGAGTGGTGTATGAGACAGCCTCCTTGCAATGCATAACAGCTCCTGGCTTTCCTCGCAGCTCCATTAATCGAGACAATTCTGTTGCACTCGGAAAGAGGTATCCACTTGTGATTCCAGACAGAAATATCCAACCCAAAAGATGCCGAACAGGACACAGCATTGGGCAATCGTCAAGTCGCCACATAATTAAGTTAACTGGAACTTTATCAGACTTTCCAAAGACGGTGAATCCTAGGCCCTCAATTTCACCACTGGCTGAGAAAACGGTGATGTCCCAATTAATACAATTAAACTCAAACTTTCCTCCTCCCAAGTCAATCTTGTCTGTCTTAAATGTTGAAACCTCGTCCTCTCGGCTAAACATGAATGATCCAACAAGAACTTGTGTATATTGCAAAAAACCAGGAAGTCCTTTCGACATCAGATTTTGACGGATAGTCAGAAATTCTTGTGGAGTCCACGGCGAGTCTCCAAGTGCTTTGTAACCAGCAGCATCAATTGTGCTCTGGCGGAGGGTGTTTTGCACAATCGCACTCATGCAAGGGTTTCCACGGCGCCATAATCGAGGAAAGCCCCGTCCACGGCAACCATTACAGCCATAAAAGTTCCCTTGCTTATCAAGCAAAATACAATCGTCGCAAGGTTCGCAATATGGCTCATTTTCTTCGACTCCTCGCGCCTTGTGAATTGATGCCAAACTCGAAAGCAGCTGGTTACAGTTTTTCGGATCATTCCACCCGCCTTGACAAGGGATTGGTTGATTGTTCACATCAGTTACTGGTTGATCATCAGAATCCGTCAACGGAGTGCCTTCTGCCTTGCGTTTGAATTTCATGGCAAGCGATATTGTTTCAGCACTCATTGAAGGTGGTCGTTGCGGTGGCCGCTCTAACAGCATGAGCATACTGTCATAATCGCCAATAAGGGAGCAGAAGTAGTTCATTACTATTGTTGTAAGATTTGAATACATAAAAAGAGGTGTTTAAGAGAACTCACAATTAATGTGCTTCTGATACGCTGCAATTGAATTCTCAGAGAGAGGCTTGTTTCCGTGAGGAGCTACTGGATTTGCAGCTTGAGTGAGGTTGAGCCGTTTCAAAGCTTCCTGGATTCCGACCTTCGCTTTTGACTGCAGGTCTTCGGGAATCTTGAATCGGTCTTGTGTCTTTTTCTGATTTATACGCTGCGTTCGTGCTTCCGGCGTTGGTAGGTCTTCATTCACCTCTATGTCCATTTTGCGTCGTTTGTTTGGCGGGCGCACTGCAACGATTGTTAACAAAAGAGATCGAGGGGAAATTAGGGTTGTGGTTCATGGTTCATGAACCAAATTTATCGATTTTTACTTCGTGGTTCATCCCAGAATAAATATTATTACCACTTCTTTATTCAGCATGATTGCAGTTATGAATCCTCTTACAATTCCTTCTTGCCAGCAGAAGCAGCGGCGGCGGCAGCTTCTCTCTCCTTCTTCTTCAAGGCTCTCTTTCTGATGTCAATGTGCATCTTGTTCGACTCCTTGATAGCAAAAGACTCGCTCATAAAGGTCTCAATGAACCAAGACAGGATGGCGTGGGATGGGTAAGGAGCGCTATCAATGGATTTACCGACGTTTTTAAGAACAGCCTTGACAAAGTTCTTGGCAGTAGGTGTAGTCCACGTTGGCTTGCGGATCTTGGACATTGCAGAAACGACAAAGAAAGCACGGATGTGTTCAACGTGGACTCCCTTTGGCTTGAGTTCCATTGCAAGGGCATCAGACCAGAATCGAAGGAAAGACTTTGAGGCAGAGTAGACAGACAGCAATCCAGAGGGAACAATACCAGCGAGAGAACCAATGTTGAGGATGAGTCCCTTCTTGTTGGCGACAAGCAATGGAGCAACAATACGAGTAACCCTCATCTGGGCATTGATGTTCACATTCACAATATCCTCAATTGTCTTTCCGTTCTCGTCCAAGAACTCAACTGGGAATTCGTGGTTTGTGCCAACGTTGTTGACGAGCATTCGAACATTGTCGAGCTGACCAACCACCTTGGCAAACGCATCGTACTCAGCGTCGCCGGCATTGGCAAAGTCAATCACGTGTGTTCTAACATTTGCCGCGCCGTTCTTTTCGGTGATTTCCTTTTCAACGGTGCTGAGTTTCGAGGCATTTCGCGCAACCAAGAGGACGTTCACACCCGATCCAGCAAGTTGGAGAGAAAACTCTTTGCCGAGTCCGTCTGAAGCACCAGTCACAATGGCCCAGGACCCGCGAGTAACTCCAAAGGCCTTGAGTGGTTTGCCTGCACAAGAGTTAGTAATGCTTTCCTCCTCTCCACCAACACTGTTTCTGTCCTCACCTGGAATCACGTACGCATTCACAACTGTGTATGCAAACTTAAGGGCCTGAGTACCGAGGTAGAGCGCTCCGACTGCTCCAAGGGCATAGATCACCGTGTTCTCCATTGATCAAGTTTTTCCTGATGTTTTTCCCCTTTCAAAAACTCGTGGCTGTGCCAAGCTGCACCTTTGTAACATTTATTTCACGAACTTATCTGTTATCCAAGTACTTTTCATCGAGCTCAGTCTCCCCAAGCCAGACATCTCTTCGCATGTGCCTACACTAAAATGCCCATCGATAGGGTGAGTAACTAACTCTCTCATTCCCAAAACACGTTCCAGCGATCCCAGGCAATTACTCCATCTAGTCAAGTATGATTTTCCGTCCGCAGTCACATATGCACCCCACGAAGCACAAACTATGAAATACTGAAGCCTTCTCCAAAGCCATTCTTCTTCATAATCATCCATGACCTGAGCTGCTCCGAATGTTTTCAATATATGCCCAACCAGCGTTGAAGTTTTCTCCTGTTGGATACTCAGGTCAAAAGAACCAACGCTATCCAATCGGAATATAAATTGTTCATCGCTTGTTGGAGAATGAAATGCAATCGTGACAGTTATTTCGTCCTCGTGACCATCCATGACTTTCACGGTTTGCATGTGGTCAAACATGGATTTTGCAAGTTCAGGACAGAAAACGTTGTATCGGTTTCCTTGATTCTCAGTTTGAATGTCTTCGTCCATGGTGTCGTTATTATCGTCGTCTAATTCAGAGGCTCCAATTGAATTAATTCGAAATTTCATGTATGCTTCGTCAACAACACCGTCGTTGACACGATTCTGGCTATCCCACGGCACCGCCTCGAATACTTCAGGATCAAACTTGACAAGTTCCTCTTCAATAATGTCACCATCCTCCCCTTCTTCATACTCGTAATCAACAGATGTTTCGGACATTTCGTCGTAAGCCTCGTCGCCAAAGCTTGGATGTGCATCCTCAAACAAGGCCATACAAACTGGAACTCGCGCCTCCCTCTTCCAGATCAATTGAATACGAGTCATAAATTCTTCATCGAGTAGAGCCATCTTGGCAAGAGAATCTTCGTACATCATATTGATGGATGGAAAGAAAAGGGGGAACCAAAGTGAATGGTTTGGGTCCAACTTCTGGGCTTCACCATTCCAGAGCGGATTACTCAAAGCAATATCAGTTTCGCTCCGTATTTCAACGGAGAATATGTCGTTGAGGACCGTGGCAACGGAACGCTGATGCTCTGGAGCAACTTGCGCCATGAGCTTTTCAAACGCGACTGCAAATTCAGGAGTAACGCCCGTATCATACATGTATGCAGTGAAACGAAACGGTTGTTCGGCCGATTCCGTGTTGTTCCGAGAAGTGAATAGGCCATGTTGTTGTTGTTGTAACTGCAGTTGTTGATGTTGTGCATCTCGCGTCTGTTGAAACAATGCTTGAAGCGCCACTTGACATGGATCCGGCACAATATGTGACTTAAATATCGGTTCATTGGTAGGAACTCCAGCAGAAACCAACGAGGGAATCCAGCACGTAATCATCACTCTCTGAACAGGCTTCCAATCGATGGTCGTATCCACCACTCGACATTCAAAGTACAATACACTTCCAGCATATGGAGCCGTTGAATGAAGAGGCACTTTGATTTGAACTGAACAGAGCCGCTCCTTATCGTCATAGTTGGGTTCCTCGCCAGGCTCGTATTTGAACGACGGATAAGTACCATGGGCCAAGTATTGACAATGTTTCAAGAACGGGGCCTTCGTTGTTGAATGCAACTTGTGTGTTTCACGAGCAGCCAAAGAAGTTGTTTCTAAATGCCCGTATAAGGCATGAAGGAGTGCCCATTTACTCGGTAACCAAATATCATTCTGGTCACTTATTTCCATGAGTGCGTTTCGATCTTGTTCAATAGTGAGCATCAACCGAGATCCAAATCGAAATGGCAGATGGGAGCTTTCCATGCACATTGATTGGAATGACTTGCTTGTGCGTGATAGACGAGAGATAGACGGCAGTGAGAGGTGGGCAATAATAAGTGTCCACGTAAGGCGGACTTCATGGTGGACTTGATCCATTTCAAGAACAGAATGAAAAACAAAATCATTCATTGGACAAAATCTGCCGTATCAATAGCTTCTCGAAACTTTCTACTCAAAGCAATCGATGAATATGGCCACAGGGTGAAATTCTCCCCATCCTTCCCCCAATAATAAGTTCCCTTATCCACACTCCAAACAGTCCTGCCTCCTTCAAATCCTTTCTGAACCATTGCATTCCATGTATCACATGCTTCTCGCGTAACCTCAATTCGATCCCTTCCCGCTTTTCGACTCTCCTCCACAACACGTAATAACCAATCGGTCTGCCACTCCATCGGCAACAGGACACTCATATGTCCAAATCCAAGATTAGGGCCAAGAATGGTAAACAAATTCGGGAACGATGGGACCATAGTTCCCTTGTACGCTTTCGGCGACTGTATCAACACTTTCCCCAACTCCGGAGCAACAGACATATTCCCTCTTCGTCCGACAACCTTAAACTTCTGAAACACATCCACAAGCTCAAACCCTGTTGCAAGAACAATAACATCCACAGGTACTTTCAACCCTCCCTCAGTAACAACCCCCGTCTCCGTGACTCCAACAACAGAATCCCCATGAATCACCGTCACATTCTGTTTCCCAATCGTCTCCAGATACGTGTTTGACACGCAAACCCGACGCGCGCCGGGAGCATACGTCGGCGTTGCGAGCTTCTGCTTCAAGGGGTCTTTTGGAATCGCCTGGTGGATCACTTTTATCAGTTGAGATCTGAAGCTGGCGTGGATGAGGCGAGAGAATGGGTTGGAAGTGAGGAATTGGGTGTATCCGAATTCGAGGCCAAGGTAGATGTAAAGGCGCCAGAGTTTCAAAGCGTAGGGATGTACTTGAATATCCTTTGTGTATGTGGATTCTTTAGTTTGTATTTTATTGGGGAAGTTCAAAACATACCATTTCGCGATGCTTGAGTACTTGTACTCCTTCTTTTTATTCACCCATGTCGCATGTCTTTGGAATATCACCAAGGATGCAGCTGTTTTGTGCAGTTCTGGGATCACTTGGACCGCACTGGCTCCTGTCCCAATCACGGCGATTCGTTTCCCAACTGTTGAAAACGTAGCTGGCCATCGCGCAGTATGAACAATTTGCCCTTTGAACACAGACTGTTCTTTATGCCAGGAAGGATACTTTGGAACATGGAGAGGGCCGGTTGCAGAAATCACGTAATCGTAATATTCTTCGACGATATCCTCTGAGGCTAATACATGATATGACTCAAGCTTCCACTGATTTGTATTGTCTTGCCAGGTCAATCCAGATACATGGGTTTGCAATCTACAATCATAACAGTTAATGAGCAAAGTCAAGTGATAAGATTCGCAATCAAACCTGGCAACACGATATACTCCAAATCTGACAGCAACGTTTTCCAGGTACTTTCGAATCGCATCTGAAGAAGGATAATGATCGTCCCAATCTAAACCAATCATTCCGTTTAGTTTAGTGCTGATTAACCACAACCAATCTTACCACTCTTTAGTGCAACACTGAGTGAATATAAATGACTGGGTATGTCGCATCCTGCTCCAGGGTATCTGTTCCAATGCCATGCACCCCCTAGTTGGTCTCCCTGCTCAAACAACACCACCTTTGCGTTTGGGAACCTAATCTGGATTTGAATGCATGCATTGATTCCACCGAATCTGAATTTGAATAGCGTAAGTTGAGATAATGAGGAGTTGTATTGAAGGGATTTTACCCGCCACCAATGACTGCAAATGAAGGCATTTTTACGTTGTTCAATCAATTTCGTGCGAAAGGATAAAACTAACCTTTTTTCAAACTCGATACAGCCAGAAGATATTTGATAGATAATCAGTGACAGCGTTTATTTGTTAACTTTGAATATACCAGCAAAAAAAAGAAAGAACAGAATTAGAGCCGAGTGATGCCCTTCATGTAGTTATGCAACAACGTTCCCTTTGTTTCTTTTACTTGTTCAAAGACTTCTTGACAGCGTTCACAATGTTGTTGACACTAGGCAGAGAAAGCTCCTCCAAGTTCTTGGCATATGGCATTGGGATATCGGCACCAGTGACACGAATCACTGGGGAGTCCAAGTGGTCGAATGCCTCAGACTCCATGATCTGAGCAGCAATTTCAGAACCAACACCGAATTGTGGCCATCCTCCCTCAACGGTAACGAGGTGGTTGGTCTTCTTGATAGACTCGATGATGGTGGCAACATCCAATGGACGGATGGAACGGAGGTTGATGACTTCAGCCTTGATTCCCTCCTTGGCAAGCTCAGCAGCGGCCTCAAGAGCGAAACCGACTGGGCGGGAGTGAGCGACAATAGTAACATCAGAACCTGACCAAAATACGTTATAAATCAACTGCCAACTCGATCAAAGCGTAGAATAACTCTCACCCTCAAGCTCAATCTTGGCCTTTCCAATCTCAACAACAAAGTCCTTGCTCAAGACTTCGTCAGAAACCTCGAAGCTGATTCCGTACATCAACTCGTTCTCCAAAACAACAACTGGGTTTGGATCACGAATAGCAGCCTTCATCAAACCCTTGGCATCTTCAGCACTGTATGGAGAAACAACCTTGAGACCTGGAACTGAACCGTACCAGGCGGCAAAGCACTGAGAGTGTTGGGCGGCGACTCCCGCAGCAGCACCGTTTGGTCCACGGAAAACGATTGGGCATTCAATAGTTCCTCCAGACATGTATCGGGTCTTGGCAGCAGAGTTGACGACTTGGTCGATAGCCTGATTTTGAGACGTAAGCCTTTATATCATCACGATACGGTAGGAGGGATAAAAAACACACAAACCTGCATAGAGAAGTTGAAGGTCATGAACTCACAGATTGGCTTCAATCCAGCCAAAGCAGCACCGACAGCGATACCAGCGAAACCCATTTCAGTGATTGGAGTGTCAATGACACGCTTGTCACCGTACTTTTCAAGGAGACCCTTGGAGACCTAGATGCATCGTGTATTTTAGCTTTTCTGTATTCCAGGCGTTGCCGAGACGAGTCCTTCACGGAAAAAGGGGGAGGCAGGCACGCTTCTTCGATATCCTTTCTCTTATCCCATTACGAACGATCCAATCCAATAGAAAAACCAGGTCCATTTGAGTGACCATTTGATGATTGAATTGATGCGTATGTAGGCGTGTATCGACGGGTGCCTGCGAGGGAAGTGTTTGTGATTGTAGAGCAAGTACCTTGTAGGCACCGTTGTACTGGGCAACCTCTTCACCCAAAAGGAAGACGGTCTCGTCGCGCGCCATTTCCTCGTCCATTGCCTGGTTCAAGGCTTCTCGGACAGTCAATTGCTGATTGGATTGGATTGGATTGGAAGAACAGGTTTAGTAAAAAGCGAAAAGGACGGGGCGGCGGCGCCTGGGACAGCCACGTACTCCGGCGGCAATTGGCGTCGACGAGAGCGATCTCAGCTGCATCGATCGGATGGTGGTGGTGGTGGCAGTGGCGGCCCGCGAAAGGAGGGTGCGTGAGAACATCGTTGATTCGTTGAGGGTCAAAAACTAGGACATCCGGAAAAATCGAAGGTTGGCTTCCCTTCCCGATAAGAAAGAAGTCGAAAAGCCACGCTTCCTTTCTTCCCTTCTTCTCTTCTCTTCTCTTCTTCTATTCACAACATTTAAATGATTTCACCAGAAAAGATGCACAAGGCCCGTGCCTGTTGCTACAATTAAGTCACTTCCATCATCGTCATCAAAATCCATCCGATGAATCGCAACTCCTAGCCTATCCCCTGATTTGCCTCCGGATATACACGAAAGTCCACGAGGAAATAATTCTGATACAAGCTCAGGATCATGTCGATGTCCTCCTCCTCCATGCTTTGGACGATGGAGTGAAATAATAGGGTCTTGGAAAATAGTATCATTTGAAATTCTGTAGATTCTTCCTGATTCTAGCATAATCCATTAATATGTTGTGCGCCAAAGACTAGATTCACACCTCCATCCACAAGAGCTTCAGCGACCCACAATTCTCCGTTTTCCATGTACATTCCGCTTCCGCCAAGTCTGGCATTACTTTTCGAGCCTTTAAGTGTACTTAGAGTAACAGAACTCAACGATCGAGATCCAGAAGTTAGCGAAGTTGGATCAATAACTCGAACAACACCGGCCCCATAACCTCTCGATTTGAAGGGTGTTGCCACACCAGGAAGATCCAGAAATTTGGCCCTTGCGTCTGAACTATTTTCGGTTGGTGATGATGCCAAGAGATATTCTTTCGATTCATCGTCATCACCCAACAAAGACACCAAGAAGTTCCTAATTATTGTTTTACAATTTGTTTAAAGCGATGGTATAATCGTTACCTTCCAAAGCCGGTTGATGGCTCCTCTCCAGCAGTGGATCCAACTTGCACAGGAGCATTTCCATTTAATATCTGGAAAACTTGCACCATTCCGTGTGAATTTTCAAAGTAAGACGCTTTCCATCCAGGAGATCCAACGATAAGAAGGTCACCAATCACTCCAATCGAAGCACCAAACTCTTCGTAATTTTGACCGGAGGGCGACGAAAGAGACCACAGTGCATCATTTACAATAAGTGTTGGGCGATGATAACTGCTGGATTGAAACGAATGCACTACTCCCCGATTAGGACTGAACCAAGATCCGAAGTAAGGTGAACCAACAACCAAGTCAAGTTTTCCATTTCCTGACACGTCTCCAACAGTCAACACATATCCAAATCCCCGTATTCCATTAATTTGTCCAAACAACGATCCTCGAATCACGATGTCGGAATCAACATTTGCAGTGAGCTTACATCCCCTCCTTTTCTTTCTACATTTTCTTGCCAATCCTCCATCAGCGCTTCCATAAAAGACATACACTGCGCCAGTATCCGAAAAGGCAAATGGCGCTGAAACAACCAAATCGTCAACTCCATCTAAATTGAAGTCCAACACAGCCATCGAAGTTCCAAATCTCCCTTGATCGCTTGGTCCACAAATTTGAACGGTTGCCATCGACTCAACTTCAAGTTTCTCTGATAAGGAAAGCTCCTCATGCGACATATTTGACAAAACAAACACGCATCCACGCTGAGAAGCGTAACCGGGTGCGGCTAGAATCAAATCAAGAGTTCGGGAGGCTGATAAGTTTCCAGAAGTGATGGATTCCCCCAGATCAGCGTTAGGGTTCTTTGTATAGAAGGTGTTCATTTTGGCGACGCGTTGCATATGGTCGATGGAATGGCAATTTGTTTGTAGGACCCAAGACTTTGATATTTGATAAAACTCAGTGACTGCCTCTGGAAGGACAGATAACAGTCTGGTCAGTTTCGACGGCCTTTCTTCATCGCTTTTAGCTGGTAAAGTCCATGTTGAAAAACGTCCAAGTCCATTCCACCACAGGTTCCATGTATTTGCTTTGATTTCAAAAGTCTGGTTTTTGAACGAGGTCACTCTAGGTCTAATTTCTTTTGCCCAGTCCATGATAGATTGCATATGATGAACATGTTCGTTTCGTTGGAACGTGAATTGTTCAGGGCCTTCTAGGTCTTGTAGTTTGTCTTGATTGGCAGAGACAAACCCGCCATTGATTCCACCTGCGCATTCTAGTGGGAGGTTTTTCATTCCTTGAAACCCATTTTTGATGATAAATAGCCAACATGACACTACAGATCGCGACATGGACTGAATTCCTCCGTGTGGATATGAGTAGAACATATCAATCAGTAGAGGAGACTATTATTATGCATTAGATTATATTTACAGTCAGGCCATTAACACACCTCTTGCGCCCAATGCGGAAACAGGTACTTTCCAGCAACACGAATCCCTTGTGTCGCAGAATAACCCAGAGTCATGCACCGATTTAGATCAAACACAGAGACTAAAGGTATACCGATCAGCTGCAACAATATCTATGCGCGGAAAACGTACCTTCATACCCAAGGCTCTTGTAAATCTCAACCAAATCACCAGTTGGAACATGCCATTTGCTTTGTACCATTGTATTCAAATCCATCGAATGAGCCAACGCAAATTCTCCGCCAAAATCCGCTGCTTTATGCGCGCGAGCAAATGAGCCATTGAAAGCATTGTGTGCAAGTGCTTGAACCAATCCCCAACCACTATTATCCAAGTTATGCCAAATATAGTCCGACACGCCGTGAGATACCATCCCGAGATAGAATGAAATCAATGGAATGGCTTCGTTTGACCATTCAAGCTCACGTGTGATGTTATTGTAGGTTGGAGGATGTTTTTCGTGGAGGTGAGTGAAGGCAGCGTCCCAGAAGGCCGGCCAATGCGCAGCCTCGCCTGCGTCATTTTGATTCGCACAGGAATATCCCCTGAAGTGACGGGTTAGAGAGGAGAAGTGGCAGTGAGCAAGTATCATACCAGTCAGGGAAGAAAGAGCCAGCATGAAGACTTGGCAGTGATATCCTTTCGAATATGTTAGACGAATATAGTTGTGATGCTGAAGATAGTGCTCTTTCGGAAACGTGAATGTGGGTCGTCATCCTATCCAGTACAGGGCGTTATGAGGACGACTCAGTGAAACACCTGCATACCCGCTGCAGTGTGAAGGTATTGTTATTAATAGCATTATTCTGGCTTATGTCACAGGCTCTCAAATCCTTACCATGCCGCGACAAGGTTGGTCAGAGCAACCACAGCAATCAAAGTGTGAACAGCCATTTCTGAAAAAGAAATATTATTCCTTCTCTACATGCATTAATTTGATTCGGTACTTGAATCATGACGGAACACGGATGTGTACACAAAAACTGTTCCGCAATCTCCCTCTGCCACCTGAAGTGATGACTGCTCAACCTCTACTTGTGATCCACGGCGGTGCTGGTATCATCCAAAAAGATAAAGTCTCCTCAGAGAGAAGGTACTTACTGTTTCCCTTGCTGGAGACATCCAACTGATGTGGCACTGAAGGCAATTGTACCTTGACGGATTGAAGGATGCTCTCCATGCCGGATACGCTGTCCTCTCCAATGGAAATGGCTCCGCTATCGACGCTGTCGTTGCTGCTGTTGCGTCCATGGAGGACAGCCCACTCTTCAATGCCGGAAAAGGTGCGGTGTTTACCCGGAACGGAACACATCGATTGGACGTAAGTTCCTCTCACGGTTGCTATGTTTTCATTCATTGAGTTAATTGTGTAATGAAGGCTTCCATCATGAACGGATCCGACCTCCAAGCCGGTGCCGTCACCGGATTAACCACAACCAAGAACCCAATCAAGCTCGCCAAGTTGATCATGAACGAACAGCCAAATGGGCACTGCTTCCTTGTTGGTCCGGAAGCGGAGCGATTCGGTTTCAGCCATGGTCTTGTGCAAGTCACCCCTGACTATTTCGATACGGAAATGCGGAAGGCACAACATATTGCTGGATTAGAGCGCGATGATTCTAAACCAATCGTGTCTGAAGATTATCGGGCCGAGCAGTCAGTGTCCAAGGACCAAGGATCCGTTGATTCCGCTAAAGGCACTGTTGGAGCTGTAGCTTTGGATGCTGCTGGTAATTTGGCTGCCGCTACTTCTACTGGTGGCATGACCAACAAGTGGGAATCCCGAATTGGGGACACTCCAGTTATCGGAGCTGGTACGTACGCCGAAAACGGCGTCGTTGCAGTTTCTTCTACTGGCGATGGCGAAAAGTTTATTCGTGCGGTTGTTGCGCATGACGTTGCCGCTCAGATTAAATATGCGGGAAAATCAGTTGTTGAAGCGTCACAGGCGACGATGACGCGAGTTGAGAAGATGGGCGCATGTGGAGGTCTCATTGCCGTTGACTCGAAAGGTAATTTCAGTATGCCGAATACCGCGGGAATGTTCCGAGGCTGGATTGGAACTGATGGGGTTGCCCACGTTGGAATCTTTGTGGATGATGACTGTTAGGTTTCGCTTCATAATTCATAATACTTAGTAACCAATATATTGTTTAATTCAATCCAATAAGTTCATAAATCATTTCTCTAGTTGCTTCAGGGGCATCTTTTGGAGACAAGTGTCCTGCATGCAGAACCTCAACACGGCGAAGGTGCTTATGCTCAGTCACATATCCAACTGTCGTATTACCAATTTTCCAAATGTTTCGTGGAGCCTCTGAATAGTCCTTCTGTCCTGTCCATTCTAATTGTGAAATCCAATCATTACAAGAAAGGATTCCATCACGATAATCGAACTGGCCCTGATATAAAAGTACTTTGAGACTTTCCGCCGTTTCGCTGTGTTGAGTCCATTGTTTCTGGCTGAGAAGGTACGATACCACTCCCTTCGAACTCTTCATTCCGTCCTCAAACATAGCTTCAGCAACTTTGGGGTCTTTTTCGAATTTGTAAACTGTTGGAACGTTCAAGGCCTTTTTCACGGTGTCGATATTGAGAAGTGTCTCCATGTCAACCCAAGAGTTTTGAACACTGCCCTTACGGACATCGTATGGATTGATGTTTCCAGAAAACTCCTTGAACTTGGCAAATATTTCGTTTCTTGCCAATGTGGCTTCCCGCCACTGGCCCTTACTGGCCTTTTGAACTGAATCTTGGGCATAGGAATTCAACACTTCTGATTGTTTTTTGGAAACAAGGCCTAGTGCCAGAGCCAAAGGAGCATGAGCCAGAACTTGTGACGCAGGATCTGTCAAACCATTCCCAATTGCAATGCCGTTCAAGGGAAAAAAGTATTGCTTGAGCCTAAAATCATCGTTTGTCTCGTCTTTTTCCGACATGTTCTTGTTGTGCTCAATAATAGCGTTAGCAAATGAAGGGATGTACTTTCCGGCATATGATTCTCCCGTTAAGTAGAGTTTTGCCTTCCGTTGAGCGGGGAATAACTTGTAAAATTCTTCAAGAAAGAGAACGAGGTCGCGTCCAACGGCAGCTTGATTTGTAACATAGCCGTTCTTGTATGAGGGTCCACTAGTTGCCGAAAAAGAAGGCGTTGATTGGGAAGTAGGCGAGACTTTGCTGTAGCCCACACCCGCAGGATTGTCAATAAAGAGCATCGAAGCCTTTTCATTCCAAGTCCAGTTGTTGCGTGTCAAAGTGAGATCGTTGTTTACGCGAAGTGGGCCCATTTCGTAGAAGAGGCCAATCATGCTGCTTGAGCCAGGCCCGCCTTGCAGCCACACGATCAATGGCGCAGGATCGTCCTCGGGCCCAGTCTGAGTCTGAGTCTGAGTCTGAGTCAAACTGGGAAAGAACCAGAAAAAGAGCGATGCATTTGCCCTGGTTGACGTGTCTCCCGCGTGTCTCCCACTCGAACCACCGTTGCTTGGCTGCCATCCATCCGGGAACGTCCTGCTCCCCTTCAGTCAGTTATAACCTCTGCATCAAAATGGTGACACGAAGAAAGTGGCGACAAACCGGATTCCAACGAGTCCTGCAAAACTCTCTTTGATTGGTGCAACTCCATTCGCCCAAGGAAGCTTTGAATGCTTCACGAGGTACTGTTTCGCAGCGGCGGTGTAGTTTGATCGTGTGGGCGTTGGGACACGTGTGGAAAGACTGAGAATGACGAATCCAATGTACAGGAGAAGCGCCAGTGTAATGGCAAGGCCACGCACAAACATCTTCACCTTCAAAAATTAATTAAATCCTTTCCCTTATGCATAACCTTGCATTTTAATAGTAGGAAGAAGGAATTCAAACGACAAGGGTCCAACCAAATCTTTGTTGAAAATGATCGCTCACAGTGCTCCAATCAACACACCTCCACCGCAAATTCTTTCACCGCCAGCCGGAAATCATCCATATGTTACATTATCTCCCATGGCGACAAGTGGAATCTTTACGGCTCCCCATCCTCCCTCCCAGGTTTGTTCGACCCCCCTGTCAAACCAAGGAATACCATAGAAAGGCTGTTACTGAAATTCGAATCAACCGATAGCATGCTTACCAATACTGGCAATCATTTGATTGGCCTGGATTCGACCATTCAACAGCAAACGGCCAATCAATAATGGACTGCATCAAACTTGCTATTCTATACGACGTGTCCGTCTTCGCTTACAATGGAAACACACAAATATGCCATTTCAAAAAACCCCTATTTCAACGCGGCGCTACAATGGTATACCCTTCAAACTCGTCTATTCCATGCACAAATGGCAAACCGGGTTGTCTCGCTATGATTCAGGATGCTGACTTTATCAACGCATACGGAGTGCTGGACAAAAAGGGCCATCCAACGACTGCAAAGGCCAAGGACCCTCTAGCCTGTGCGCGCATGTGCAACACGAAGAAAAGCATTTGCGCTATGGCAACGTTCTTTAAAGGCAAATGCACAATGAAGCAACCGATAAAAACCAAAGATTCTGCTGTCTATGCCGGTGTTGTATGGTTCTTGAAGGGGGGAATGTGAGCCGCAAAACCTTTACTTAATAACCACCATTGCATAACATAAACCAACATCAATAAAAACCTGAATGATCTTTCCTCACTGTATCGATGACAAATCGATTTGGAATTGATGGATGTGACAGGAAAATTGCAGGTTGTGAAAAAAGCCTCTTCAAACATGAGCTTCCTCGAGGCTGTTACTTCCCGGAAGACGAAGGATTGGTTAAAAGCGTTACTGGCTGTAAGTTCATGGCAGTCGTGAGCTAACAAACTGACTTATCTCTGGCTAGTACGTACTGACCATTACGTTCATTTTTTCGCCATGGAACTCTTGGATCCAACCTCGCTCATTCAGCAATGTTGTACTAATAGCTGTCATTCAATCGCCGTGAGTTTGAACTTGTTGCGAGTTCTTACATGTCAGGGGCACTGAACCATTCTTTGCAGTGCAAAAACAGTGGGCAACTTCTTGGACTCTGCCTTTCTCTTGTTGATCGCCATGTGCATATCGAGTGCAATCTTTGCATTCATGCAGGCGGTTGCGGGTGACTCGTACGCTGGACTTGCCGTGATACTATTTATAGTAACATACCTGTTCGCGACACTGCGTACCTTCAACATTGCTCGCTACTTTGTCTTCTCTCTCGTTGGGCCTCTTTTTGCTTTCTCTGCTTGCACTAGTCTTGTTGGAGTATCTGGAAAAAACACAACTAACGGAGCTCAGTTTGATGAGAACTTCTTGGTTAGCACCATCAAATCTTATTTGATTGGGTTGGCAATATGTACCATCATCAATATTTTTGTATTTCCCGACTTTGCGGAGCCTCATATTAATGAGCAGTTCCTCTCTGTTCTTGAAAACCTGAAGCTGCTATCTGGTTCCATTTTATCATCAATTGAAGGATCCGAAATCGAAGACGAAGAATACGCAAAAGGGAATGCAGTTCGTGCAGAACTGGTCGCTAAGATTCAACAGGAATTTGGATTGATTGATGCAAACATTAGCCAGGCCTCAGCTGAAATTGTATACTCACACTTTTCCATCAAAGACTACAATCGTATCCTCAAGAATATGAAGAGTGTGGCCGCCGTACTGTTTTCAATTCAAACGACGTTATCTTCTGCTGGTGCTCAGCGCTTGTTACGAAGCCCCGTGTTTGCCCAGGAAATCTCTGATGCCATGAAAGGAACGTGGCAAAACATACGAACGTCATTGGGAAGAATGTTTACCGATATTGAAGCAAAACTGAATTGCGCCTCATCCAAACGAAAGCGCAACCACGACATGAGTGAGCAAGAGCTTGAAGAAGCTCTTCTTAAATCAGTTCAATCGAGTAAAGATGCTCTTGTCGAGTTTGAACAGCACAATCCCGCTGCATTCTTCCCAGTTTTTGCCGTGAAAAGTGACATCCATGAAGGTGTTTTGACAACGGAGATTCGAGAAGGATGGGATAAATTTCTTCAAGTTACATTCTTCATTCTCGGCGCTAAGGAGGTTTGTGTTTTCAATCAAAAGTCTTGTACTTTCCTTCTAACTCTCTTTCTCGTTTGCAGCTTGTGAAAGAACTCACTATTCTTCACTCCGAGTTGGCCGGCATGGGAAAGCACCTTAAAGTTCGCTTGCATTTCCGACACTTTTTGCCATCTGAAATCTTCAAACGTGCTCCACATCACGATCCAACAATGGGCCCGGCAATCACAACGCGAATGAAGCTCTCACGTTTTAAGGATTTCTTTTTGTCATCTAGTTCCATCTTTGGACTCAAGTGTGCGGCAGCTCTTGTCTGTCTTCAGATGATTCTCTTCAATCGTCCTGATATCTTCAAACAGTGGTATCTAAATGGAGCAGTCACGTCGCTTCTGGTTGCGATTTCGCCGTCAATGGGACAAACTTATCTTGGTCTTCCATTTCAAGTTTTTGGTTCCTCATTGGGTGCACTTTTGGGATATGCGGCAATAAAGGCTTGTGGAAAGACAAGTTACGGTGTCGTAGGTTTTGCCGTTTTGGTTGCTATTCCTGGTTACTACTTGCAGCTAAAGGGTCCAGCAACCTTTGTTCTCGGACTGCTTATGTTGATGTCATTTTCCACAGTAAGTGGTTTCACTTTGTCGGATTATGCTAACTTCTTTCAGTACGTTTCTGTTTCGAATGCAAACTCTATCAATCCTCTGTTCGATAGTCCTGAACTTTACCTCGGGAAAACGATTGGAACTTTGACTCTTACCTTGAGCTTTGCCGTTGTATTTAGCTTGATACTCTACCCGACTCTCGCTCGGCGAGTACTTCGGGAGAAACTTGCTGAGGCATTTATCGAGCTCAACATATTTTACCGCAAGATTTTGTTGGCCACAGTCAACGTCCCCGAGAGTGTCATTACGATCGACGAAGATGATGAAATCAAAGAATGCAGAAACCAAATTTTGACGAAGCTACTTGCCATTGAGACTTTGATGGTGTTTGCTGCTGCTGAACCAAGATTGGAAGCCAAGTTTGCAAGTGAAAAGTATCGCGCAGTATTGACGAGCCAATATCGGCTCTTAGACAGAATGGAGTGTCTGCGCATGTCTGGCGGAGGCTCTCCTTTTGATGTCGATATTCGAAAGATGTTGAATACGGGTGACATCGGAAAAGTTCGTATTGAAATGCAGAAAGCGATTCGGTATGGCTTCCATTCTCAATTACCTACCTATCATGAAGAACTAATTCATCTAGATTGTTGCTTTACGTTTTTGCATCGACCATGCTCACCAAAAAACGGATGCCGCCAGCGCTTCCACAGGCCTCGAAGACTCGCGACAGGTTGGGAGAAACGTTTGTTTTAACGCTTATGCAGCATTTCTACGGGCTGCACCCTTCATCGGATGTTCTGGAAGGTATCGTTCCACACGACAAAGATGGATTTTTGGCCACACTCAACACCGAGAAGTGGATGCGGTTGGCCAGTTTCTCTGTTGCTGCTCGTGAGGTTGCTTATGAAATGGATAACATTACTCCTCACATGAAATCCATATTTGGAGAATATCCTGACATTTTTATTGCTGAAGAGAAAGAGGGAGAAAGCAAGGAAGCAGAAACCAACAATGAGTGGCTTTTGAGTTGACGTATTTCAAGTTATGTGAAATCCCCTGAAGAAATAAAATATTTCAAGTTATTTTTCCGGAATCAATTAATTTGGGATCATTGCGACCCATGTGGAAAAAGAAGCCGAAAAGCCTAGTCTCCAAGCAGACCCCGTTGAAAAAATGGATGCCTCTTTTTCCCGTAGGGGTCTGCACCGTTTCAATTGACGAAAAACCACCACCCAACGGCGAGTTGATACACAGCCCCCACCATTCATCGTAACACCCTACAATTTGGCACAGGTAATCTTTGCCCCAACACGGAGGTTTCCTCTGTCCCCGATTTTTGATATTTTCACTAGATGTCCACTACCTCCATCACAGCCGCTCTCGTTGATGTCACCCGCGAGGTCTACTAGTCTGCAAAGCCCGCATTTGGCAGCAAGATACCGCTTTGGCGTTGGAATAGCACAAGGATGTGTTTATTGTGATCGAAACAGGATCAGGAAAGACTTGGATCTTCCTATCGGCCCTGGCCCCTCCTTGTTCACTGCTGCCTCCATCCAAGACACTCTGGATAAATTCGTTGGAGTATTGCAATCAAGCTTCAACCGAAACGAAAGTAAAAGTTACAGTTCCTCTCTTTGTACCGTGTTAAACTGGAATCAATGCAGCATCCCCTTCTTCTATCTCTAATTCCGATTTAAATAATACAATTTACAATCAATTTATTCAATAATTACGATTTTCTTACTTAGTTGGAGGCATCGGAAAGGACGTGTAAATTGCACAATATCAAAAATCGGGGACAGAGGAAACCTCCGCGTTGGGGCAAAGACTACCTGTGCAAAATTGTAGGGTGTTACGATGAATGGTGGGGCTGTGTATCAACTCGCCGTTGGGTGGTGGTTTTTCGTCAATTGAAACGGTGCAGACCCCTACGGGAAAAAGAGGCATCCATTTTTTCAACGGGGTCTGAAACGCAGACTACGAAAAGCCCACAAAAACTTTCTTGCAAGCGCCAATCGAGCGCCAATGAGCGACAAGTACCGTTTCGTCAAGGACTGGTTCAAAGTGACCCTTGCAGTGAGTGGTGACATAAGTTGATAAGCTCATGGACTAATTAAGTGACAAAAGTTTGTTCTTGCTACCACATTCATTCTCTCTCCGTGGGCTTCATGGATTCAGTCTCGTACGTTTGGTAATGTCATCTTAGTGACTGTCATTCAATCACCGTAAGTTAAGAGTTCTTTGCAATGGTCCCTTATGTCTCTGTTCCAGCGCCAAGACCGTGGGAAACTTCTTAGATTCATCATTCCTCTTGCTGATCACGACAGGGTTATCTGGTGCTATCTTTGCTTTCATGCAAGCGGTATCAGGGGACTCGTACGTGGGGCTTGCATTCATCCTATTTTTAGTTACCTACACTTTCGCTACTCTGCGCACGGTCAATATTGCTCGCTACTTTGTGGCTTCGTTAATTGGTCCCATTTTCGCCTTCACTGCTTGCACCAGTCTGGTCGGTGTGGCTGGAAGAAATTCATCAGGAGGTTCCCAATTTGATTACAACTTCCTCACCAGCACAATTAATTCGTACTTAATTGGTCTTGCCATCTGTTTCATCATCAACATTCTTGTCTTCCCAGACTTTGCCGAACCGCATATCAACGAGCAAATTATTTCTGTTTTGAGGAACATTTCTGACCTCTCAAGCTCAATTTTGTCGTGTATGAGTGGGGCAGAGACAGTTAAAGAAGCTTTTTCTGAAGGACATCAAGCTCGTGTCAAGCTGGTGGCTGAAATTCAAAGCCAATTTCGAGTGATTGATACCAACATCGCTCAAGCTGCAGCCGAAGTCAGCTTCTCGTATTTTTCAATCAAGAGCTATTCGCGCATCGTCAAGGGATGCAAGAGTATTGCATCCGTCTTGTTTTCCCTGCAAACGACTCTGGGCTCGGCAAGTGCACAACAATTACTTGCCAGTGAAGAATTTGCGAATCATATTGCTCCTAAAATGCAAAGCACTTGGATTAAATTGGACTCAGCTTGCAGGCTTTTGTTTGAAGAAATCACTCACGAAATGAATGGCCACAAGTCAAAAGCACCTCGTAATTCAGAGACAAATCTTGAGAAGGCACTCGAAAACTCCACTCAAGTTACAGAAGACGCTTTGCTTGAATTTGAGAGCCACAATCCATCAGTATTTTTGAATTTGTTCTCGGAAAAAGATCACGTCGCTTCTGGAGTATTGACAGCTGAAGTTAAATCAAGCTGGGGGAAACTTCTGCAAGCAACTTTTTTCATTCTTGGGTCAAAAGAAATAGCGAAGGAACTCACCTCTCTTCATTCAACAATCTGCGCCATTAACAAGAAGCGCAAGGTTCGGCTTCATTTGAGACATTTCCTTCCTTCTGGAATTTTCAGGCGCATCCCTTCTCCAAAAGGCGACGAAACTGAAGTTGTCACTTTCAGGATGAGACTGGGAGCAATCAAGGACTTCCTTCTGTCTTCAAACTCCATCTTTGGATTGAAATGTGCAATTGCTTTGGTGTGTTTGCAAATGATCCTCTTCAATCGCCCCGATATTTTCAAGCAATGGTACCTGACTGCTTCCGTGACTTCACTTTTAGTTGCAATTTCGCCGTCAATGGGTCAAACCCTTTTGGGACTACCAATTCAGATTGTTGGATCTTCTCTTGGGGCTATCATTGGATATGCTGGTGTTATCGCTTGTGGAAAGACAAGTTATGGACTGGTTGGATTTGCGGCTTTAGTTGCCATTCCTGGCTACTACTTGCAACTAAAAAGCATGCAAACGTTTGTGTTCGGGTTGCTGATGCTGATGGCTTTTTCCACTGTAAGTCGCAATTCTCCCTTCTGGATAATTTTACTCACAGAGTGTAGTATGTCTCTGTGTCCAGTGCGAACGCTATCAATCCAGCTTTTGATAAGCCTGAATTGTATCTCGGAAAGACTATCGGAACCCTTGCCATTTCGTTGTCGTTTGCTGTCGTTTTTAGTTTAGTTCTGTACCCCACGCTGGCCAGAGACGTCTTGCGCACCAAAATGTTCGAAGTTTTCAAAGAATTGAACATCTTCTACCGAAAGATCATTGTTTCCACAGTCAATGTACCAGAAGGAGTTTTGACAATTGAGCAAGATGAAGATGTAAAAGACACGCGAAACCAGATCTTAACTAAATTGCTTGCCATCGATACGATCTTGGTGTTTGCTTCGGTGGAGCCCAAATTGGAAGCCAGATTCGAAACAGCAAAGTACAAAGCCGTTCTTGAGTCTCAACACCACTTGCTAGACCGTATCGATTGTTTGCGATTGTCAGCTGGAGATAAACCATTTCATCCAGATGTGAGAAAATGGCTCAACAGTGGAAATATTGGGAAAGTTCGTGTAGAAATGCAAACTACGTTCCGTCTTCTTTTGTATGTATATGCATCAACTATGCTTACAACGCAACGAATTCCACCAGGGCTGCCAAGAGCTGCTGAAGTGCGTAACAGGCTCGCTGAAGAATTCGTCTTAACTGTGATGAAACATTACCACGGCTTGTCGGCGCCAGGTGAAGAGCTGGAAGGGATTATTCCAAACGACGAGAAGAGCTTGCTTTCTACTTTGAGTCAGGAAAAATGGATGCGTCTGTTGAGTTTCTCTGCATCAGCGCGTGAGGTTGCGGAGGAGATGGATCGCATCACTCCTCAAATGGTTGCCATTTTTGGAGAATTTCCAGACCTTTTGACCCACGTAAACCAAAAAGAAGAGGATTCGGTGGTTGAGGAGAATGAATGGTTGATTTGATACTCCCCCTTCTACTTCGCGGACATTTCCGTGGCCTTGCAGTTATCCATTTATCTTTCCATTTTCTTATCATTTCGGCATGTTTCTTGGACGACCGTTTGGGGCGGGATGAGGCTGGTTGTGGCTGGTCCACGTCCCAATAAATGCTCTTTCCAAAATTTTTTCGTAACCTCATTCTCCCTGAAATCAAATGGCTATCAAGGAGTTCCTTGTTTCTCGCATGGCCAAAGACTGGCTCAAGGCGGTTTTGGCAGTGAGTTGCTCAGTTGACGTCAAACCAACAACTAACAAAGCTGTTGGCGAATAGTTTGTTCTTGCGACCACTTTCATTCTCTCGCCTTGGTCCTCATGGATCCAGTCTCGTACGTTCGGAAACGTCATCCTTGTAACTGTGATCCAATCACCGTGAGTTCATCAACTCTTGACTGTCATAAGAGCTAATCGTGCTTTAGGGCCAAATCTGTGGGTAGCTTCTTGGATTCATCTTTCCTGCTGTTGGTCTTCCTTTTCATTAATAGTGCAATCTTTGCATTTATGCAAGCTGTGGCTGGAAATTCATATCCAGCTCTTGGAGTGATTCTGTTCCTTGTCACCTACATTTCGGCTACCATCCGTACTTTTAACGTTCAACGTTACTTTGTTCCTTCTTTGGTTGGACCTCTCCTTGCCTTTACCGCTTGTACCAGTCTTGTTGGCGTTGGAGGAAGAAACTCCTCTGGAGGTGCTCAATTTGACAACAATTTCCTCATTAGCACAATCAATTCGTACTTGATTGGTCTCGCCATCTCGTTTATCCTCAATATTCTGGTCTTCCCTGACTTTGCCGAACCTCGTATCAATCAACTCCTCATTACCGTCTTAGCAAACATTTCCGACCTCTCCAGTTCTATTCTGAAAAGCATCAGTGGTGCTGAAATTACCAAGGAAGACTATGCTGCCGGAAACGAAATCCGTACAAAATTGGTTGTTGAAATTCAAAATCAATTCAGATTGATTGACACCAACATTGCTCAAGCTGCAGCTGAAGTCAGCTACTCTTGCTTTTCTGTCAAAAACTATGGTCAGATCGTCAAGGGATGCAAGAGTATCGCATCCGTGTTGTTCTCACTTCAAACGACTCTCTCCTCTGTCAGTGCTCAACAACTTCTTGCAAGCAAAGAATTTGCAAATGAAATCTCTCCAAGAATGCGTGGCTCTTGGATCAAACTTGACTCTGCCTGCAAGAACCTTTTTGACGAGGTTGCAACAGAGATCAACGATCGCTCTAAATCGAATCGTATAGTTGATAAAGAGGCCGAAGAAGCTCTTGCACAGTCTTTGCAAGTGGCTCAAGAGGCTATCGTTGAGTTTGAAAACCACAACCCATCTGTCTTTTTGAAAGTGTTTTCTGAGAAGAAGGATATTTCTGAAGGACTTTTGACAAACGAAGTCAAAGCAGGTTGGGGTAAACTCTTACAGCTCACGTTCTTCATTCTTGGTTCAAAGGAGGTAAGTTCTTGTCGACTAATAGGTATAATATTGTTACTGACATTTTCCACAAGATTGTCAAAGAACTTACCACACTTCACACTGATATTTCCCAAATGAGCAAATCTCGAAAGATTCGTCTCCACTTTGGATACTTTGCTGCTACAAATGCTCTAAAGCGCTTTGCCTCTAGCGGTTCTAACAATGCTGGATGGTCAATTCGGGGACTATTGGTCGCTGCAAAAGACTTTGTTTTGTCCCCCGGTTCCATTTTTGGTATCAAGTCTGCTGTTGCGCTGGTTTGTCTTCAGATGATTCTCTTCAATCGACCAGACATTTTCAAGCAGTGGTATTTGGCAAGTGCTGTAACAACGATTCTTGTTGCAGTTTCTCCTTCAATGGGACAAACTTACCTCGGTCTTCCAATTCAAATCATCGGATCTTCGGTCGGAGCTATCTTGGGATACGCTGGTGTTGTTGCTTGTGGTAAGACTAGCTACGGACTTGTGGGTTTCGCGTTTTTGGTTGCTGTTCCTGGTTATTACTTGCAGCTTAAGGGCTTGCAAACATTTGTTCTTGGATTGCTCATGTTGATGTCCTTCTCAACAGTAAGTTTTACATCAAATACTAGGCAGATAATCAATACTAACACATACCAAATAGTATGTCGCAGTCTCTAACGCGAACGCCATAAATCCATTCTTTGATGCCCCAGATTTGTACTTGGGAAAGACCATCGGAGCTTTGGCTGTCACTTTGACCTTCTCGGTCGTATTCAGTATGGTTTTGTACCCAACTTTGGCCAGAGACGTTCTCCGTGAGAGAATGTGTGAAATCTTCCAGGAAATCAGTATGTTCTACCGCAAGATTATTGTTGCTACTGTCAACGTTCCAGTGGATTCCATTCACGTCGAACAAGATGTCAGTGTTCAGGAAGCGAGAAACCAAATCTTGACAAAGCTCTTGGCTCTTGAAAACTTGGTTGTTTTTGCTTCTGCAGAACCCAGACTCGAAGGTAAATTCGAAACCGCAAAGTACCGAGCTGTCTTGGCTTCTCAACACCGTTTGCTGGACCGTATCGATTGTCTCAGAATGTCAGCCGGAGACAAACCCCTCGACAATGAAGTCAGAACTCTGATGAACCGCGAAAATATTGGAAAAGCTCGTTCTGAGATGCAGCAAACCTTCCGGTAAGTCCTCTCAAATTCATTCAAGAACTATATTGAAAGTTTTATCTAGCCTTCTTTTGTACGTTTATGCATCTACTCTTTTGACCAAACAGAAGATCCCACCAGGCTTGCCAAAAGCCGCTGAAGTCCGTAACAAGTTGGCGGAAGAGATCATTATGACCGTGATGAAACACCATCATGGATTGTATCCTGCTGGAGATGAGTTGGACGGAATTATTCCAAAAGACAAGGAAGGAATCTTGCGAACTCTCAACACAGAGAAGTGGATGCGTATCATTAGTTTCTCTGCTAGTGCTCGTGAAGTTGCCCAAGAGCTGGACCGTATTACTCCCCAAATGGTTGCAATTTTCGGTTCCTTTGCTGACGTCTTGACAAAGGAGGCTGATTTTGTCGCTGAGGAGAACGAATGGCTCATTTGAATGCGTTTATCATCTACAATTTAGAACAGAAATAAATATTGAAAATAGATTCATATGCGATTATCTAACATTTTGGGCCCGGTTTAGTTGATTCAAATTGCAAACAAAGGAAATCGAGAAGAATGGAAACTCAACTGACATGAAGATTGTGAATCCACTGCTCTTCTTCACGCTCTATTCGGGGCTTATCACCGCCATGAAAAATCAGTCCTATATTGAGCTTGGCGTGATAAACTCCTATTCTTATGTTGACGGCGCACAACTTGATGCTTCTGGCTCGATTGTCACATCATTTCAAAGCTCGCTCAAATTGGCCAACATTGACATATCTGGATACGGAAACGATGGAGGAACATATTTCACAGACTTGATGATGCAGATAGCTGTGAAGATGATAAACGAAAACCCTTATATTCTACCCAACACAACAGTCATACTGCGACGATTTAACGACATGGATCCCACGAGACATATCAGCAACAACGTTTCTACAGTAACTACAGGATTTGCAACCATAACTGCAATGGAAATTGGAAAGCAAAAAGGTTTTTTTCTTTGTATCATATACAACATCTGAACCAAACAAATAGATTTGTTTGGTCTAGTTTCCGCGGAATATAGTTCTGTGCTCAACTATGTTGGTGAATTGACATCAGTGTATAAAATTCCAACTTGCGGGCTTTCTCAACTGTCTCCAAGATTTTCAGACAAAAACTTGTACCCATACTTTTTCAGAATGATCTCCGGAATGAGTTGAGTAAAATCGCGTATTTGGCATTGTTTTGTATTTAAGCCGTGGATTGCAGCCGGAAGTCGAGGGCTTGGAAACAATTATGTCAAACTATTTCGTAGCTGGAACGTCAACAGAGTGGGAATCATCGTTCAGCAAGACGTCACATACAGTTACCTGGGTACGTATTTGCTTTTGATTCCGTTTATTCATCGCTTGCAAAGCGGCGATCGACATGAAAAGGGTGTTTTCAATGAATGGGATTCTGTTACTAGCAGAATGCAGTGGTCGAACCGGGCTCAGTCTTCAAGACATTGCATGGATCGCAACATGTCTAAAAACAGCAGATACGCGTTACATTGTTATCCTGGGGAATCCAGATTTCGTATCTAAAGTCTATTATTATGCCGGATCACGACACGGGCTAGTTAATGCAGACCATGTATGGACAAGTCCTGTCTCGCCACTGCCTTACACCGACCCAGTCACATGTAAGGACTCAAATTACCCAATTCTTCTAGATTTTAAAAGATCGTACAGTATTTGGACCTGATTATTACAATTATTTACCCGGCTTCATTCAATTCTCTTCTAACCCGACTTTTAATGTCACGGATTTAAACCTGTTCTCCGAGATTGTTCGCCAAGCTGCAATTATTGCCGATTACCCGCTCACTGTCGATATTGTGAGCTTTTTCGATACTCCCACAGCATTTGACTGTGCGATGACGCTAATGATAGGGCTGGATCGAATGCTGAAGGAAAATGGAGGGTTTCCAAAGAATTGGCGAGACTTGCTCAATCATACAGCGTTCTCAAATACTGGATATAATGGACTTGTTCAAGCACCAACGATTCTGAGCGCAGAAGGAGATTTGGTGCTTGGGTTTACAGCATGTGTTTACAACGGAACTATGTTTGCGTGCAATAGTATGGAATATTCTGAAGTAGTATTTTGGTTAACTGGCTGTTTTAGATTTTGGTAAAACAAACGATGCCGGTTTTTCTTACTACATGAAGCCACAGTTCTTTGGTGGATCATACATTCCACCTCCCGATGGTCCTCCAATTCAAGAAATAACTTACTTTTCGGAGACTATTGAAACGCAGCACGGACAAATAATTGTAATTCTCATTAGCCTTGGTCTAATCGTGTGTCTCCTTTGTTTGAAGTTTTTAGTTGAAAATCGACGTAAATCTGTGGTCCGAGCGAAAATTTTCACGCATTCTGTTTCAATCGTTTTAGGAATCATGATAATTTACGCATCATTAGCGCTTTATTTGAATGAGGCAACAGTCGTCACATGTAATTTACGGATCTGGATGTTGGCTTTTGGATGTTCGTTATGTTTGGCTGCATTCATCTTCAAGAACATATTCATATCGCAAGTTATTTCAGCAAGAAAGAAATTGAAGAGAGAGTATATACAGCACCTTGAATTGAGCAGGGAATTGTGTCTGACTGCAACTGTCCTTATTGAAAATGTAAGTAACGGGTGTCGTTGAAAAGCTAAAATTAAACCGTAGATCATTGTCATTATATACGCTTTGAAAGGAGGTTCAGTTCCATCATATGCTCCTGTTGGCTTGAATTCAATCAACGTTTGTAAAAGTACTTCAAGCTCCGAGCACTGGGAAACAGCAATTTATGCGTACAATATTGCTCTAGCTGTTGCGCTCCTCCCAACAGTCTATTTCGTACGTAATATGCAATCAATCCACAACGAGTTCATTCTTTTGGGAACGATTTTTGTCCTTCTAGCAATATTCTTTGGCTTTGTTCGAATACTTGATTCCAATCCAACCCGATCATCCACGTTTTATCGTGCAATTTGTATATGGTTTTCGGCCACGGTAATACTGGTTTTGTTCCTCGGACCTGTAATGTACAAGATGCACCGAGATACTTTCCTAGACACAATTCAAAAGCGGATTCTCAACAATATGTCAAATCAAAAACAAAAATCTAACATGACAACGTCGAGGGGTTTTTCCAAATCGGTTTCAATAATGTCGCCGAAGCTTGGAGTGCGGTCTCAATTAGGGAGTCCAGGTTCTTACCATAGGCGCGATCATGATCTAAAATGCGTGATATTTCGATGGAAGATGAGTCATACTTTTTTCTGGAGTACATGGACTGCTGGAAAAATCACATTCAACTGTACAGCTTCCAGAATGTGGATAGCCTTGGAACAGATAATGGACTTCCAATGTTTTGGACTCGAGAATATACAGGTTACAAAGAAAGAAAATTACGCGCGTTTAGAATTTCGGAATATCGTTGTTGAGGTAGTTGGCCTTGATGGAACCAATGTTGGTGATGAGGTGATGGCCAAATTTCAGGAAATGAAGCAAACTTTCCAGCGAAGGATTGCAGCGGCTCTGGAAAAATCTGATACAGAAGCAGTTCTCAAGAAAGTCTTTAGCCATGAGATTCTGAGCAATGGGGGTGTGAATGGGGCTATGAGCAATGATGAACAATAAAAAGTGCTGCAATTTGTACGAATTTACTCTGAACATCATGCACCAATATCAGGCAAACACTGTGAATGCGGGAATTTAGTACATTTCAGAGGTCAGAACAAATATTACCACAAAGTTCACATATCCCATTTGAGCCCCGCCAACACCAGTACTTTCACTTACTGGAACCATAAACTGCAATAAAGACATTAGTAAATAAATGTCGAACTGCGTCTTCTTGAAGGAGCAGAAAGGAAACTCACCTGCATTGACAACATACCCTCCCCATTCAACCTCAAACTAACCCTGGTACTCAACACTAGCAGCGTCTTGAGTGCAGGCTGAACAACTGAATATTTGTATTCATACGCAACCTCTTGGTCGCATTTCACACTTTCCAAAGCATCCGCCTCGTCACTTGCAGTTCCAAATTCATTCGAACCACCCATATACTCGACAACAGTTTCACCCGCGAGACCACGTGATGAAATACGCAGGTGAGGTGTGCGTGGGCTTACATGGATTTTGAGAGTGTCAGTTGATGGATCGAGTTCAGAGATTGCGTGGGTGAGCCAGATGGACTATAACGTATTACGGAATAACATCAAGAAAAAAGGGTAGTTCACTCAAACCTTCATTGTGATTTTGCAGCACACGTCGCTATTTCCAAATTGGGTTTCAAGGAGCATGATATCTTCTTGAGATGTTTCGAGTTGCAAGGTTTTGAGACGCGCTACTGATTTCACACGGGCGTTTTGAAGGCTATTATGTGATTGATTTAGAGGAATTCAATGAGGCAACTCTACTGTTGGTTACGTGAGAATGAGGTGGCTCCCGACAGGGTCATGTGTAATGACAAGGGATACAGATTGAGATGGAGTTGGTGCACCTCCTTGAGTTCTGTAATGACTCTGGTATCGTGAATGATGTTGGGTTCCCCCAGCGGCACCAGCCATTCCACCGGGATTGTTGAAGTTGATTCCTACTTTCGTTAGAGTTGAATTCAGCGCAGAAAGACTCACCTCCAAACCTTGATTGATCGTCGTCCTTGTCGTTTGGAGAGAGGGAACTCTCGCCTTGGCCAAATGGAACAGCCGAGGTACCCCCAAAGATTCCAGCGGATTCAGTAAACGCATCTAGATCCACGCATAATAGGAGGTCCGTGTCAGCATCATTGTCGTCGTCTGGGGCGTTGTCCGTTTCGAATGAGTGAAAGGCAGATTTTGGCAGAGCAGCATGCAACTGACACGTCTAAGACGGGGTTTAGTAATGAATTTGAAACAAATGAGAGTTAAGTACCCTGTGGGGAAGGAGTGCCGACAGTACGAGTCCACGGGTAGGCGATACTCTGCAGACAACCTTGATCTTTTACAGACAACATTACACCACGCAAGCAATTCAACAGCAAAGTACGCACTGTTCCCGCATCCTTCTCTTTCGCCGGTGGCTGATGCAGAGCCTTCAGAATTGAGAGAAGCGAACGCGAGTCCGTCAATTCGAGTTTCATCTCAATCAAGTCAATCAACAAACAGTGTTCAAAGAAAGATGGCACCAAAGAAGAAGCGCAGCGTCCTCTTCTCCGGGCCAAAGAACCCCGCCGAATCAACAACCGAATCACCACAAACAACAACGACAACCACCGAACCCGAATCGCTGTTTTCCTTCGACGAAGAGCCGCAACAACCACCACTCGGAACTGCCTTCTTCATAAACAAGTCAGATCCAACTTCATCGGCCTCTCCTTCATCAACTTCAAGGTTATCTGCACAGACAAAGACAAATGAACTCGTCGATCTGCTCGGCGAAGACGATGTCTCCGCGGACGTGTCCGTCAAGGGCGAGGTCTTTGCGAGAGTAAAGGCCCTCAATCCATCATCGTCGTCCATAAAACCTGTGGTGAATGAGCTCGATATCTTTGCTGATCAGTCGCTACCTGTTTCAACTCCTTTGAATGCAGCCCTTCCTGTCTCCAGCCAGGAGCTGCTTGATGTGTTTGGTTCAGGCCCCGCCCCAATTGACCCCAACAATGTCACCCTTGATATCACCCACGACAAAGGTGTCCTCAAACTTACTGTTGGAGAGCTCATGGCCAAATTAGACCGTCTGGATAAGCTGCAGGGAATGTTTAACGGTACGATTTCGAAGCGTGCTGTATCTGAGCGAAGCTAAGATGTAGCGAGCGGCAGTACGCGAACGACCGAAAAACTTACTTACGGCGAAGAACGAGACACGAAGGGGGTTCGAGGGAGCGTGGAAACTAGGCAAAAAGTAGGAATACAAAAGCAAGCTGACTCGCTGTGAGAGAGGCGAGCTTTTGGAACTGTGAGCGCCATCGAAAAGCCTTTCGCGACGCAAACAGAAAGACAATAGCCTCCTAGCATTTCTTATTGAATGAGGAACGAGCGAAATATGCATTGTACATGCCAGTCCATTCATTTGATCCATCCCCACACTCCACACCTTGATAATCTGGTCCTAATTACGACTCTTGATAGAACTTGAAAAGACTTATAAAACACTGTCGAGGCATAATACTCGCATCAATGAAATTCTCGGGAACCATACAATGTTGAAAGACGGTGTTACTGTTGGTGATGAAAGCAAACTTCAGCAACTCGATTCATATTTGTTGGATCAAAAAGTCAAGATTCAGGTACTTTGGTTCATATGTCCTCTTGTTATTCTGACTCTGCAAACAGACTTCCTCAACTATCAACGAGTCACTGAAACAAGAAGTTACTGCTTTGAAAGAATCAGAACGTTTGAGAATCATGGAACTGGAGCAAAAGAACCAAAACATCAAAAACTTGCAAAGTTTGGTGGAAACTCAAGAAGAGGTGAGAGACACGTCAAATTCGGTTAGGAATCTCACCAATTCATCCAGGAAATCAAGTCTTTGAAATCTTCGTCTGCATCCCGAGCCCCGTCTCCCATTCGATGTTCGGGATCAATTGACACGAAACAGAAATCTGTTAGCAGTCCAATAACGAGCCCAAGCAACATGAAAACGACAACACCAACAACTCCTTCACTCTCTGAAAAAAGCTCCTTTTTCAACTTCCAAACTATGCTGTCAACAACCATGAAGTCATCGTCAACTCCTTCAACTCCAACCCAACCCACTGCTGTCGTTACAGAGCCACAACCACCATCAGATGCAGCAAGTACACTTCAAATGAAGCTCAAAATCAGAGATCTTGCGAACGCATTGAAAAAAGTAACTGAACAACGTGATCTCGCCATAGTTCGCATCAAAGAATTACAAGCCACGACAAACAACCACAACACTTTGTCCGTTCCATATACAGAAAACCGGCGTAATAGCGTTGATGAACTCGTGGCTGTGTCAGCAGACTCAACTTCTCATTCCAATGGGCATCATACGCTTGTCACAGTTGACTTAGACGCCAGGAGAAATAGCGGAGACAGTGTATCCGGTCTTCTAGGATCAATTCCATCAGATTACTACGACGGCGCAACATCAACCTCAACACCTTCATCAACAACAATCCCTCTCATCCGCTCCTCCTCCCAAGACCCTCTCCGCCAACGTATCAAAGATCTCGAAACTCAACTCGAAACTGTCCAAACCCAACTCTACGAGCAAACTGAACTAACCAAAAAGCTACGTGCAAACAACGCAACCACTTCATCCACATCAACCACATCTGTCCGCAAACGCCTCTCTTTCATTGAAGTCTCCTCCAGCAGAAACTCAACCTCCTCCATCAACAACGACGCGGAAGTTTCCGGAGTTGAACAAGAGCTCCTCGAAGCACGGGAAACAATCTCAACTCTTCAAGTTCAATTACGGGATACCGCTGCCGAGCGAGATGAAGAAATCGAACGCAGCTATGAACTCCAGAAACGGATTTTGGAGGCTGAAGATGCGAAACGGGAAGTTCAAGGAAAATTAGACTCTGTCGATCAACGACATGCTGAGAGTTTGGATAGCATTGCGGCTGTGAATGATGTTACTGTCAAGACTCTTGAAGATGAAGTTGAGAATTGGAAGAGGAAGTTGAAGGCGGAAACGGAGAACCTGCGTGTTGCTACTGCGGAGTTGGAGGCTTTGAAGAAGGAGAAGGAGGGGGTTGAAGCTGTTGTTGTCAAGTTGGAGGATGAGGTCAAGAAACTGACGGCTGCGAATGAAGGTGCTGTTCAAGGACTTGTGGAGTCTGAAAAGACACGGAAAACTGCGTTGGATGACGCGGAGGCTCTGAAAGGAAAGCTTGGAGTAGTTGAAAAGGAGCTGAGTGCTGTGAAGGAGAAGTTGGCCGAACTTCAGAGCAACTATGATACCAGTTTGGAAACTATTCGCGCACAGAAGGAGTCTGAAAAGACTATGCAGGAGCGTATTGATTCTGCTGAGTCGTCACAGAGGGACACGGTTGGGAAGTTGGACAAGGCTTTTGCTGTTATTCGCAAACTGAAGACCGACGCGGAGAGTAGAGACGCGGCCAAAAATCAACTTGAAAACGACTTGCAGACGGCGTCAGAATCATTGAAGGCACTTGAGGTTGAAGTGGAGAAACTTCGGGCTGAAGTAAAGCTGTTGAAGGAATCCGAATCTACCGAAACTACTAAATCGGTGGAAACATTTACCGTCTCTGAGCCAATTATTCAAACTGTGGTTGAAACTGTTGCCGATCCTAAGGTTGTTGAAGAACTTGCTTCTGCCTCTTCGCAGATTGTTGTTCTGACATCACAGATTGAAGAGCTTAATCAAGTGAACGAGTCTCTGCAAACGGCCTCCAAAAAGCAACAAGAGGATGCCGAAGCATTGCAGCGTCGAATTGCGACTTTGGAAGGAGAGCTCGCCACTGCCAACGCTTCCATTGCATCTACTATTGATGATCCTCTAACTCAATCATGTACACATACGAACATTGATGCTCTGGAACAAACCATTACTTCGCTTCGCGCTCAACTCGAATCCGTCGTTCCCAAGGAAATGACACTTCACAAAGAACTTGAGCATGCAAAATCTGACCTCAGTGATGCGCGCATGAAATTACAAGCTTTGGAGTCTTTGAAGAAAGAGTTGGAAGCGCAGTTAGAAACTACTTCAACCGCGCATAAGGAAGCTGTGGCGAAAATGGATAAGGCATATGCTGTGGTGCGAAAGATGCGAACTGACGCTGACAACCGTGCACGAGAGTCTGAAGTCATGAAAGCAGAATTAGAGGCGTTGAAAAGTGCTTCGAATTTGGCATTGAATGCTACCACCTCTGCTGACGCTGAGAAGGAGATTGCTCAGCTTAAGGAAAAAGTGGAGGAATTGACGTTACTGAATGAATCAGTTCAGAGTCAGTGTGATCATGAAGGAATCATTGTGTCGTTGAGGCAACGGATTGTTGAGTTGGAGGGCTTGATTTCGTCAGAAGACCCTCAATCTCGTACAGTGAACGAAGATGTGGACACGTTACAGAACACAATTTCGCTGTTACGGAGTCAGTTGGCAGAGCAACAAAAGTCTCATGTGATTGGAGACGACATTGAATCTGTTCGTGCTGAATTGGCTGAAACTCGAGCCAAACTGGAGTCTCTTGAATCTGCAAAAGCAGCCTTACAAACTCGTACCTCAATGGAATCTTCATCTGCTCCTACAATGACAAACAGCACATCCTTGGAATTCAAAATTTCTCTCATCAACAATCAATTGCATTCAGCACAGGAGGCGTTGGCTCAAGAAAAGCAAACCACTCAAAAGCACCTTGATACTATTCGTACGAAAGACGTGGAACTCGTTCAAACAAAGGTGAAACTGACGGAAGAAGAGGAAAAGAAAAACAAGAGCATCCAGTTGCTTCGAAACATGAAAGCTAAGATTCTCAAGTTGGAGGATATGGTTCAGGCTCGTGATATTGAGTTGGGTGCTATCAAAGATGAATTGAAGGAACTCCGAAGTAATTCTAGCACTGGAACTGCGGAACGGGATGCCAAGTTGATTGCATTGACAAAGCAAGTGGATGAAATGGGTACACGAATCCGAAAGCAAAATGACGACTTATTCCAGCTGGAGAAGAGCCATGACGCGAAGAGTTTAGAATTAGAGGCGCAGAACGGAAAGCTGAAAGAGTTGAACGGAAAATACGAGCGGGCCATTGCAGAGAGAGACTCCTTGATTGCTGCAGACAAACAGCGATTAGAAGAAATGACAGCCACGAAACTCACAATGTCTCTGCAATCAAACCAGCTCACAGACTGGAATGAACGTGTGAAAGATTTGGAGTTCCGTATTTCAAACTTGGATGACGAATTGGCAACTTCAAAACGGTTGTTTGAGAACAAATCAATTGAATACGAGGCATTGCAATTGAAGCTAGCTGAAGTTGAACGTCAATTTTATGAAAAGGAGCTGTCGGTTGGACTCAACTCAGATGAAGTTGATCAACTCCGTCGTGAAATTATTCAGTTACGCCGTGAAGTTGGTAATCAAGGAAAAGCTGTTCGTGAAGCAGAAACCCTGTTAGCGTCTGTGAAAGAAGAGAAGGATGTTTCCGAGACGTTGCGAATCAAAATGGAAAAGCAGTGCGATGTGCTGACAAAGGATTTGGAACGACTTAAGTCCAAGATTCTGGAGTATAATTCAAAAGAAGACGAGTGGAAAGCGACCTTACACCAAATCGAGTTGTTGAAGTCTGGAAAGGAGCTGGAAATCAATTCTCGGACTCAAGAGCTTCGTAACAAGTTGGAGGCACAAGATAAACTTGTTGAAGATGCCAAGACTCGGGAAAACCAGTTATTGAAGCTGAATAAGGTATTTCTCCGTAACCAATGTTTGTTTGCTTGCGTCTCATACTTTGACGTGTCTAGTCTTTGAAAGATGAAGTTAGGAGGCTTGCGAGATCGATTGGAATCTCTACACCCATCATGTCACCGCCTTTATCGCACCACAACTCTGGATTGGACGAGAAAGAAATTGCTGCCGCCAATGCTGCTTTGGGAATGAATCCACTTTCATTAAACTCCCGAAAGAGTAGTATTGCCGGCGGTCTTGATTTGGGCGGCTCCTCGAATGGTCTTGATTGGGGTGCGACTATTGGAACCAAACCAGCAACTTCGTCACCGTTCCCAATGAATCCCCCAAGTCGGAATAACTCAATCTCATCAACAACGTCGAATGGACCACAGTCTGCAGCTAGATTAGCTGCAAATGAAGAATATCTCAAGAATGTTGTTTTAAGATTTGTGGAATCAAAACGAGCGACAAAGGTACGTATTCAATCATTGCTGATGTGTTCATTTGCTTATTTTTGATGCTAGTTGCAAATGGTGCCAGCACTTGGAATGCTGTTGCGATTGACACCCGAAGAAGTAAAGCGTGTACAGAAGTGTATATGAGAATAATAAATACGTTCACCCATTGATTTTCATTTTAATAACGACATTTTTTGTTTTATTGTAAAAACATTGATTCAACACATAATCAAAAACTCAATCCCCAAAACTATCTAAGCATCTGTAGCAGCAACTTCTTCAGCCTCCTTTTGCAAGATAACAACCTTTCCCTTTCCGGCGGCAGTCTCGACAGTCTCGACAATACCTCCAGAGGACACCAATTTGACACCATCAGCAGCGTTCACATACAAAGCCTTAACATTGTTCTCAGACAAGACATCGAGAGATCCAGCAGAAACATTCTCCAAGCGGATTCCAGACTTTCCAGTTTCAACTTTGATGTCTCCCTTAACTCTGACGTTGGAGAATACAGTGTACTCAACGTGGTGCTGCTGTTCAGTCTCAGGACCAGGAATCAAAACCAACTTCAATTCCTCCCAGTTCTGACCCATAGCCAAGTTCAAAGCAGAAGCTTCAACTCCGTTGATTTCAACAGATCCGTTTGTAGTTTTGAGGGAGACTGGAGCAGATGGAGTACAGTCGACACCCTTCACACGAATAGCACCGTTTTCAGTGGTAACGTTCAAACCACCACGGAAGAAAGTGAGACGTGGCTTTGGGGTCTCCTCAGCAGCAGGAGTAGTTGGGGCTGGTTGAGCAGGGTGAGCAGGGATGAAAGATTTGTTTGGGAAATCGACAGTGAAAGAAACGTTTCCAAGAAGTTCAGCAGAGAAAGTGAACGCCTTATGAAGAGATTGCTGAACGGATTCAGGGCAGTAAATGTTGAGGGCAATGTGAACGTGCTCGAAATCTTCAGTAGTTCCAGTGTGGGAGAGCTTAAGGGTCAAGACGGCGCCTTCCTTGGCAACCTTTGGAACCAATTCAACACCGGTATTCTGGTTAGAGAGGAAGAAACGTGGGTCAACGGTGATCAAAGTGTCCCCAAAGGAAGCATCAGAGGCAGTGACTTTGATGTGTCCGGTTGCCTTAATCTTCTTTGGGTCCATGTCCATGACAAGCTTGAATCCAGGGGCATTGATTGGCACACGCATTGGCTTCAATTGCTTCGCATGTTTAGTGTTGCGGTGTTGATGGTGCTCCTTTGGTGGAGGGGCCACATAGGGCTTTGGGACTCTGACAGGCTTGGTGGGCTTAGAAGTCCACTGGGATGGATCCTCCTCCTCGCCTTCAATGCTGACTCCAGTGGCAACAACAATTCCACTCTGCAACTGGGAGGCAAGGGAAGTTGATGCTCCCTCAATGTTCACTCTGACGCTGCTGGAGCCAGAGTGGTCCATCAAAGACTGAGTCTGGGATGCCATCTCGCTTGGGTTGGAGACATCCTGGTCAGAGGGGAGAAGGTCAAAGACGTTGGCGTTCATATCGGCGGCGGGTGTTCGAGAGGAAGAAAAAACAAAATTGACATTGGTGTCCGCTGCGAATCATCTGTTTCAGAACTGTTTCATTCAGTAACATTAATATAGCGCAATTCTTTTATTCTGGGAATAATAGAGGTAAATCGTACTCTGTTGTGATCCCATCATCAAAAAACCAATGTATCAACAATCAATAAATCAAAAATTCAACATAATGAATTGAATGATTTACTCCTGCTTTCTTGGAGCACGTGGACCACGGTAACCTGGAACACGCTCAACCGCAGCAGTCTGTGGGTTAACGATCTGGATTCCTGGGATGTTCTCGAAGTTGAGGGACTTGAGGAGAGCCTATAAAAAGATAGATGGTCAGCATTTATACTGGAGCGACTTTGAGGAAACAGTGTTTGAGGTAATTTGAAGAGAGTCTTCAATGGTATGGTCCCAAAGTCCAACAAACATCCAATTTTCGTTGATCCGATTGATCCATTCCACCATTTCCAGTAAAGCACGTTGATGACTGTTGCTGCTGTTTTGAAGGGGCGTAAAATACTCACGGCAGTCTCTGGGTCAACCTCGATGGTGTCGACAGCGAGAGCAGAGACCTCTGGGATGTACTGGTCCTTGCGCTCACGCTCCTCTTCCTGGAGCTTGAAGGAGATACCACGGACTGGTCCCTTCTGGATACGCTTCATCAAGTGGGTGGTGAATCCAGCGATCTTGTTACGGAGACGCTTGGAGGCGATGATGGCGACATCGTCAGCGATCTTCTTGTTGGTCTGGAAGTCGAGAGTAAGTCTTGGGTAGTACTTCTCGATAAGGACACGGGAAGCCTTCTTGACAGTCTTAGTTCTAACACGACCCTATATTTCAACTGGGTTAGGCTTCTGATTACATTGAACGATGGTGTAGGGAGTCGAGGGAATTCATCGGTTCGTAGTAATTTCGAAGTAGTGTGTGACTGAAGATAGTTGTGCCCTCCTTGTTAGAGTTGTTGGCTCCCTCACCCAGTCCCCTCCCTCATCCATCCCCATCCAGCACCTCCTCCGATCTCAACATCCGCAGTATAGGAGTGTCATAGGGACACCACGAATACATCTAGAAGGTTTGATGGGGCCTCTGATGGGAGGCAGGGAGAGATGCCTTCAGTCCACGCCAAAGCTCCATGTCCCAAGTCAGTGCCTGAACTCCCTCCAAGTCCCTCCCGGTCTATGTCCAACGATACTGCAAATACGATCCGGTTGCTGTATGGCTGTCGGTGACGTGCTGAAGCGGCGAGGGTGGTGTGCAGTGGACACGAACCATTTTGTTTGTTGGAGAGAAAGAGGGGGCAAAATCGACCAACTGGTGTGTGCCAAAACAGAATACTTATCATCCTCAATGCCTTTAAATATCGAGCACGGTTCGATAGTATGTTGTGACTAGTACTCACATTGACTACATGGAGCTTGTATTTCAATCATTGCGAACCATTTCAACGCGACAACCCCATCAGCGATAAAGCAAACAGAAATATTATATATTATAAATATTTGAAATTAATCATATTGTTGGATTGTTTTGGGCTGTTTTGGGGGAGTTTGTTTGGAAAGGTCCGCCAAAGATGTCTGTTGAAGAAGAAACCGAACCACCTGCTCCCAACTGTTTCCGCATTCTAATTGTACACTCTTTTAAATAATCTATTTCTCCTCATCTTTTTCCTTAGGCCACGGACAACCATCTTGGGTACCTCGAGAAGGATCCAATCCGCGGGAACGACAGTTTCCAAGCGTTCGCCGAGATCCTGACTCTTGCCCGAGATCGAAAGGTACTTCAACTGAAACAACCTCAAATATTCCAATGATTGTTGGACCCCACTTTCAAATTGACGTCGTCAAAGTGTGGTGTTGCTGTGTACTCCAACCTTATCCTCAACTCTCCTTTGCCTGACCACACCTCTGACACAACCTTCCTACTTTCAGGTTGACTTTGTACTCCTTGGCGGCGACCTCTTCCACGACAACAAACCATCGCGCAAAACCCTCCACAAAACAATGACCCTCCTCCGCCAATTCTGTATGGGCTCCAACCCAGTCGCCTTCTCCTTCGTAAGCGCTCAAGACGAAACCTTCAAAACCGCATTCGCAACCGTGAATTATATGGATCCAAACTATAACGTCAGTATACCCATCTTCAGCATTCACGGAAATCACGACGATCCTTCCGGAGATGGAGATTTATGCGCTTTGGATTTGTTGAGTGCTGCAGGGTTGGTGAATTACTTTGGACGTGCAGAAAAGGTGGATGATGTACAGATTCGACCAATGTTGTTGAAGAAGGATGGAGGTGTTAAAGTGGCTGTGTACGGGATGGGAAATATCAGGTATATAGCATATATATATATTATATATATATATATATGAGGTTCAACGAATCGAGGTTAACCTCAAAATAGGGATGAACGACTCTATCGAACATTCGTTGGCAAGAAAGTGCGTATGTTTCGACCTAAAGAAGATACGGACGAATGGTTCAATATCTTTGTGATTCATCAAAATAGGTTCGTTTTGTATTCCAACTCTGTTCCGTTTCTTATCGATTATTGCGCAGAGTAAAACGCGGACCCACCAACTATATTCCTGAAACGTTTCTCCCTGATTTCTTGCATCTAGTTCTCTGGGGCCATGAGGTACAAATACTTCACTTTGTCACAATCCATGAATTCTCATTTCTTGAAATCGCAGCACGACTGCCACATTGATCTTGAACAAAACGACGAAAAAGGGTTCTACATAACACAACCTGGTTCCAGCGTCGCGACATCTTTGTCTGAAGGCGAAACAATCGCAAAACATGTTGGAATCCTTGAAATATTCCCCGACAAAGAATTCAAGCTTGATAAAGTGGCACTCAAGACCGTTCGACCATTCGTGATGGGGGATATTGTGTTGGCAGATATCAAGCTGAAGGCTAGGCAGAAAATGGACGAGAAACGAATTAGCGACGTTCTGTGTGACAAGGTAAAGTATCTTTTTTAATCATTGATCAAATCTCATTGCCGTCCGTAGGTTGATGAAATGATTGAGGAGGCAAAGCAACAGTGGTTGGCGGCAGATGATGAGCGGGAAGAAGAGGACTTTCCCAAACCGCTGATTCGATTACGAGTTGATTACTCCAACTTTACAACCCTTAACCCACAGCGATTTGGTCAACGTTTCGTGGACAAAGTTGCCAACGTGAAGGACATATTACATTTCCATCGGAAGCGACAAGTGAATACAGGTTTGTTAGTCGTATCTCTGAGAGGCTGCTAACACATGAATTCAAAAATAGATAAAAAGAGCAAAGACGTTGGATTTGATGTACCAATTACACTTCCTGACAAACTTGATAAGTTTCAAGTTCAGGACTTGGTTCAAGAATTCCTGAAGGCTCAAAACCTTGAGATTTTGCCAGAGAATGGAATCGGAGAAGCTGTCAGATTGTTTGTTGAAAAAGAGGATAAGGAAGCTATTTCAGAGTAAGTTGTTTGGAAATGTGCTAAGGGATCTAAAAGGTCTTTATAATAGTTTCTACACGGACTCCTTGAAGCGAACCCAGCAATCCCTTTCAAAATCAACTTTAGATATTATCTTTGACGAAGAGAATCTGATGAAGCAGGTTAGATTGAATTATTCATTGATAATGTTGACGATATATTGCCTAGATCACGAAAGAGAAGCAAGAAGCTGCAGTTGAAATTGATGAAGATATAGTACGGTCATTGAATACAGGAAAAAGCTCTAGAAAGAAGAAGCAAGAAGAAGAGGAAGACGAAGAAGCGAATAGCGATGCATCAATGGCAGACCCAGAGCCGGCTCCTCGAAAAAGAGGGGCTGCAGCAAGTAAACCGGCTGCTAAAAAGCGTGCATCAACAGCAGCCACAACGACTGCGAAACGGAGCACTGCAGGAGTAAAGCGGAAAAAGCCCGTCGAAAGCGAAGAAGAGGAAGAGGCTGTTGTCGCGAGCGAAAACGAAGAACAAGAAGCAGTCCAGAATACTCCAATGGTTATATCAGATGAGGATGACGACGTTGTGATGAATAGTCCAGCTGCACCCCCCAAGACTACACGAAATGCACCCGTAGCCAGCAGCAGTAGCAATTCAAGAGCTTCAGTCGCTAGTAGTGATAAGCCACCTGTTGCACCGTCTCGATCATCTCGGTAAGCTTTTGCAAAATGGTTCAGTTCCAAGTGATTAAAACCTTCGAATTCTTCAAGAGCATCCGCCAATTCTCAAGCGACAAGCTCCAAACCAAAAACTGGATCTGCTTTACGACAAACTACGTTGAACTTTGGATCTCAATCCCAGTCTCAGGCTTCACCCATTCCAAAGTCGGACGACGCTAGCTCGTCATCAAGTAGAGTCGACCCAAAACCAGCTGTTGCGAGCGTAGCAACTAAGACTCCCGCAGCAGCAAAATCCAGCACCTCACGGGCAACTGCATCTTCTTCATCAGCGAAGGGAGTAGTGTCAAGTAGAGCATTAGCGGCTTCCAGAGGAGTGGACCCACAGCGTTCGTTGATGATTCAGATGACGATGATGATGGAGGATTTGCAGACTTTGGGGCCAAAGGAAGGAGATAGTGTGGGAATAAATATTGCTTACAAGATGGCCACTTGCAACATCGCATCAGCAGCCTTTGAATGTGCCATGCGCGGGCTGTATGCATCTTCCGCATGGCTTGGAGATGTAGCGACTGAGCGGGGCGAGGCAGTGTCATCTGCGAGTGTGTTTGACCTTGACGCTGTTTCAGTTCAAGGATTTGCGCTGTTCAACGCAAGTGCTTTCCTCTGAATCCGGCTCTCTTTCGAAACTAAAACAAAACTCTTCTCGAAACAGACGCGCCAGTTTGCCCTCGCGGCCCACGTGACAAATCCGCCACGTCGCCCAAGGCCCGCTTCCTCAACGTTTACGCATCTCTTCTCAGCATCGACTCAGACGCGGCTCAGAAGACACGCGATGCCGAATTGCGTGGACTGTTTGCTACCCTCGACGCTCAGGTGCTCACAGATCCGTTTCTGTTGTTTGCAAAGGGTCTTGTCGCTTCAAAGCTCAACATGCGAGAAAAGGCACAATCTCTATTTATTTCGGCCGTTCAGGATTCCACTATTGTGGGCCGCTTGGGAGGAGCTTGCCAGTCAGATTGTCACCTACGAGTTGAGTGAAGTGTATCGGTTATTCCAAACCTCTAAACCTTTGACTTATAGCCAACTAAAGCATGTTCAGAACCAATTACCTTCTTTAGCAACATCAGCTACAAACCCTTGCTACCTCTACTTTCTCTTTCAAACATCAAAACATCTCTTGACTCTTCAAGAAGCATCCCACGCCCTTGCAACCTTGCAATCAATAACAAACCCCAATTCAACTTCTATTCGTCTCGCAGAAGCATCCATGTACTACCATCATCAAAACCATCCCCATTCCGTCGCCCTCTTCACAGAAATCTACACTGAGCACCCAAGCCTTCTCGACAAGGCCGATGAATTCGCAAACGCCCTCTACGTGCTCGAATTCGGCCCTCAGCTCTCACACCTCGCTCAACGATGTGTCCGTGTTGACGAATACAGACCAGAAACCTGTGTCGCTGTGGCGAATTACTATTCCTTCAAAAACGATCATGAAAAAGCTGTAGCCTATTTGAAGAGGGCCGTTGTTTTGGATGCCGGAAATTCGTTGCCCTGGACCTTGATTGGACATGAATTCTTGGAAATGAAGAATCAGGCAGCCGCAATTGAAGTGTACAGAAAAGCTGTTGGTCAGTTTAATCGTGTTTTATTGCAGGAGTTAGGAATTAACCCTTGAAAACAATTCAGACATTAATCCACGCGACTTTCGTGCTTGGTACGCTCTTGGAAATATTTATCAAATGCTGAAAATGCCGCTGTATGCACTATACTACTTTCAAAAAGCAACGTCTCTCAAACAATATGATCCTCGTTTTTGGACTGGTCTTGGAGGATGCTTTGAAGAAGTTGGTCAGATGAATGAAGCGGTTCGGTGTTTACGTCGTGCAGTCGAATGTGATGGGGCTGGGAATACAGAACTGGTCAGACTGGCTCGGGTGTACGAGAAACTAGGGAAGGGTGTTTGTGGCGGCTCCACAAAAGGTGCAATGGACGCGGCGGCAGGATGCTGGAAACAAGTTTTTGATGGAGTTTTATTGGGCAGAAATGGTGGTAAGAAGGGGGAAAGAATATCGATGTTTTGGATGAGGTGCGGAATACCTACTCACTCTCATTTACGATCACTAACTTGCAAAACAGACTGATCACTTTGAGGCCTTGGAAGCGGCAGAATTTTTAGTCAGGCACGCAATCGCACGAAATGACTACCGTGGTTTGGAATCCTGTTTGGAATATATTGAAGAAAAGGGAGGTGAAAATGAAAAAGCTCTGGCAAGGGAGTGCAAGGCGTTGATGACGGCGATATAGCAAAATAAATGTTGATTATTTGCTGTTTCTGAGCAAGAAAGCAAGGTGCAAAATAAGGCATGCAATTGCGTGCTTTGTCAGTCACTAAGAACCCTAATTTTTTCAAACCTCAACCTCCCTCCTCTCTCTTTGTTATGTACGAACGTCATTACAGCCTGCAGCAATTAACTCAGAGATACAGAGTTTTTGTTTATGTCACTCAGTTAGTTTTTGCTCCGCTTGACTAAACCAATATTGGGTTCGGGCCTTCTCGGGAAAGTCACAACCCAAAGAAAATTTTTTGCGATTGCGTGAAAAACAGTGCAACATTCTTTCCTTGAGGAGCATAAAAAAGTGAAGGAATGTCATCAACATCATCCCCTTTCCTCACGGCCGACACACTGCCTGTATCATCTGTTGATCACATCCAGCCAGAACTAGACGTCCCATTACAAGCCCATGAAATCAGTAAAGCGGCAGTGGATACAGACAAAGAACAACTGCCAGTCATTGATGATGACGCTAATGACGAGGTCGAATACCCAGATGGCGGGCTCCAAGCCTGGCTTGTTGTTGCTGGAAGTTTCGTAGCTCAGTTCGTTGTCCTGGGAAACGTATACTCCTTTGGTATTTACAATCAATATTACGCGGATGCTCAGGTGAAGAACGCTACATAACCTTGAAATACCAGAAAGCTCACCAACACCACACTACAGTTTGGTTCATCTGCCCAAGTCGCCTTTATTGGATCCCTTGGCATGGCATTCATCTATATCCTGGGTCTGCCTTCTTCTAAGCTCGCTGAGCGTTATGGGTTCCGTCAAGTCATTTTCGCAGGCTTGATGATTCTCTGTTTAGGTCTCTTTCTGGCCTCTTTCATCACGTCCCTTCCACTTTTGATCCTTACACAAGGTATCATGTTTGGTATCGGTTCAAGCTTCATCTTCTTTCCGGCTGTTAGCTTGCCGGCACAATGGTTTTTGAAGCGACGTGGGTTGGCGATGGGTATTTCAGTGTCCGGAAGTGGACTTGGTGGTTTATTGTTTGCACAGTTGAGCCAGCGTCTACTCGATACTATTGGAAGAGAATGGACTTTGCGAGTTACCTGCATCATTTCATTGGGTGAGTTTTTGTTTCCATTGCCAATTTCGCTTACTAATCGCACATTTAGTTTTGATGCTTCCGCTGATTCCCTTTATGAAAACTCGTATTCCTCCAAGAAAGGGATCCACTGGGTTCTCCTTCCTCAAGAACCCTGGTTTCTACTGCCTCTCGGTGCCTGTTTCTTTGGCGCTTTTGCTGAATTCGTTCCTGTTGACTTTATTACTGTCTTTGCCAAGGATCGGTTAGGTACATCCAAAAACGATGGTGCTACACTTCTTTCCATTTATAATGGATGTAACATGGTCGGTCGTATTGTTCTTGGTATTGTTTCGGACAACTACCTCGGTCCTCTCAACGCCATGGCCTTGTGCACGTGGATGACAGTCATCTGCATGTTTTCATGGATGGCAGCCTCCAACTACGTGGGACTCTGTGCGTTGAGTGCAGCCATTGGGTTGTTTGATGGAGGATTTTGGACGTTGTTCCCATTGCAGTCGAGGAGATCTGTGGTATTGATGGAAGTATGGTAACCATGCTTGCCATTTTGTATACATTCATGACTATAGCTGTATTCGGAACTCCTCCGTTGTCGGGTTTCATCCAGCCGAATACGGATTCGACTGGATGATAATCTACGCTGGAGCACTTGCCATTTTACAAGCACTTTCCAGTACTGGAGCTAAATTTGTTTACTCTCGTCGACACCGATAATCGATTTCTTTTTCGAATACCAAATAAATAGCTTGCATGTTATCTTTATCATTAGAAGTCCCCGTGTTGATTGCGCGTTCAGCCCTCCATCTTTGTCGCTGAGAACCCTAATTTTGTAGCTAGATTATTTCAATCATTAAGGGTACTGCACTTGCTGTACAGACATCATGAGTGCCAAGTGCTTCTCTCTTCTTTCCGAAGTAGGTCCTTCGGCGTAGTTTGATATTTTGGGGCGTGGGGTGCACTTTTGTAGTCGGGTCAAGTCGGGATGTGATATGCCAAAATTTTCTTTGGGTTGCGACGCCATGGCACATAAAACAGCTCGAAAAACCCACTCATATAGCTCAGAAGACAGCATGACCACATCGCAAGATACCACAAGGGAAACTCATTTCCAAGACCGGGATATTCCCAAGTTTACTATAGATCTTGATAAATCCGACGGCATCCTCATTGACGATGATGCTCATGATGAAGTCGAGTATCCTGATGGCGGTGTCCAAGCATGGCTTGTTGTTGCTGGATCCTTTGTTGCACAGTTTGTTGTTCTCGGAAACTGTTACAGTTTCGGTATTTACAATCAGTACTATGCTGATAATGATGTATGCTATCTTCTACACCCGTTTCTTTTTCTTTCCCCTCAACCTTTCCTCTTCTTCTTACTTGGAACAATACTTAACTTACTTAAAATATAGTTTGGATCCTCATCCCAAGTCGCTTTTATTGGATCCCTTGGAATGGCTTTCATCTACATTCTTGGTATCCCCGCTTCCAAACTTGCTGAACGATATGGGTTTCGTCAAGTCATTTTTGCTGGTACAATAACGCTTTGTTTTGGGCTCCTTCTCGCGTCGTTCACAACATCGCTTCCTCTGCTGATTGTAACTCAAGGAATTATGTTCGGTATCGGTTCAAGCTTTATCTTTTTTCCAGCCGTCAGTCTTCCAGCGCAATGGTTTTTAAAGCGACGAGGGTTGGCGATGGGTGTATCAGTTTCTGGGAGTGGTCTTGGAGGGCTGGTTTTTGCTCAACTGAGTCAACGTCTGTTGGATAGCATAGGTAGGGAGTGGACATTGCGAGTTACTTGCGCAATAGGTTTGGGGATGATGTTGCCATTCATTCCATTCATGAAAACTCGTATTCCTCCAAGAAAAGGAACCACTGGGTTCTCCTTCCTCAAGAACCCTGGTTTCTACTGCCTACTCGGTGCCTGTTTCTTCGGCGCTTTTGCTGAATTCGTTCCCGTCGACTTTATTACCGTCTTTGCCAAGGATCGATTAGGCACATCCAAAAACGATGGTGCTACACTTCTTTCCATTTATAATGGATGCAACATGGTTGGTCGTATTGTTCTTGGTATTGTATCTGACAACTACCTTGGTCCTCTGAACGCCATGGCTTTGTGTACATGGATGACAGTCATCTGCATGTTTTCATGGATGGCAGCCTCCAACTACGTGGGACTCTGTGCGTTGAGTGCTGCCATTGGACTTTTTGATGGAGGATTCTGGACTTTATTCCCGATTGCAGTCGAGGAGATCTGTGGTATTGATGGAAGTATGGTAACCATGCTTGCCATTTTGTACACATTCATGACTATAGCTGTATTCGGAACTCCTCCGTTGTCGGGTTTCATCCAAGCCGAATACGGATTCGACTGGATGATAATCTACGCTGGAGCACTTGCCATCTTACAGGCTCTTTCCAGTACTGGAGCCAAATCTGTTTTCTCTCGTCGTCGTCGCTAAAGGCGGTCTTTTGTTTGGACCATTTAATTTAGGCAGTAAATAATATAATTACAGTTTCAAAGCGTTTATTTTATAACTTGGAGCAATATCGCAAATGTCCCTTTCGGTTTACGTTCATTCAGTCTTTTCCTTTAGCAATTCCACATTTTCTGTGTTCTCGTCTGATTCTACTTCTTGAGAACTGGTTTCAGTGTTCAGTACCTGGTCCAACGAGCTCCTTCCAACATCAATCGAAGACCCCCGCCTTTGTAGATGACTTGATCTCCTTCCAGAAGCCGGTCCACGTCGGATGTATCGCTGATACCATCTTTCTGACACTGGACTGTCAGGAGGAGATGTGTTGTCTCCCAGTTTTGAAAGTTTGAAGATGTAATATCCAGCACCATTCCAGATTGACATAGCCGTAATAACTATACAAGGTGAGAATCGAATTAGGGAACAGTGAGGTGAGTACTTACACAGGATAAAGGCCCAATGAGCGTACTGGCTTCTGTAAAATAAGTACACTGGAATAGACACGATGCATGTATAAGCCAGCTGCATGAGGACATACATGACGGTTATCCCTCTGAAGAAACTGTATCAGTTGGGGAATGAATCAGATAATGCAGCTTAACTGTGGACCAAATGAGAAGGCTATCTTTCCAAGGGGATGATCTTTGTAAAAGATAACCATATGTCTCAAAGAAGTTCCGATTTCACTGTCAGCTTGTAGCTTTTCTCGATCAACCCATTCCGTCTAAAAACAAATGAGGACCACTACTAATAGCACGGCGATGTATCCATACCTTAACCAAATAAAGCGCCTGCCATAAAAGGTACAGCAAAATAGGCCATGAGTACATCTCACTCAAACTTATTCCACAGTCTAGCGCGACACAAAGGTTTGAAGCAAGAAGCTCCTCACTTGGAAGCCAACGAATAACATAAGTTACCAAAGCAGGCAACAAGTGAATGTAAATAGTAGTAATATGAGGCAGAGAATGAAAGACGAGGCCTGAACGCCACATCACAATGGCCCACATTAAGGGACCGTTACTCCAAACGAACAAGATCTTGAAAAGCCACGGATCCGTTGGAGTACGAATGAGGAAATAAAAGAGTGCAGCATTCACGTAGTCTGATACAGTTTAGCTTATGGGACCCAAGCAGAGTCTAACATCAAACTCACAGCAGAAGTCAATCAGAAAGTAGTGCCACTTTTGCCGGTGAAAGTCAACGTATCGAATAACCATGAGTGGAATCAACGTCCATACGTAGAAGGTGAGGATGTGTTGAGGGTACAACAGGAGCAACTGCTGGATTCCAAGCAGAGTGAATACTCCAACCAGAAACGTGACCTTTTCGATCATTTGGACCTGTTTGGGCTGTCTGATTTTGCTGCGAAGTACCTGTTGTTCACGTTGAAGCCACAAGGGAGGTTTCCAATCACAGCCTTACCGTTACGTGGCGATCAATCACCATCGAGGCCTTCATGGCTCGCTCACGCAAGCGCTCCGAGTTCTCCTTGAGTTTGGCGCGGAGAGGTGAGACCATTGCCCTCGTGCGGTGATTACTATTGGATTGGATGAGAAAATTGGGCAAATTCGCAATGTATGCTCTTTGTAGGTACACGCTTAGTTTATTGTGATCAAATAAGGAAGATTCGGTATCTGCATATACGATGCCCCGGTTCCTGTCTTCCTCCAGAAGTGCTAGCTGAATGAACAAGAACGTTCAACCTCCAACGATTAACATCAAAAGTCCCTTTTCTCGCAAAACAGGCTCGGAGGGTCAACGTGGTATCTTGCTCCGGCTCCAAAGTTCCCTCAAGGAGAGTAGTCCCCGTCCATGTGAAATCATTCTCCAAAGCTGCATTGGCTTCGTTGGAGGGAAGTTCAAGCGAATATGAAACGCTGTTTTCCCAGCTTGTGTTCCTCAACCTCGCAGAAAACGAGAGTATCAAGTCACCACTACGTAAACCAGAATCAACAACCGAAGTTAATAAAACAAGAACATACCAATTGGAAAAGTCATGAGAAAACACTTTCTCACTCTCCAAGATGAGTCGAATGGGACTCACGTCCTTTTGTCTCGGTTTTAGTAAACTATCAATAAGAGTTTTTCGTTCAGACACAGTTGCAGCGTACAAAGAACGACTTTGGAACGTCAAATTGCTAGCATTCTTGCCGATTCGAGTCAACAATTGAAGCGGTGCTTGAAGGCTCAAGTTGATTCCGATAATAAAGTGGTGACCGAAACGAGGTGGACCTCCTGGCTGTAGAGGGGGTGCTTCCCAAAATAAGACAATATCCGCATCATCAGTGAAGTATAGCGTGAAAGTATTAGCCAGTTTCTCTGGTGGAATGGCAGAGTAGTGGATCGACAGTGACTGTGCCCTCCAGACTGAACGAGATTGCAAAGCAAATGCATTAAACGGCGCCGAATTACAAACAACTTGATTGTTTTGCTTGCATTTAAACGGGTTAATAAATAATCTTTCAATAAACAACCACATACCAAAGTGATGTTTGAAATCTTCAAATCCACAGGTGTAGGTGTAAACGGCTGATTTTCGTTGATAATGTAGTTCACAATCGCCTCAGTTGTAGTCTTTTCTGGTGATGGGTTTGGTCTCACAGGTCGCAATTCATCATGAGTGAAGCGGAAGTAGGCAAATGAGGTTTGCTTTCCTTTCAACACCCCAAATCCATTATCGAAGCACTAATAGCCAAAGTGAGACCATGAACGAAACCAAGAAAAATACTTACAGGCTTCCATCATCGGCAGGCTTGATCTTCCAAACAGGACTGATGGAACTGAACTGTCTCAACTGAATATCAGCACCTTGCAGATTTTCAATTTCAATTCCAAGAATAAACTCAGAAAGTACACTTGTGCTTGGTCGAGTGAAAGCGTTGATTTTCAGCGAGGGATATACTTGACATGCCACAGAATATTGAGCTTACGGTAACCAATTTTGTCATTTGTATCCTCGATTGATAGCCAAACAAGAATCGGAATGAGTGCTTCCCAATCTTATCTCCTCGAATCCAAACAGGAATGATGTGGTGGATCCTGAAACGAGAATTCCACTGCTTTCGTTGGAATCCGCACCAGGAAGAGCAATGTCTACAATACTGTATCAGTGATTTTGTTGGCCGTATTGAGGATCTCTCGTGAAGTCAAGTTTTCTCGAACTTTGGTACTAGATGAACGCGTGAGCATAGAATCGAAAAAGCAGGGGGTTTTACCATAGACGGAACATCGATATCCTCCGCTTTTCCAACACCAAAGAAGAGGGATGGCTGAGTTTGATCTTCAAATTCTTCAACCCTCTATGACCCTTGTTATTTATCTCCAGAACAGTACGTTCAACTTGGCCACTCAATAGCGTCTCAGGGAAAGAGTGAAACAAAACATCCAATACTGGCATTGGCGAGGTAACAGTGAGCTTGAGAGTATTGTCTGCAGCGTAAACAGGATCACCAGACCGTTGCTTCTGAGTATCATTCAATCGACGCCCTCGCTTCACAAACTCGATTGTAACAGGAACACAATCACTAAGTGTGAGCTTTAGCCCTTGGACAATCAGTTCGCCCTCTGCCTTTGGGTATACTCTCAATTGAAGCTTGATTGGTGTCAGTTGATGTCATCAGAAGCGAATTTAAGTTACCTCACGAGTCTCATTCGCCTCAAGGTCAGAAGCGGCAAGTACTCCAAGTCAAAGAAATCATAAGCCAGTCTAGTACCATCATTTGGATACGATGTCACATCTGAAACCACAACATTTGCAGTCGACTTGGTGAACTGAGCAAACAAAGTTACGTTGTTTAGTTCAAGACCAATTTGAAGCGGGTTCTTGATTTGGAATGTAACAAAGACAGGTTCTAGGACATTTCGAAGTAAGTTTCATAATGTAGAACGGATTTTCGTTACCTCCAACAGCACAGATTGTGTTTCCTCCATCTCTCACAGTTTTCATCAACTTCACAGGTTTAGACCCAGGTTTGCCATTGAATCCGAGTTCGACCAGATCATTTCCATCTTATCCCAAATACTGTCACTAACAGACGTCTGACCCATATGCTGTGTCTGGACTAACGACACATTAATTGAAGACTGAATCAACACAGGAACAGGAGTTTGTGGAAGCTTTTCTACTTCATCAATTGGTCGAGTTCGGGCAATATTCTGTTTCGCTGGTTAAGAGGTTGTTTCAATTAAACTGCCAACCTTATAAATATGCAGAAACTCTTTCCAATGTGATGCCTGTTGTTCAGCAGTTTGCTGGCCGCTTTTTAAGAGCTTTGTAAAGTGCGTAAAAGCTGCTGTTGGGTCTCCCAAGTGGAAATGCAGCCGTCCAATCGTGAAGTTATTATGATCGTCAATTAAGGACCACCATAGCTCTCGTAAACGTTTTGAGCCCCTGTATAGCATCTCAAGGCGTGTTGTCGCTGTAGTACCTCGTTAGGAAATCATTACTTCGATAAGTGATCAAGATCCAACCTGTCCACATTTGGTATACCTATCTCCAGCCATCACTAAATAAAACGCGTATTTCGTCTCTGCGATGGAGTCGCTTTCAAGTGGCTAAATGCTGATTGCTCCAGTAGAACAGCACTTCTCAAATCAGAATCCTAGTTATTGCATTTCAGTACTCCACTCAAGGCACATGATATGTCATACCTCCCCAATCATTCGAAGAAGTAGCGCCGAAGCTTCTTTGTAATTTTCTCGCTGTCGTAACATCTCGTACACTAACATAGTCGCTCGAGTTGCATATATCGAAACCTCACTCTCCAAATAGTTGCTAATGAACTTTCCAATAAAGACTCTAAATTGCCTCGTAATCCAGCGTCACTCATCAAAACACAGAGCGCAAGCATTTCCTGAACTCCCGCAAAATGTTTGAGAGCCCGATCATTTCCCTGAAAGTCTTTTTTGACTGAGTCATACATACTATACGCAAATTTGTAGTCGTGAAGCATAAATGAGTAGTCGGCGAGTTTCGAAGAATGAATTCTTGAGAGTTGTGAGGATACCTGTTTGAGACGTGAGCGGATACTTCAGAAAAAGAGTCACATACGGAGTAGAGTGATCTGGAGAAGTGGAGCCTGGAGATGTGGCTTTGTTGTTGGCGTGTTTGTTCCCAAGAATCTTCTTCCTGCAGTAAAAAGTCGTCCTGTAAATCCACGACGACTACTGCCACCTACAGAAAAACATAAATTCCGTGTTTCTGTGACATATACAAACTCTGCCTGTTCATTCCAATGTTGACACTTCGTTCCATGCTTGGGAGCAGTGACTGAACAACAAATTCCTTTACAAACGTTTCTAGACCCTTCACATCAGTTTCTGACATTAAAGATCCATATTTGGAGAAACAGATGGGGTTTCCGGCACGATAGGAGCTGATGGAGCGGAAGTCACAGCTAACACTGATGCAGCCAAGTCTGCTTCACTTGCAGTGATGGCGCCTAGTGATGCACGTGCAATATTCGAGTCCAATTTTGTGTAAGGATCTGCGTGCATAGCATCGTACAGAGGCATGTACTCGCTCATGAACGGCTCCCATACTTTTGAAGCGTCAAATGAATTAGCGTTGTCAGCTTTCGAATTGACTCGAATGAGACGACAAGACAGACCAAAATGCTTCTTCATTTCAGCAAAGAGAGCGTCGGCACTGTATATTTGATGAGACAAAGTCCTTTATGATGGGAATGGGAGTACGAACTCGACGTTTGGTGCACGCGCTGCATCATGAAGCAGGACATAGTGCTTCAGAGAGATTTGAGGATCTACAAATCCAGATGAAAATATTTGAGGCAATTTGTCAGGCGAAGAAGGGAATAATTGCTTCAATTGGTCAATAGGATTGGGGGCAGCCGTTGACGTCACAAGAAGACCTTCGAGTGGTCAGTACACCAAAATAAGATGATGAACATGACGCATACATGCAACGGGGTGGTTAAAAGATTCATGCTCTGACGCGCCATTGTATTTGCATACGTAGTTTCTGTAGACAGTGTACCAAGGAGCGAGCAGTGTTACGTTCCCTACAGTGTATGAGTAAATCTACTCAGAGCACGCCTAGATACACACCTGAAGCGATGGCATCTTCAGTCGGTGGAACAAGGGGCCAATCCGAGTCCATCTTGTGCACGAGCACCCGCCGGATCGCCTGGACATCAGGGCCAGGAAGAAGCGACAGCGCCGCAAACCGAAGCGCAAATCCATCGAGATTTGACGAGTGACCCGCGGAATCGAGCACGTTGACTGGGCCCGTGTTTTTAATAGAACCCTCGTCCAGCCAAACACCCACCTTTGCCTTCAATTCGCTGTCCAAATGGCTGCAGCAATTCAACTACTGATGGAAGACTATTCGCCCGCGCGATTTCCTCTGCCTCAGTGGATGCCACGACTGCCACGAGCGGAGACAGCACTGAATGCACAAATCGACTTTCCATGTCCTTTTTCTATAATTTCTATCCGGAAGTAACAATAAATATATATCAGAAGACGACTTATTAGACTCCAAGTGTAGCTGAATTATTGTTATCGGAAGATCACTCTTTGGCCAACTTGAACCTAACTGTTATAGAGTTTACTCCCAATACATTCATACAATATACATTATTGACCGTTCTCACAAGAATATCAGAACTTCAAGGAAGAACGGGCTTTGGACCAAAACGATTTCGAAAACCTTTGTGAAATGCGGTTGACTCTCACAGACGAAAACGGTTCGACATCCACCATTTTACGCATGCGCTCAAAGCGATTCACAGGAAATATCAAGGTGGTTGATGTCAGCGCCGACCTCTCCGTCAACGACTTCAAGGCTCTTGCTGAGGTAGAGCTCCAAATCCCAGCCAGTGGTATGCGAATTCTGCACAACGGACGCGACTTGCAAGCCTCAGCCACGTAAGATAATAAGCTTTATCAAATAGTTATTGACACTGTCAGTAGCCTCCAGGGCAGTGGAGTGGTACAAGACGACATGTTGTTGGTTCTGCGCACAGGGCCACCTCAGCAACAAGACCAGGCCGAGGCGATTCGAACGCAACTATTGAACGACCCCGCAACGTTACAGCGTGTTGCTGCCCAAAATCCGTGAGAACCAGTCCCCTCTTGCCCCTCTCTTGCTGGAACTCAAAACCAAAGATACCCACCATCCTCAATCAAATCGATACTAAAAGCCCCACCATCTAGAGCTCTTGCTGCCGCAATTAACAATCCAGCTGAATTCCGTCGAGCTTTGGAAGCAGTCAATCGTCGACAAAGAGAAGCGGAGGCAGCCCGTCGAGCTGAAGAAGCCGCATTACACAATGCAGACCCATTCGACTTGGAAGCCCAGCGTAAAATTGAAGAGCAGATTCGGTTTGTATCTTAACACAATGATGAGCATCTCTAACAAAACTGTTTCCACTTGCTCACACAGGAAAGACAACATTCTCAGAAACTTGGAAACAGCAATGGAAAACCACCCTGAAGCTTTTGGTCGCGTCATTATGCTCTACATTGACATGGAAGTGAACGGTGTCCCCGTTAAGGCGTTTGTTGATTCGGGTGCGCAAGCCACAATCATGAGTCCTGATTGCGCAGAAAAGTGCAAAATTATGCATTTGCTGGATGAACGATTTGCGGGTATTGCACAAGGAGTAGGAACGGCAAAGATTCTTGGACGAGTGCATTCTGCCCAAATTAAACTGGGAACACAGTTCCTTGCCTGCTCGTTCACTATTATGGAGGTATGCGCTGTTTAATTGGATTTTGATACTCTGAATTTATTAAAACTTTTTCCAGGGAAAAGGTGTTGACCTTTTGTTTGGGCTGGATCAACTAAAACGATACCAAGCGTGTATTGACCTTGAAAAGAACTGTCTTCGCATCAATGGGGAAGAAATTCGATTCTTGAATGAGCATGAACTTCCTGACCAGGCTCGCGAAAATCATGCATCCGCTCCTGAGGATTCCGCTGGTGCTTCCAGTACAAGCGCTGCCTCGAGCTCGAACCAGAGCAGGCCTGCTGTTGCTCCATCAGCCGCTTCTGTGGCAAAGTACCCAGAAAGTGTTGTGAAGGGACTGATGGACTTGGGGGTCTCAAGGGACGAAGCTATTCGTGCATTGGATATGGCAGGAGGAAATGCGGAAATGGCGGCCAACTATTTGTTTTAAGAGGAGTTTGGATTGGGTCGACGTTTGCTAGTGTGATGATTCAGGCGAATGACATTAGGTTACCTCAATAAAGCAAGAAGTTAGTGTTCCAATTTTTTAATTGAAACCCCCGCAACAGTATTAACTGCATTTACTACAAAAGTCAAATTATTCAAAGGGCACTTTTCCCTTATCCAACCACTCTTCCATCTTCCTATGAACGAGTCTACCGCTCAAATAGTCGCAGCCACCCATACAAAAGTAACCATCCACAGCAGAATATCGATGATCAAGGAGTTCGCGGTATCCAAGAGAATGCTCCAACACAAACATTCCGCCAAAGAACGGTACCTTTCCTGTGATGCTCCATCGCTGGACATAGCGTCGGTCACCATCCATCAAAAATGCGCCCCACGCTGCAGATATGAGGAAATTGGTAAACATACACCAAATCCTCTCAAACTCTATATCATAGGCCTCTTTCACATTTCCCTCAGCACCAAAGCATTCCAGCAAGTTTGTAATCGAGTCTTGATACTGACGCCGCGTGTCAGGCTTTGGATCCATGAAAATTCGCAATTCTTCGTCGTCTTGATGACAACGACGAAACTCGATCATGAAGTTCCAGGTTTCATTGGTGTCTGGATGCTTGAATGCAGCTTTCATCAACAAGTCATGCGAATCCCAAAAACCGCTTTCAAGAGACATGCCTTCCATCAAGGATTGTGCGAGGATTTCATGAAACTGGAATCGTGGAATATTGATGGTTTCGCCCAATTCCATGTTATCATCGTCCAGAGTCAAGTCCTCCACCTTTTCCACGAGTTGGATATCACCGCTGTCATCTTCTTCATCTTCATACCCGTCAAAATACTCGAGGTCCACAGACATTTCAGACACTTCATCGTCACTCTGTCCATCAAACCACGGAAAATTGGCATCAAACAATGCCATTGAGAATGGAACTCGTGCCAAATAGTTGAAATATTCCAACATCCTACTCATTAATTCCTCAGAGTGCTTTCCTTTAATTAATGCAGAATTCGCCAGCGGATGCTCGTGCAGCATTGAGACTGATGAAAACCAAATCGGAAACCACAAGTGTTGACGTCCAGGCTTTATCTCAGCCGTTACAGCGAAATCAACACCAGCAAACAGTTCTGAAAATAGGTTCTCCATCGAAACCGTTTCTTGTTGTGGACAGGCCATTTTCATCAGCGACTCAAATGCTGTCCGGAATTCAACAGAGATTCCGGTATCAGTTACAAATGCGTCGCAATTAAATGGAGATCCATCCAGTTGTGTAGGTTTAAAGAGACTTTGTAATGCAGTTTGACACCTGTCAGTTGGTATCTTTAGTCCGCAGGCAACATCATTGGTTGGAATTCCAGCATTTGCTGAGTTTGGAATCCAACATGTAACTCTGACTCCGGGAACCATATCGCCGTCATCAGTTTGAAATTCACGCTCCCGCATGTCAAGAAACAGAAGTCCCCCAGAGTACTCTGAACAGGTGTCCGGTAGCCGAACCATAACTGAAGTGCGCCGATCAGGTTCATATTGAATCCTATTGGGTATAGTACGTTGGAGGGACATTGCGATACGACAGTGTCGGATGAATGCATTTTTGGAGGAAGTGTGGAGTTTGTGGCATTCAACTGCAGCTGTCAAGGCAGTTTCCACGTGTCCGTATAAAGCATGAAGAAGGGTCCACTCTCCAGTTGGTGCCCAAGTTGCTGGTGTCTTGTTGTCAAGGTCTTCACGATCGGCTCTACAACGACAAGCAACGTGGCAGCAAAGCGCAGCTCAGAGGAAACCTCTAAGCAAATTGAGCGAATTGAACGGCTTGTGCATGAAAGCCTCGCGATTGTTGTAATGGAGTCCGCAAACGGAACCACCAATCTCCACACCAAGTTTGGATCTTTTATCATTTTCAGTGAATTATTTTGGATTATTATGATTAGAAAAAGGTGACGTCCATTCGTCTCGCTTCAAATCCTTTGAGGGAGAGCTCATCTTTCACTTGTGAAATGGCAACTTCCTTTCGGTGGAAGATTCCAGCAGCCAAAGCAGCTTCCACATTCGTAGCCTTGAAGCATTCAGTAAAGTGCTCAACTTTTCCAGCTCCAGACGAAGCAATGACTGGGATGCCAACACTCTCCTTCACCAAATTCAACAAGCCATGGTCGAAACCGCTGTTAGTTCCATCCTTGTCCATGCTAAAAAGAGGTATTAGATGCTACCCTACAGAAGATTGCGATGCTGTACTCACCAGTTACATAACACTTCTCCTGCCCAAGAGCTTCACAAGCAACAACCAACTGTCTCACATCCAAATCCCTGCTCTCACGCCCACCTTTAACTGTACACTGGTACCACACAAAGTTTCGCCATTTGGTCCTACATCGCTTCCAGAAACTTCAACAACGGCATGACCTCTGGCCTCCTCCAAATTCTTCACATAGACTCTCTTCGGGTCCACAGAAACGACAACAGCCTGAGCTCCATAAACACGACTAATTTGCTCAATCGAAGAAGTTCCATCACAGACTCTACCGTTCTTGTAGTAAGCCTCCGCCGCATAAACAGCATCACTTCCAATCGAGACTTTATCAGCCCCAGATCTGAAATATTCCGCCGCAACTTCCAATGCCGAGGCAGTAACAACACCTTGAGCATCAGTCAAGTCGCGGATACCTCCACCCACAGTCAACGGAACGAAAACCCGCTCACTAGCCCGCTTAACAACTTCAAGCATAGCATCATCAGCAAGAACAGACCCCCTGAAAGACGTGATGTTGAGGAACGTGATTTCATCAGCACCAGCTTGGTAATACTGCGCACTGAGATCAACAGGTTTTCCCAAGTTACGAACGTGTCCACTTCCACTAGTCTCACGGACATCGTATTGGTCTCCCTTAGTAACAACCAAGTCTCCCGCATCATTCGTACGAACGTCCAAGCAAGCAATGATACGACGACTGAGACGGTGTGGAACAGGGAAAGAGAGGGGAATGGTCGTGGCTGGAGTTTCTTGACAAAAGACTTGTGGATCTGCCTTGAGGAAAGAAGCCAGAAGTTTGAGACCAGCGGAACCACTCTTCTCCGGGTGGAATTGTGTGGCAAACACGTTTCCACGCTTGATTGCAGAAATGAAGGTTTCGTTGTGATATGTGGTCAACGTGCAGGTCCAACCTCCTGGAAGCAGGTGTTCCTTCTCAGTTGCAGAAAATGTATTCGAAGGAACGATAGCGGCGTAGGAGTGGACAAAGTAGTATCTGTTTTTTCAAGGATGTGATCAGTGTCGCAAATCAAATGCAAGTTTTCCGGATCTCATACCTTGAGTCGTCTCCATCGTGGTTCATGTACTCCGAAGGTGCTCCAGTCAATGCAGCATTCCAACCCATGTGAGGCACTAATTCCCATACAGAAGGTCAGTTTCACAGGAGACTTTGACAAGCATCATCAGCCTCACCAGACTTCTTAGCACCAGCACCCGCATCGACAGAGAACTTGGTAATCCCATACTTGACAAGCCCCAATCCAGGACTCCAACGCTTTCCTCCGAAGATTCGAACAAGCACTGCATTCCGACACAGATCCCCATAAACGGTTTCCCACTCGCAAGGTATTCCAAGAGCGGCTTCTCAAAGCCCTTCGATCGGAGTGAATTCACACCAAATCCGAAAGATCCTACACCGGGAAAGATGATTTTCTGTATTGTATGAGGTTTAGAATCTGGAGATAAGGGTTTTGAGATAAAGCTGAACGAACATCGGCTTTCGCAAAGTCTTCTACTTGAGTGATTGGTGTAATTTCGAAGCCCATCTTGTTGACGGCATTTACGAGGGAGCGGACGTTACCGGCGCCGTAGTCGAGCAGGTAGACTTGTGGTTTGGTCATATTTTTGCTGGGTGATCTTTGATGAAATCATTCCAAATCCAGCCAGTTCCTTCCGGCAGCCAAGTTGAATAATGTCAAACTATCTTCGTTATTTGAAAAAAAAGGCTTCTAAAAGCCATAACAAGGGTAAAAAACCAAACAAAACTAGTTGAGGGGCTACGACAAGCTCACAACCTCAAAAAAACTACACACGCACACTTAAACAACACCCAAGTTCTTGAGAGCAACGTGACCTTCCACTCCTTCCAAAGCTTGTTGCACTTCCAAAACCTTTCTAGCCTCCTTAACCCAATCCTTCGCAACACTTCCACTCCATCCCTGCAGCTGATTTACTTCTCTGGCAGCACTCTCAAGATCTCCATGACCCAAGTAGAACTGAGCACGAGCAAGAACAGATTCCACATCAGATCCAGGAACGAGACCGTGCTTCTGGATAAGGAGGTGTGAAAGAGACCAGGAAAGGGCGTAGGACACTGGTCCACCGTCAGCTGGCATCAATTGAACACGACGGATTTTGGTGGCCAAAGATTGGAAATCTTGTTTCTAGACGGGGATATGTTAGTGGGAGTTACAACAAAATTCAAACGCTTACCAATTCGTCGAATGAGACAACTCCCTCGGCAGCCACATCAGATCCAACACCCAACAACAAAGCCTCAACAACCCATCACCACGTCCAGCATCTTGCAACACGGCAAGCTCCTTCTTGAAAGCACCACCTTCCTCAACCTTTGCCTTGACACCCTGAACAGCAGCAATCAACCGCTGAACGCCCTGCATCCGCTCAACGTATTCCCCAGATCGCACCGCAATCTCTTCCAAGTACTTGATCTTCATAGCCAAGTGATCAAGACGAGCCAACCGACCATCCCGCTCATTGTCCACAAGCTCCTTCACCTTCTGCTGCCACTCCAATTTAATCTTTTCACTTTCCTTGACGAGAGCAGCGTGGAGGGAAGCGTCAAAGTCGCGGTCCTTTTGGGCCTGGAGGGCTTGAAGGGCGCGCTCCTTTTCGGCTTCGAGGGCGGCAGCTTGGTCTTTGAGGGCGAGGTGGAAGACTTCGGCGAGTTCGCGTTCTTGCTCGGAGAGGGCTTGGAGGGCGGTTTCGTTTTGGCGGCCGAGGGTTTCAAGAATTGGTCGGCTTGGGATTCTAGGGCTTTTTGGATTTCGGCTTCGGTAGGGCCTGTGGCTTTGATTGTGGTTGCGGTGGGGAGGGTGTCAAGGAGGGCAAGAAGGGATTCTTTGGCCTCCTTGAGGGCTTGGGTGTTTTTGGAGGTTGGTTTAATAGCGTCAATAGATGACGCGAGTTGAGAGAGGTGGGAAAGGAGAGCTGGTGGAAGTTGAGTTGTTGCAGTAGCAGTTGCAAGAATGTCGAGGCTGAAGGGGTTTCAGCAGAAGCAACAACCTCCTTCTTGGATTCTTTCTTTGCTTCCTTCTTTCCTTCTTTTCCTTCTTCTTTTCGGCAACGGTCTCCGCAACAACGACAGATGCAGTCAAGGCAGCGGCTTCAGCTGCAGAGTTGTGGTGGTCATCTGGAGTAAAGTCAATTGGTGTGTCGTCAATTTCGGGCTCTGCTGCCTTGACTGGGGCAACCTTTTCAGCAACGACAGGTGCTTTCTTTGGCTCTTCAACAACTTCCTTCTTCTTTGGAGCGGAGACAGCCACAGGAGGAGAAGAGGAGAAGGAGGTGGTGGAAGAGATTTGGCAGGGGGAGCAGGAGTAGAAGAAGATGGACCAAAGATGGAAGCGCGAACAGATTCGATTGTTTCAAACGCGGCGTTGGCAGTGGAAGTGACAGTTTTTTGAACATTTGTTACAGACTCAACAGTGGCATCATAAGTTGAAGTGACAGTGTTTTTAGTCGCCTGAAACGTTCAATTAGAATGCAGTAAGACATCACCAACATTGCTACAGAAGACGGAATGCAACCAACCTCGTAAGCCTTTTGGGCGTCGGCCAAAGTTTGAGCGGCCTTTTCCTGAGCCGCGGCAATTTGCTTTTGGGCATCCGCGGCGACCTGTTCCGCCCGGGCCTTTGTCTCGTTGATAGATTTGAGTGCGTCAGTTGAGGCGGTTTCGATAGACTTTGCATCGAGTTGTCTGATCTTGTCTTTGAGGGCAACCACGGCATCGATTGAGGCCTGGCCGCCGGTGAAGGCCGCGTTCTCGATCCAAGTTGCGCGGAACGAGGCGTCCGAGGAGGCGTAGAGCGCGGCGCCAGAGAAGGCGCCGGCGAGGACGAGTGACCCGCCAATCAGAGGAAGAACGATCGACCCGCTCTTTCGGGACGTGGGAGAAGCAGACGATGTCGAAGAGTGTCGCACTTGCGCGGCTTTTCGCACTCGGACAAGGGGCCTGCGCAACATCCTTTTGGTTTGGGTGGGTGGGTGGTGGTGGTGCGTTCGAAGCTACTCTTTTTTCGCTTTTGGTCTGTCTGTGAAGAAGTACACTGCCTCCCACATGGCCCAACTGTCTCCCTCGTTAAGGAAAATAAATGAAACTGTCTTTTATTTACTTTGGATTGGCAGTTGCAGTTGCACTGGCACCCCAGTTCCCGCAGCGCGTTCTGCATTCTTCTTCCTTCGGTTCTCCTGCTCCAATGCAACACTGGCCGTCGCCATAATGATTGCCAATCCTTGCGTACCAACTCGCAGTCTCTGTGACGTCTGGAACACTCGTGGGTCTCCCCGAAGTCCTGCACGCACCATCTGGTACATGGCATAAAAACACAAGGCTACAGTTGGAAGAACCAATGGATTCTCTGTATTGCGTCGAATGAACTGTTTACAATTGTGTTGATTAATGGACCAACACTGGATGGAAACAGCAGAAGCCCATAGGTACACACAACAATGCGGTCACTAGCCCGTGAACCACTTAAGCCCATCGGTTCCTTTCTCAAACTAAACCGTGGTACGCATCTCATCCACATCTACTTCAGTCATTTGCTCTCTTCATCGTCATCCTGATTCCGACCCACGCTTACACCAGCCCTCACTAACTCAGGAATCTGTCACACAGTCGTTACCTTTTGCTTAAAGTCTTCGCGTGGTGCATATAGAGGATCGTCGCGTTCGTTC